>JAEOAD010000006.1:40190000-40637500 GCA_036365145.1 Orientallactaga sibirica | reverse complement strand
AAGCAATGGGTGACCTGACTTGACCTTTGTCCTCTTCATCCTCTTGCAGTGGCAAAGTCAGCATCCTGTGATGTTCCTTGCCTCCCTGCTGGATCAGGACCCGAAGAGCTGGCCAGGGAGTGGGGGGCTACAGAAGAGTGGGCTCTTGCATATATGTGCGTTTTGGAAGCTGTCTTTGGGGAACTGCCCTCCCTTGAAAGCTGAAGGCTGTGCCTGGAATTGCAGGTCAACTGGAGGATCATGTCAGGAGGAAGCTTGATCTAGTCCACGACGCCAGCACACAGACTCACCTTCTGTAATCCCTCCTGGCTGAGCCTGCCCTCTGCACTCCAGGGTGTGAGCCTAGGAAAGCCTCTGAAGGCCACCATCAACACTGAGCATCTCAACTAATGAATGACAGACACAACTGACACTGAATGAAAACCTACATTCAGTTGGATAAATTGCAGAGAAAATACCCTGAAAATAGAACTGGACATCCGGGCATGGTGATGCAGGTATCTTCCAGGTGAAGGGCAGGGGCAGAGGTACAGCTATTAGGCCAGGGTTAGTTATGGAGAAAACTTCAATTCAGAATTATCCAGACATTAAGATCAACAGCTTTTTTTTTTCATTGTTCAAAAGACCATTATGGAGTGGGGGGAGGGGGCAGAAAGACCATTATGGTCAGAAATGGTGTCATAGCCTGTAATCCTAAGACTCCTGCACTCAGGAGACAGAGATAAGAGGATCACAAGTTCAAGGTCAGCCTGAATTACATAGTGAGTTGAAGGCCAGCCTGGGTTACATAGTGAATTGAAGGAGCCAGCCTAAGTTATATAGGGAGACCCTGTCTCAAAAAATAATACAGGGCTGGAGAGATTGCTTAGTGGCTAAGGAGCTTGCCTGTGAAGCCTAAGGATGGATCCTGGTTCGAGGCTTGATTCCCCAGTACCCATGTAAGCCAAATGCACAAGGTAACACATGCATCTGGAGTTCATTTGCAGTGGTTGGGGGCCCTGGTGTGCCCATTCTCTCTATCTGCCTCTTTCTCTCTCTCTCTCAAACAAACAAATAAATATATTTTAAAAAATAATACAGGGCTGGAGAGATGGCTTATTGGTTAAAGCGCTTGCCTGCGAAGCTTGAGTACCCAAGTTTGATTCCCCAGTACCCACATAAGCCAGATGCACAAGGGGGTACATGCTTCTGGAGTTCGTTTGCAGTGGCTGGAGGTGCTGATGTGCCCATTTTCTATCTGCCTCTTTCTCTCTCCTTCTCTCTCGCTATTTCTCAAATAAATAAATGGAAAAAAAAAAAAAAAAGACCAGACTTCTTAGGGACCCTCCTCTTCCCTTTGCTCAAGGCCCTTATCCCCAAGAGATGCTGTCCTGGATGGAGGCCTCTTCTTCTTAGGGTCAGCCTGTAGTGTAAGGCTTGGCTTCATGTGGGGATCAGATCTGACCCAGTGAAAAGCAGGAATTCTAAGAAGTTACAGTTCTGGGGTCTAGGCCTGAGAAGTCTTTGACTCTGGTGATCTAGAATCTGCAAGCCTGGCCTGAACACTCAGATCCCACTATGGCCAACTGGGCCTCACGATACTGTCACTTCTTTAGTAGCTTCTCTTAAGGAGTCCATTTCTGGGACAGGGAGATAGCTCAGCTGTTAAAGGTGCTTGATTGCAAAGTCTGCCAACCTGGGGTTCAATTCCCCAGTATCCACTTAAAGCCAAATGCATAAAGTAGCACATGTATCTGGAGCTCTTTGCAGAGGCAAAGGTCCTGGGCATTCATTTTTCTCTCCGTGTGTATGTATGTATGTATGTATGTATGTATGTATGTATGTATGTATGTATGAAGAAGTCTATTTTCGGTGGCTGGGGAGATAGCTCAGTTGGTAAAGTGCTTGTCATGCAAGTGTGAGGGTCCGAGGTCAGATCCCCAGTACCCACATAAAAAACGGGTATAATGATATTCACCACTTTTGTACCTGGGCATGCTAGGGCTTCTAGCCACTGCAAACAAACTCATCAATGTATGTGCTACTTTGTGCATCTGGCTTTACATAGGTACTGGGGAATCGAACCCAGGCCATCAGGCTTTGTAGGCAAGTTCCTTAATTTAACTACTGAGTCATCTCTGCAGTCCCAAGAAGTCTTTTTTTGTTTGTTTGTTTTTGTTTTTCAAGGTAGGGTCTCGCCCTAGCCCAGGCTGACCTGGAATTCACTATGTACTCTCAGGCTGGCCTCGAACTCACAGTGATCCTCTTACCTCAGCCTTCTGAGTGCTGGGATTAAAGGTGTGTGCCACCACGCCCGGTGTATTCTTTAGGGAGGAAATTTAACGAAAGCTTTCTTGGGCTGCTTCTAGACAATAAAAGGCCCAGCAGATGTAGTCTGTTTTGCCAGCCCCTCTCCTTTCTTCTTATCTCACACCCTTCTCCCACACCATCAGTTCTGAACACAAGGATGCTCTGTGGGCCAGACCCCTCACCCCCCCTTTTAAAAATGTTTTATTTATTGGCAAGCAGAAAGATAGAGAGGAGACCGAGAGAGAGAGAATGGGCATGCCAGGGCCTGTAGCCATTGCAAACAAACTCCAGATGCATGTACCCCTTGTGCATCTGGCTTACATGGATCCTGGGGAACCGAACCTGGTTCCTTTGGCTTCACAGGCAAATGCCTTAACCACTAAGTCATCTCCCCGGCCCTCACCCCTTGTTTTGCCCGTGGTGTGTAGGGGGGAGCTAATATCAAGGGACTTCATTTATCGTCCCCTTGTTCAGGGCAGGGACTGGTCAGTTAGCTGGACTGAGTTGGATTCTTTGCAAATGAAAGAATGGAGAAGGGCTGGAGAGATGGCTCAGTGGTTAAGGCATTTGTCTGCAAAGCCTAAGTACCCAGGTTTGATTTCCAGTACCCATGTAAAGCCAAATTCACAAAGTGGCACATGCATCTGGGGTTCTTTTGCAGTGGCTAGAGGCCCTGGTGTGCCCATTCTCTCTCTCTCCCTCTTAAATAAATGATAAATATTTTTTAAAAAAAAGAATGGAGAAGCTTGCTAAAAGTTCCTACCTACAAGCCCACCCATCATTCCCATACTTTTTTCTTTCCACTCCCACCTTCCACAAACCTTCTAGTCTCCCATTGGGGGTTGGTTGGTCTATCTGTCTGTCTTTCCCTTCTTTCCCCCCTCCTAATTGTAGCGGGGTGGGGGGCATGCAGCCTGGGTTGGACACTTTAGGCAGGCTACTTTCCATTTCTTTGTTGGTTCCTATTTCTGTACAACAGGATGACACCTAGGAGACTGGACTCTTCTGAGGACTAAATGGAATGAAACAGATAAAACAGATGGGCCAGCATTCTCTGGCCTCCCTGGGTTGACTGTGTGGGCCCTAGTGAGGAGACTAATTTACTGCAACAGTCTGGAGATGCTGTAGGTCTG
Source organism: Orientallactaga sibirica (assembly GCA_036365145.1). Classification (NCBI taxonomy): domain Eukaryota; kingdom Metazoa; phylum Chordata; class Mammalia; order Rodentia; family Dipodidae; genus Orientallactaga; species Orientallactaga sibirica. Next base: position 40,634,078 of record JAEOAD010000006.1, on the reverse strand, counting down.
AGGTGAGGAGGAAAGAGCAGGGAGTGGGATAGGAGTGGAGGGCTCCTAAGTCCTCAAAGCTCACTGGACTTTCTTTAATTCTGTTTTCCTCTTGTTCACACAGCAATTCCTGTTTCTTTTTTTAAAAAATATTTATTTATTTATAACAGAGAGAGAGAGAGAGGAGGGAGGAGAGGGAGGGAGAGAATGGGCACATCAGGGCCTCTACCTATTGTAAATGAACTCCAGACACATGCACCTGTTTATGTGGGTACTGAGGACTAGAACCTTGGTCCTTAGGCTTCACAGGCAAGAGACTTAACCGTTAAGCCATCTCTCCAGCCCAGCAATCTCCTTTGCATTTGAAAATGATCTGGGGAGCCTCCTCATTCAAAAAGTATTCCTAGCCGGGCGTGGTGGCGCACGCCTTTAATCCCAGCACTCGGGAGGCAGAGGTGGAGGATCCAGGCAGACCCTGAGACTACATAGTTAATTCCAGGTCAGCCTGGACCAGAGTGAAACCCTACCTTGAAAAACCAAAAAAAAAAAAAAAAAAAAAAAAAAAAAGTATTCCTAAGGGTATGACTCCTTACAATGCAAATGTCCAGGCAGAAATTGGCCTTGATATCCACGACCTTGCAGTGCCTAGCAATACCTTCGCAAGACCCTCAAAATAGAAGAAAAAAATGATGACATCAAATTAAAAGAGAGACTAATGGAGAGAGGGAGGGGATATGATGGAGATTGGAGTTCTAAAGTGGAATGGGGGAGGGGAGGGAAATATCATGCACTTTTTGTATGTAAGTATAGAAGTTGTTAATAAAAAAAGAAAAGAAAAAGAAGTATTCCTAATTGGGTGTGGTAGTGTATACCTATAGTTCCACCTACTCCAGAGACTGAGGCAGAGAATCATGTGTTCAAGTTCAGCCCAGGTAACACAGTGAGACCCCCCCCAAAAAAAAAGATTGAAGTCTCACTACCTAAGAGAACATGGATCTCATCTCATTTATTTATTTATTTGACAGAGAAAGAGAGAGAGAATGGTCGTGCCAGGGCCTCCAGCTACTGCAAACAAACTCCAGATGGGTGTGCCCCCTTGTGCATCTGGCTAATGTGGTGGGTCCTGGGGAGTCAAACCTGGATCCTTTGGCTTTGCAGGCAAACACCTTAACTGCTAAGCCATTCCTCCAGCCCTAATCTCTCATCTCTCTTATCTACTCTCTTCTTCAGGAACTAATCCAGGTAGGTATGTTTGGATCTGGCACCATTCCTAACAGGTCTTGCTCTTTAATGGCATCTTAGAAGTTGAATGTGTTAGCCTATTAGGAGCTCCCAAAGGTTCCATGATGTCCAGGGGCCCACTGGACCTGCCCAAACATACCTTATATTATTAATACTTTGTATTATTGTCTTCACTTGCGAGTTTCCTCTCTTGACCTGGGGAAACAAACAAACTAAACTCCCTGGATCCACAGGAGTTCAGAAGGGGAATCACAGAGATGCTTAATTTCTATACAAAAAAATAAAACAAACAAACAAAAAAAAACTTTATTAAAAGTTCTGTCCTTACACGGATTCTATCAAAAAGTACAAATTTTAAATAAATGCATTACCAAAGTGGCACCCAGCTATACCAACCATAGTTACAACTCTGAAGGCCTTGTAGAAAAGGAAGGGGGATTACCGAAGAGGTTACTAGAGCCCTAGGAAGAGGCTGGGTACACAGGGGTCTGGATGCTCAAAAAGCTGGTCCTGGAGCTATCACAGGGGCCCTGCTTCAGTTTTACTTTCCTTGGCAAGTGTAGCAAATTCTGAGTCTTGAGCAGAAAGACACAAACTTCATTTGTAAGGCACCACTGCTCATTCCAGTCCTGAGGCACATGGGGTAATGGATGGTTAGGGGATCAAAGCCAAGGATCCTAGGCACTGATCATGCCCCATGGCTGGTGCCACCTTTGGGGTTGGTCACAGGTTAAATTAAGGTGGCTCTGGTAGATTGCACAGGCATGGAGTCAGGCTTTAAATCAGACGTATGGCTTCACTAACACACTAGAGTCAGGCTCTGACACGGTATGCATCATCCCAAAGGCCTATGAAACATTCCCCCAGTGGGAAGAGCAGGTCTCCTGAGTAGACCTGTCCTCTGAACCACTGTGGGCACCAACTCTGGACAAGGACCTCCTGAAGACAGTCCCCGCCATCTGGATAGCCAGACATCTGGAGAAGCTCCAAGCCCCAGAAACCAGGGTTTCTCTGAGCAGCAAGGCAGAAGTTGACTCTGTTGAAGCCAAACCCTAAAAGCTGCTGGCCCATGGTCACTGGTTACAGGCTGCCCTGGTAACATTAGGCAGTGGGTAGGCAAAGAGGGAGAAATCCAGTATATACTTAGGCAGCACATCCTGCAACAGGGCCCGTGGGACACTGCACAAGTGGTAATGCAGGCTTTCAGGACTGGCTGGCCGGTACCAGGCCTGTCGAGCTGGGAAGCGGACGTGGGTTGGGGCCTGCACCCACTCCAGCACCTGGTTGGCGTCGGCCTCCAGCCTCTCGTAGGAGCCTATGAAGTCATAGTGCACGGCACAAGGTTGGCACAGATGGTACACTGGCATCCAATGCTCATTCATGTGTTCAGGATCCTCATCCACCAGGTATCTCAGGAATTCTGGGAAGGTGACATCGTCCCCTGCAGGGCTGGGTCCAGCTCCAGCCCGGTACCGCCTCACAATCTCAGCCCCATAGCGCTGCTGGTACTCTCGGATCTCTCCAAACTTGTTGCGGTAGGCGGAGAGGAGGCGTTCCAAGGGGTCGCGCACAAACAGGAACTTGAAGTAGTGCTGCAGGCGGTAGCGAATCTCCTCGGGCCGCAGGTCGGCCAGGAACACCAGATCACTGCGGTGGTCCATCTTAAGGCGGACATCCACGCTGTCCAGGACGCCCGCCAGCACCTTCAGCACCCGCTTCCAGTTCGAGCAGGCCACTTTGGGGACGTAGCAGTAGAGGAAGTGATAGCGGTCACTTACGAGGATGTGGCGAAGCAGGGTGCGTCGCTGCCCTACGGGCAAGTCCCAGGGGTCCCGGGGCATGCCAGGTTGTCCACACACGGTCCTCAAGGTCCGATTCCGGACGTCCCGCCGCACTTGCAAGTCCGGATCGCTGGCATCCAGAGACTGGAAGGCTGCCCCGCGCCAGGCCGCGCCCTGGTGGCTGCTCGGGCTCAGGGGAAGGGGCTTCATCTCGGCCAGGATGCCCCGCTCGATCATGAGCAGCAGCCCGCTCGAGGCCACGATCACCGCGAACATCAGCATGGACGGCAGCAGCAGCGGCGCGCCCCCCAGGCCCGCCCGGGCCCGACCCAACGGGGCCCGCCTCGGAGGCCGACCCAAGGGCTCGACGCCCTTCGCGGTTGCCAGCGGGGTCAGCGGGCGCGGGAACATGGTGCCCCGATCTCGGCGCTGCGGGCGGGAGGCCCCGGGGAGGCAGCGCTGGCGGCAGGCTCCCGGCGGCGGCGGTGGGCGGAGAGGGACCGGGGCCGGATGTCCCGCCCGGTCGGGACGGGCGCGGAGGGCGGATCCACGCTGGGGGCGGAGAGAGGGGCGGGAGCCCGGCCCCAGGCCGCCTTCGGAACCCCCCACTTGGGAGAGGGCGCGGGAGCCTGGCCTGCACCCCGGCCTTGAGGACAAAAGCTTGCAGAAAGAAACGAGCTAGGCCGCGGCCATCGCTCGCCACCGACTTCCAGCCGTCTAGGAGGCTGGACCCGCAGCCACCATCCCGCCACGCCACCTCTGTCCAAGGGAGCACCCTTTCCTCCGACTAAAGGGCAGGGCAAACACCTGCAACTCCCTGCGGCTCCGGACTCGAGGGACCCTATCCTGCTCGAAGCAGGGTCTTCCCTAACAAACCACCCTAGCCTTCCTCAGCCAAGCAGGTCTCGGCCTCTCCAGCAAAGAGGAAAATAAAGCACTAGCTAATGTCTCCATGGTGACCCTTTAGTTTAGCAATAGCCGAGGACCAGAGTTTATCCACCGGTTAATACGGCAATGCCAAGTGGAATCTCCCCTCCTCTACATCTGAAGCGGTGGATTAGCAAGGATTCTTCGGGTAAGGAGAAGTGCCTCAGGACCAGTTGTGTAGCCATCGTTACATTTTAGGATGAACTGGGGGAACGTTGCTGATCCTCCTTGCCTGAAGGCAAATGTATGCTAGATGGCACCAGGCTGGTGGTGTACAGGTAGGTCTCAGAGTGCTCTGGATGGCACTGAACAGGGAACCTAGCTCAGCAGCCGCACTTCAGAACCTTGCTGGTTCTGAAGCACGGAGACAAGACTTCAAGTGTATTGAGGTTAAATGATTCCTGTGATCTCCTTTAGTTTGATTTGGCAGGCAGGGTTCTGCAGGCATTCTCCTAACAGGGAAAGTAACAAGGAGGCTGGGGGAAGCTGAGACAGCACAATGTTTTCTTTTAAAATTTTTTCAGGTCTAGAGGGATGGCTTAGTGGTTAAGGTGCTTGCCTATAAAGCCAAAGGACCCTGGTCAGATTCTCCAGGACCCATGTAAGCCAGATGCACAAGGTGGCACATGCATCTGGAGTTCGTTTGCAGAGGCTGGAGGCTCTGGCACACCCATTCTATCTGCCTTCCTCTCAAATAAATAAAAATAAAGTTTTAAAATTTCCCCCTTACGTTTTGAGGGTTTTACTAGGCAGCACAGGCTGGCCTTGAATGAACAGATCTTCCTACTTCAGGCTCCTTAGTGCTCTGCTTATAGGCATGGGCCACTGTGTGTGGCTTCCCCTCAGCCCCGCCCCAGGTAGGGTCTCACTCTAGCCCAGGCTGACCTGGAATTCACTATGTAGTCTTCGGGTGGCCTTGAATTCACAGCGATCCTCCTACCTTTGGTGGGATTCCACACTCTGGGGTAATCCTTGGGCAAGGTGCACTAGCCCTAGCTGCACTAGCTTCCTGTCTGTAAAATACACTTCCAAAGACACGGATGGGCAGAACTGTGACAAGTCCCTAATGGTATCCATACTACAAACAGCCTCTATCAGAGGACCAGGGATGGGAAGTCATGTTCTACCTCCCAAGAACCCAGCATTAGAACTGCTGCCCCACCATGACTACATCACCACAGGCTCTGAAATGAGCTGAACAGGAATCTAGTCAGAAGCCCTTGGACCCACGATGTAAATTCTATAACAAGCAAGGAGTGCCCATTACAAGATACTGAGGTCGACTGGTCAGTCCCTCGAGATAATAATATGGTGTCTTCAAGTTCATATTTGAGACTAGCTCCTACTCAGGTCACTGGCCAGGTGAGAGCTGACAATCCTCACAGACCCAGGCAGGTGGCTGTGTTCTATCATCATGTCAAGTCAACTTCAATTTCCTACTTCTGGTCTCTCCTGACTTTGCATGGCCCCTATCTTCCTTCCCTTATTGCTATTTAGTCTTGGTAAGCACCTGGGCTGCAGAGTAACCAGGACCCCTGAAGAAAGAATAGTGAGCCCCCCACATTTACAGGCCAAAAAAATGACAAGACACACAGGAAATGATACTTTTCTAAATCAATACAACTTCTCAAATTTATTTTTTTTTTAAAGAAGTACTTCTAATCTCTGTCAAAAGGGAGGTGAGGAAAGGTACCCCCTCTCCCTTGTAAACACTGAAATACAGATCTGGGAAACCAGGATCGACACACACAAAAAGTGCATTTTACAAAATATCAACTAAAATATATTTTACATGGATTATGCTTCCATCGAAATTCTACCAGCTGCATTTTCAGGTTCGAAAAAATATTTCCACATCTAAGAGATTTCAAAAGCATTTAAGTTCTGGGTAGCAAGCCCCTGCCTCCCGGGAGGAGGGCCTTATCTCCTCTCCTATAGGTGAGGTTGGGCTCCTTGGCAGCATCCTGGGAACAAGCAGGCTCCAAAGCTGGCTCTCCAGGGCTCCTCTGCCACTCTACCAACCTCTTACTGCCTGTCCACCTAGACTGATGCCTTCTTCCAGCTTATTCAATATAAGACGACCTCAAGTTTGGGATCAGGCTTCCAAAGCACAAATTCCTACCTGAAGCCACCAGGCCTCACCCAGTCCAACGAGCAGTTAGAAGCAACCCATCTTCTAAGGGTCAGGACAGGGACCTGAGGTTGCCAGGGTGGTACCCCAAGGGTTCATTTTCACCTTCCATAGTAGCCTATGTCTAACTGTCCTCACCCAGTGCCACCTCCTCAGCCTGCTTCCCCTAAGGGAGGACCCCGTGCTGCCTTCCTTGGCTCCTGCCCCAGGGCATGCCCTTGTGGAAGTGCTCAGCCAGCAGGCTCAGTCACACTGCACCTCCTTCCCCATGCTCCTCTTTGGTACAAACAGGAAATAATCAGGCCTCCAGTCCCTTAGACGGCCCAGGCCCAGTCCTGGCAAGGACAACAGGGGGATGAGCCTCCTAATCAACCTACTCTGGGGGGCAGCATGAGATGAGAACAGTCTCTGGGCAATAGGAACAAACTGAAAATGCAGGTCCCTAGCTCCTAGAGCGGTGGCTGCAGCTCAGCAGGTCTGTGGACTGATACAGTGTTGATTCTTGCTGGGATGTAAATTAGTGCAATCTACAAAAGACTAGGGGTAAGGGGTGGCAGGGCAAGGGGAGCCACAGCACTCCTTTGGTTTGATTTTGGGTGGGTGTGGCTTAGAGTATTGTGTGAAGTTCTGCAAGAGGTTTCCCAGAACCTCCAAGTATAAGGCAAGAGGAAAAATCTTCAACAAATCAGGTAGCAATTTTCCTTGCCCCCTGCCCTCCACTGTCGCCCAACACCCATCTACCCTCCCAGGCATGATAAACTCCATGATGACCAGTTAATTTTCTGAGAAGCCAGACCTGCTGGGTATTCCTCAATGGGAAGTAGACAGGAGGCTGATTCCCACATGTGGGTCACACCTATGACTACAGGGGCCAAGTCAATTTGTGCCAGCACCAGTGGCTACTGCAAGGGCAAAGGAGGAAAGCTAGGGAAAAGCCCCAAGTCTAGGAAGAGGAAGTCAATGCTCTGGAAGCCAGAGTCGGGCTCTCTGCCTCACAGGAGCAAGCTCAGAGCTGTGCTAGTAACCTAGAGAGACTGGTCCCAGGCTGATAGGGAAGCAGCGGGTCACAGTGGGTGAGGTAAAGCTGGCTCCCGTTCCCCTTGGAAAGACTAGGGGAGGCGAGGGAAAGGCCTTGATGGGCCTTGTTTTGGAAGGACCTTACCTCTTCTCTTTTTCCCTGCCCCTTCTTGGCCCATGTCCCTCAGGCTTGGCTCAGCCTTCAGGAAGACCGATTCTTCAGGAATTTCCACCCAGGGGTTACATGGATGGGCACTCCAGACCAAGCTGAGGGCTCTGTTGCCTTTGTCATATCCTGGCCTCCCCTTCCTCCCACAGGGCCCAGACCCAGAGGGACCCCTGCCCCCCACCCCCCAAGAGAACCACAGACCAGCAACCTGTGGCCCCTTAACCAAGTGCTGTGCTTCAAGCAGTGCCCTCTGCCCTGGGCCCCACCTGCCGCCCAAGGGCAGTCCCAGTGTGAGCATGGGAGGCTACTGGGGGTTCTTGAGGATGCGGCCATGGCGGAAGTCATAAACATGGCGGCAAAGGAACACCAGCTCAGGGTCCGTGTCCTCGGGCACTGTGCGGTGTGGAGGAGTGGAGTAGTCTGCAGATGGGGGCACCAGAGCTGTCTTTCGGCTGGGAAGGCCCTCACCTCGGCGTTTGGCCATGGCACAAAATCTGAAGTGACAAACCATTTGCCATCATTAGCACAGCCACCTATTCAGAAGACCATCTCCTTCCCACCCTGCCCAGAGAGCTGGGACTACCTTTTCTGGCCCCAAGAGGTGATATGGCCCCCATTCCTAGGGCTATTCTTGCTCTGCCAAGAATCTCAGCTCCTGAAAAGCCAAACCTGCTAGTGTTTCCTTCCCAAACACCACCCAGTTTTCCTACATTTTCTTTTGGAACAGTATTGTCATCTACCTCAGAAGGATAGAGTACAATTTATTTAAAAACAAAAATAAGCTGGGCGTGGTTGCACATGCCTTTAATCCCCCCAGCATTTGGGAGGCAGGTATAGGACTACCATGAAGTCAAGGCTACCCTGAGAATACAGAGTGAATTCCAGGTCAGCCTGTGTTAGAATGAGACCCTACCTCAAAAAAACCCAAAATGGGGAAAAAAAAAAAAAAAAAAAAACAGGAGGTAGACTAAGGCAGGTTGTAAAGAAGAAAGTTCTGAGCCAGTAAGATTGGACCCCAGAGCAGGAAGTGGTTTCCTTGGGAATCCATGCAGTTCCTCAAATAGTCCTGGGGCGTCTGAGAGCAGAGGCCAGCCATGGGCACTACCTACCTGCAGTATTCAGCAAAGGTTAGCACGTAACACTTCTCCTCGATGCAGGCCACACTGTTCTGGTCTTGATGTCGAGATGCAAAAACTTCATTCTGCAAAGGCTCAAGGGGAGACAGGAAGGGGTTGGTTATGAAGGTCAGAAAGAAGCACCTAACTGTAGAACAAGGCAGGCATGACCCATCTACAGGGACTGCTGACCTGAATCGACTCCATCAAGCCAGGGAGAGCTTCCCCAGACTCATACGACATCTAGACCCAAGTCTCCACCCCCTGCCCAAAGGAGGAAAGGGACATTGGTCCTCATCCCCCCACCCAGGGAAATAAAAAGTCCCTGTAAGAGGAAAGGAAATAAAAGTGAACTTGGACAGCCCCCGGCTTACAGGTAGATAGTGCCCATGGCTGGCCTCTGCTCTCAGAGTCCCCAGGACTATCTGAGGAACTGCATGGGATTCCCAAGGAAGCCAATTTCTGCTCTGGGTCTAATCTCAGTGGAGAGCTGGGGATCTAGGGAGGGGCCCTATCTCCTTCATTCTTGTTGTAGGTAATAGCAGGAGCTACATGTGCCAAGGCACTTCTATTTACTCCCATTTTGGCACCCCTTGTCCTCAAGGGCTCCCTTTCTGTCTCTTTGAAGACAAAAAAAATATGTTTGCTTTGGAACATAAATTGGGGCAATGTTTGAAAGGCTTAACCCCAGGCCCTTCACTAGGCTCTCTAGAGTTCAAGGTGGTAAGCCCAGGGTCTTAGCTGCTTTTTGACTGCCCTCCCATGCCATGTTTTGATATTGTAGCCTCTTGCTGTCGGCCCACCCTCACCACCTGCCAGGCAGCTCACCTCATGCATGCTGGGGCTGCGGCCTCCCTGCAGGTGTTCAGGCCTGTAGTACCACAGGAGACTCATCATCAGCTCCCCTGGGGACACAACAGCAGAGGTCACCGCTGGAGCTTACAACATTGCATACTTAGGCAAGCTGGCCACCTCACTTAGAAACTTGTCCAACCTCAGTTCATGGCCCAATCCTGTAGGCTCCAGCCACCACCCACGTCCCCTGCCCCAGGCCAAGCAGTGAGTGTCCTGGAATGCTATTAGTGTAGACGTGGTAGAGAAGGCACTGATATGTGAGTTGGGGACAGGTACTTAGGTTCTGGTGGCTAACAAAGTGAATGTGCAGATATAATCCAGGCCACAAGGTCATCACCACCTCTGGAAAAGACAGACCCCTGAGTATAAAGGCAGTCTGCCAAGAATGGTGGAGACCTGTGCCAGGCTAAACTCCAGGCAGAGGCCAACTGTTTAGGCAAAAGCCTCTAGGATTCCCAGCCTGGGGAAGAGGTACCTGACTCGGGATTCTCCCAGAGGGCAGAGATCTTGGCCACGTAAGGTGTAGACGTCTTTCTCGGGCCTGACTTGAGGAGAACAGTGTCGCGGACTCGGATTGTCTCTCCATGTCGCTCTACCGCCTGGTAGCTCTTTCGGATGGCTGGTTCTGGCTCATCCTAGGCAACAAACCAATGACAAACCGGCTCTCAGGGCCATTATCAGAGTGAGGATGGAGGGGAGCAGGAAATGGTAGCACTACGATTTCATCAGCAGTCAACTACTAAGCATGCTTGAATGCTACACCAAACTCAGCATGCAGGGGCAGGGTGGGGGAGGGAATCCCCCTGCTTGGAGAAGAGGAATGAGAAAGAAAAGTAGCCCAAAACTTCAGGAACTATATTCTGCTCACCAATTTTGACAGCTGGCTCTCTGTAAGTATCCTAGCACTGTCTAAACACTTTTGTTCCCAAATGACAGTTTGGGTATGAACCCCTTAAGTCACCATTTTATGTGGCATAGCTTTGGGCAAATAATAATTGTTATAATATTATTATTATTATTTTGGATTTTTCAAGATAGGGTCTCAAGTCTCACTCTAGCCCAGACTGACCTGGAACTCACCCCCACCAAAAAAAAAAAAAGATAACAGGGCTGCAGAGATGGCTTAGCGGTTAAGGTGTTTGCCTGTGAAGCCTAAGGATCCCAGTTCGATTCTCCAGGTCCCACGTAAGCCAGATGCACAAGGGGGTGCATGCATCTGGAGTTCATTTGTAGTGGCTAGAGGCCCTGGTGCACCCATTCTCACTATCCCTCTCTCTCTGTCTCTAATAAATAAATAAAAATAAAATCTTTTAAAGGCAGAAAAGGATAACTGAGACATAGTGACAGGTCAGCCTGGACCAGAGTGAGACCCTACCTAAAACAAAAACTTAACAAAACTTTTTAAAGAAAAAAGATAACTGGGCAGAATCCCAGTACTTAGGACTAATCACCAGGAGTTCAAATCCAGCCTGAGTTACAGAATGAGTTCCAGGTCAGCCTGGGCTACAGTGAAACCCTGCCTCAAATAATAATAATAATACTAGAGATGCTAGAGTTGGGGAGACAGCTCAGCAGTTAGGTGCTATAGCCTGCTGGCACGCAAGTAAAACTGGATACAAAGTGGCACATCCACCTGGCATTTGCAGTGGCAAGAGACCCTGCTGCTCCCATACACTTGTATGTACAAATAAACACAATAAATAAATAAATAAATAAACAAACAAACAAACAAACAAACAAACAAACAAACAAATAAATAAAAATAATATTAATGAAAAAAAGAAGTGAAAGACATACAGGTAGTATCACTTAGTGTTAGTGACAGGTGGAAACCAGAATATGTAGTACAGGGCCCTGTGTTACAAGATCAGTAGGATCTCTGGAAGTAAGACTGGGTCAACATGATTGATCCCAAATGTAAGTAAGTAAGTAAGTAAGTCCGCTATCACCTCTCAGTATAGCCAACCCAGTTCATTGCAGGGCCCACGTCCCCACTCTCCCCACCCTTCCGGATTAGCACTCACCAAGACATAGACTGCCTTCTCACAGGCAGCTCCTACAGGCACCCAGCCATTAGTGCGGCGGCGGCGGCGGCGACGAGGGCGAGGGCGCTGTGCGCGAGGCTGCTTGGGGTGGCTGGGCCTGCGGGCAGTCTTGCTTCTCACAGTGTGCTTGCAGCTGGAGCCTGTGCGTAGACCTGACTTGGAACCACTAGGAGGCTTGGCACTCTGAGGGCATGCCCGGGCTACCGTCTGGGGCTCCGAGGTGGGTGTCTGAAGATGAGGGACTGGCTCTGCTGCAGGTGGCACACTGGGCACAGGGCACCCCAGGAGGGGGTGGGCAGGTGAGGCTGGGTGGCCAGCTTCTGGAAGAGGAAATTCCAGCTGACCCAGGGACCTGCAGCCTTCTAGAAAAGGGTACAGTGGGTGAGGGTAGGTAAAGACAAGATGTCAGCCATCTCCTTTTAGATTCTACTCCTTAGTTCCAGGTGTGCAACTCAAAAGACCACTGAGGTTGTAGGTGGACAGGGATCTCTCCTGATCTTGGAGACTGATCAGCAGACATCTCCATCTCCCTTTCTAGTTGAAAAGAGCAATGGCAGAAAGTTTTACTTCTCCAGGGCTTCCATGGTGCTTAGGAGCAGGGGTTCAGACAGATTGGAAATCACCTACACTTACCAGCCATATGACCTCAGGAAAGCCATTCAGTGCACTGTTAAGTAGAGCTTGAGTATCCTATGGCATTTCCTGGCCATTTTCCTTCTGAACATATTAATTACAACAACCATGAAGTAAATACTATTACTGCTACTTTACAGCTGAGGAAAGAGACAGCAGTTACTGGCTTGTCCCATGGTCACGTGGAAAGCAAGTGGGGCAGAACATTTCACTACAGGCAGTTTGGCTCTAGAATCAGCCAAATACATGGCTTATGGCCTACTGTATGCAACAAACCTGGTACAGTGCTTAATTTGTAGTGTTTAGTGGTGGTCTTGCTATGAGGAGGGTAAGGGGTAATGGATTACACTTGGGGAAATACACAAAAAGGAAGAAAAGCCCAAGAAACAGCCTGCTCATTTCTTAGAACTCCAACTCCTGCCAGAATCTGATATAACCAGTCTGGCCAGAGCTCAGTGGTCTATAAAAGTTATTTTATAGACCCCTACATGAAGGGATGGGGGGGTGGCGAGGAGGAAGAAAGCTCGGGGAAGGCCCAGCCCTCACCTTCCCAGCAACAGAGCAGACCAGGATGCTGGCCAGGATGGTTCCAGTTACCTCATGTGTACCCAGAAGCCAGGAAGGCAGCCTGAAGAGACAGGTGGAGACACCCCTCCCAATTTAAGGCTATCTTATCAGCTGCACATGAGCCACTCACGTGTTTAGGTCTTGCTAGGAAGGCAGATACCAAGTGTCTGGGCCCTAATCCCATTCCAGCCATGCCAAGGAGTTCTGCTGGCCTGTTCTTGGGAGTGTCTACCCAGTCCATATCCAGGTGTCTGTATGATCATGATGCTCTGTGGGCATCTCTAATGGCCAGGACAAAGCTCCCCTATTGCACCTAGCACCATCTCCTGAGCCCAGAACCCACCAACGAACCCATGAATGCTGAACCCAGCCCAGCATGCAGATGGTCTGGGCTTCTTCAAAGTGAGGAATGTTGGCCCTTTGGGGGACAGGGGGAGCATGGACAGAACAGGAATGACTTGCTATATGCTATGAACCCTAAGTTCTTTATCTCCCTGTAGCCAGTACTGGGGGTTGAACCCAGGGCCTTGTGCGTGCTAGGCAAATGCTCTACCACTGTGCCTTGGGGATGTGTGTATAGGCATCCTTTCTTTCCCTCTTTCTCTCTCTTTCTTTCTTTCTTTCTTTCTTTCTCTCTTTCTTTTTTTGACACAAGGTTTCACTCCGTAGTCCAGTCTTGAAGTGTACCACCAGGCCTAGCAAAAGTCCCAACTTCTGTATTTAAGAGTCTAAGAATGGAAATTAAAGTATGGGAGAAGAGACCCTCCTCCCCCCATATGACCACCGAGTAGGGAAGTCTCACTGACAGCCTTGGACAAAGCAGGCCACAGGAGCTAAACACGGGGCTCCTTTCCTGGTAATGTTCCATTGTCTAGGTTAAGTCCTCCATTCTTAAAGCTCCCTGCCTTCCATGAAGCAGCTAGGCCCACAGGAGGCCCCACCTGGACCCACAGACCAGCCTTCTAGGATGCCATGTCTCAGAGACTACACAGCACACTCCCCCACCCAGAAGGCAGTTACCTGCTGCAAAAGGCATTTTGTAGGGGCAGCCGCCACAGGTAGTTCCAATGTGGGAGAGAGACAGGGGCAACACTCCACAGATGCTGTAGCCATTCACTCCCGTATCCTCGCTGGAGCAGTAGTGAGATGAACTCCAGGGAGGATGCTGGAAAGGGATGCCTGAGGGCACTGAGCTGGGGGCCATGAGGAGCCCCTCACTAGGGGCAGCCACTGGAGACAGCTTGCCTTCTGGAAGCATGGGGCAGGGAGAATAGCCCCCACACTGCAGCCCGTCTTGGCCACAGTACAGGTAGAAACTGCCTAGTGCAGTGAGCTCAGGCCCTCCACACAGGCCACTCAAGTCGGCAGGGTTGCCAGGCATCGGCAGTGGAGACAGCTGAGGTACAGGGAAAGAGGGCTGATGCAGTTCCTGCTTGGGAGCAGGTGACTCCTCTCCTGGACGTCCAGGCTCTGGCTTCAGGGCTGCCTGCCCACCCATGAGCAGAGGCAGGTGGGGGCGCAGCTCCAAAGGGCTATCCAGAGCTTTGCTCAGGGGCTGGTAAGGTGGCTGGAGGGATGGCTCACCAGAAGTAGCAGATGGCCAGGGCTCATCAGGGTGCTCTTGCCAGCTGGGGGGCCCTGTAGCCTCCCCAGAGCCAGCTCCCTGCTGGGCCTTGGGATAATTCTTGCCATTGACCTTGGCCCACTTTGGCCGCAGGACCTTCGGTGCCAAGGGCTCAGTGGCACTCCCATCGGCTTCTGCATGGGCACGAGGAGGTCGAAGGGGTAGCTCTCGCTCCTGGCTGAGTTTCAAGAAGGCAGCTGCATTCAGGCTAGCCAGTCTCTTGGGAGCTGGGTCTCCACTGCGGCGGGCACCTTCATCTGGAGCTGGCTCTGGGGACAGGTCCCGACTTCCTTCTCTGAACTCTCCCAGCCGAGGTCGCTTCTTGGAGGAGGACCAACCCCCAGTGGCCCGGTCACGGCTCCGATGGGGGTCTCCTCCTCGGCTACGGCGGGTGCCTGCCAAGCTACTAGTGTCCTCTCGCTCCAGCAGCAGGTTATTAAGAGCCTCTGCATTGAGGGAGGCCAGACGCCGCTTGCGGGGTTGAACCAGACCAATGTCCTCACTGGATGGGGCAGGGCTGGGGGTCTTAGGCAGGTCAGGGGGCTGCTCATCAGCCTCATCAGCACTGCACGGACCAGCCACATTTTCCAGGCGAGTCAGCAGCACTTTGCAGGCTTTGGGCTTCTCGGGAACCAGGGAGCGCTTGCGCAGTGGGTAGTTCTTGCGGCGCCCAGTGAGGTGCCCAGGACTCTCGGGCATGCCTGGCTCCACACCCTCAGGCCCCTGTTTCCTATTGCTGTCTTCCATCTGCAGGGGCTCCCTGTGGCCGGTGGGGCTGGAACTCAGCATGGGAAGGGACTTCCTCCGAGTGTGTGTCATGGAGTCCCTCCAACCTGCAGGACGGAAGGCAGGCAATTAGAGGAGCCAGTCCTAGCTTGCCCCTGCCTGTTTTCTCCGAAACTACAGCCCACCCAACCTCACCTGCAATAGTAACTCTTGCCCACCCCTACTCTTGTCTCCAGCCTGGATTTTTCCTGTAACTCCCTTCTTTGCAAGGGTCTGTGTAGTCAGGCTGCCAGCAGCTGTGTAAGGACTGGTTCTTCCACTCTCCAGTCTTTATGAACTATGGCCTTGGACATCCATGGACTGATGCAGACCCAAGAGTACAAGAGAAGCTAGAGGCAAAGCTTGGACCTCTACTTGTTTTCTTCCTTCTGGATACTCAAGGACAGGAGAGACTGAGGATGTCACAGGTAACAGGAACTCTTTACTACCAACCCTCCCCAACTCAGGGAAGAGAGGAGTTGAGGCTAGGACCCTGCAGGCTGGGTGGGGAAGGAGACTAAGTCCAGCTTCTGAAGACTACCTGGCACATAAACTGGAGAGCCATACTGTATCTTGATGGAAAAGCTCTAAGATGGGTGAGGCCTGGCTTTCATAAGCCCATGGTTGGGGAGGCCTCGGGCAGCCCTGGGAGGGAGCCCCACTTGGTTGATTCAGTTCTAGGGAAGGGCAGCTCAGAGAGCCAGGAAAGGATGTCAGGAAAGCTAAGATCAAATCTGATGCAGCAGACAAACCAGGGGTCCTTGTCAGTTTCACCCTGTTCTCTCTGGAAGGAAAAATGTCAGGGTAGACAGGATTAGGGAGTAGTCGTCTTGGGACGCCCAGGGCTCCTGAGCTAAGATACCCATGACAAGGCACGATCCCCTAACTTTGCTTGGCAGATGTCTCCTACTGTACACTCAGGGTCAGCTTGAGCCCCAGTTCTGAGTGAAAACAGCCAGAGCTGGCTGAGCTGTGTGCTGAGCTATTCTAACACTGAAGCCATGCACAGAACTGCAGGGGACAGCCAGGGGCTGGTGGTCCGGCTACTGAGCTGTTCACTTCCTACCTACTCCTCAACCCATAGCACAGGCCACAGGCATTGCCAAGTGAGGTGCCAGACAGTATGAGTGAGAGCTCCCACCAGCCACCCTGTGACCCTCCCTAACCAGCAAGCTTGGGCTTTTCAGCTGGGTCTCCCCTCTGCTATTGTTATTCTCACAAACTCTACTGGGAGCTGGGAGCAGTCCCTGTTGGATTGGGATTTAACCCTGAAAGTCCCAAACATAAAGATTTCCAGAGACTGCTGAGTCCGTCCCTGCTAGTCCCTGTGGCTCCGGGCCAGTGGCTAGGTTACTGGGTACATTCTCTAGACATGCTGCAAGAGCCTGAGAACGGACTTGGGAAACTGGAAAGAGGAGGCAACAGGCCAGGTTTTACCTGGGCCATGTGTGGGGACCTGCCAGTGTTCAGAGATCAGGCCCTAGGCGTGACAGACACAGAAGGCAAATCCATTCATTCTTGAAGCACAGACAGAGCTCTTGAAAATCCCAGGCACCACTAGGCTCCATAAGACCCTTTCTTGCTTTGAATCAGAGCGGCCACTGCCCCTGACAGCTCAACATGCTTGTTAGCACCGCCTCTCTCTCACCCTCTCTCTAAAGCATCCCAACTGTGAACAGCTCACAGGTCCCTTTTCTCAAACCAGGGCACCCCCTACCCAGGCCCCGCATGTCACCCGTATAGAGGTAAAGAGCAAGCAGCGGCTAAATACCACCACCACATCTTCTCTATTTCCTAGCTAGCTTCTCCATCCCCAGGGATCCTAGAGACAAGGGGGCAGTGAACAGACTGACCAGACAGTTGAATGCAAAGACTGAGGACCTCAAAACAAGACCCAAATCACCAGAAAGTCTGGGCCAAGCAAAGCTGAGGTCACCTGAGCGAGCACCGAGTACAGAGCCAGGGGGTGAAGCACTGCTAGCAGGGCTCAGCAGGGCGGAGAATGGCTTGTTCTCTGGCTGCCTGCTGGAGGCTGGCCACATGGGTGGACTGATGGTCCTGGAACACCCGTGTCATAGTCATCACCCCCAACACTACCCGGGCTGAGTCTGTTTGTCTTGACACAAAAAAAGGTCCCAAGCAAGGAGTGGGAAGTGCTTTGACCACATTCAGGAGCCTGACAAGTATGTTCCCTGTAGAGATGCTCTTTTAACTTCCCATTCAGCACTTCTGTCCCTCACAGATACCCACTGCCCCCAGGGGTGGGCATCTGGGGGTAAATTCTGAATCACAAGGTTGAAGTCCCAATTCTAAGTCAAGCAGAGGAGCCTGCTGCTAACATGAATCTGCCAAACCTGTCACTCGCTCAAAGCACCCGAGGCCATCAAAGCACACTGGGAACAATCTCCAGCTTTCATGTGGTGCCTCGGGTCTAAGAGGCTGGGGTCTCTGCGGCTGGCCTCTGGTGCACTTGAGGATGAGAAGAGCTAGGGTGAGTCATGCTTTGAAGCACCTGTGAGAACCTCAGCAGTAGCTTTTCCCTGGGGTGGGGCTGGGTGGAGGGGCTCCTGGCCTTCCAAGGCCAACCCCCCTCATAGGGCTGGTTGGAGGAACAAGATCCTAGGAAAGCAGTAGGCTTGGCTCTTATTCCAAACTGGCAAATCTCCTGCTGGCCCTCCCACTTGCAGTAGCTCAACCAGGAACTTTTTATCACTGCAAAGGGATGAAACCACTTTCCTCAGCCTGCCCTCCTCCCCTCTGGGAGGCCCTGCCCATGCAGGCCCCTTGAGAGGGCTCCTAGGAGGGCTCTCCAGGATGACAACCTCTCACCTACCTAGTATCAAGCAAGCTCTTACTGGAGAAAACCAGTTTGACTGTCCTTGCCTCTTAATAGCTACCCTGTAGGACAGTGGCTAGCCAGGGGCCAAAGACCCAGAGAACCAGACTTCGAATCCAAAATCCCCACAAGCACATGACAAAGTCTGCAAACAAGCCATCTCCATTATAGGCACACCAAAGGCTCAAAAAAAGGGGAACCTTGCTAGGTGTGGTGGTGCACACCTTTAATCCCAGCACTCAGAAGGCCGAGGTAGGAGGAGCACAGTGAGTTTGAGGCCACCCTGAGACTACAGAGTGAATTCCAGTCAGCCTGGACTAGGGGAATGCAGCCCAGCTGAAGTGTCATGGTGTGGCCAGACTTCAGTGTGGCTCAAACCTGCCTGGGGCTTGCAGAAGCCATGCCCAGAAGCAGAGAGGGTGAGATGCCTGTCTCTTGCCCACAAACCACCACATACCATCCTGACCAATGCAGGCAGAATGCATGCAAGGTGCTATGGGGACAGATGAAGGCCACAGCACAAGAAGTCAGGGACCTCAGCTGCAGTCACCAATGAGGGAAAATGGCGGGGGGGGGGGGACGGGCAGGATTAAGGGCCGATCATATTCTCTCTTATCCATCTCACTTGAAAGTGTGGTCTTAGCGGGAGAAGTGTTCATGAGTATTGAGTGAGGCCAGACCAGGTTTCACAGGGTGAAGGCTAAGAGGGGCACACCTCGGCCACCGTCCTCCAATTACAACTTCACACACCTGAGCTGAATTATGTGCCGCCCTCCCTCCATGTTCTCAACTGGAGTAACTCTCCAGCACCTAAGAGGAGCAAGACTTTCGAGAGCACTGGCTTTTCAGAGTCTTCCATAAAAGAAGGAAAGCAGGGCTGGAGAGATGGCTTTGTGGTTAAGGTGCTTGCCAGTAAAGCCAAAGGACCCAGGCTTGACTCCCCAGTACCCACATAAAGCCAGATGCACAAGGTGGTGCATGTATCTGGAGTTTATCTGAAGTGGCTGGAGGCCCTGGCATGCCTATTCTCTCTCTCCCTCAAATACATAAATAAAATATTTAAAGAATTTAAAAAATAAGAAAAGCAGCAAAAAACTCCCTTTCATTTAAATTTAGTTGATGTTCTTTTATGGGGAAATAGGGGAAGCTGCTGGTTTTCTTACAATAAGGCTAGGTAAAGGTCCTATATCTCTTCAATCTCTTGAAAGTGAAAAACAGAAAGAACCTAAGGCAGGCAGAGCTGGTTTTGAGGCTAGAGCGAGGCTCAGTGGCAGAAGGCTTGCTTAGCATGTACAAAAGGCCCTGGTTTCTATTCCTAGCACAAGAAAAATAAAGATGAAAAATAAATGCTGGCTCTGGCCCTCACAAATGACTTAAACTTCTCTGAACTTTAGATTCCTCATTTGAAATGGATATATCAAAATGAACCTTACTTCCCCGTGGTAGGAAGAATGACAAGACACTGTGGAGAAACCCACCAGAGACCAGAATCCCTCCTCTCCCCTCCCCTCCAGGCCACACAAGGAGGTACCTGTTGTCTTCCACAGCAGAGCCAGTGCAACTTGGCTGGGAAGCTGGCCTCATGTGGTTATGAGAATTGCAATGTCCACCCTATACCTGAAATCTCTGCTCTGCTATTTGGTCAAGAACACTCAAGGGTCAATCCCAAGGGAAGATGAGACCTTTGCAGAGACAGTACGGGGGGTTCTGTAAGAAGGTAGGGGCAGAAGTTGTGCCAGAATAATTTCTGAGCAATACTGTCATGACTCTGAGAAACACTCAAAAGATGAGTTCCTCGGAGGGCCTGTGTTCTGTGCAGGCACCCACGAAGAGTACATGGTTCAGGGTCACGGCAGCAGTGTTCCAATCCTGAGCGTTGTCTCTGACAACCAGCCCCGCCGCTTCAGTGCCCATTTGGCCTAACTTGCTTGGAGCACTTGATTCATCTTACCACCAAGGTGGGTCCAAGAAACGCTAGGGCAGGAAACATGGTAGACAACCCAAGGCAGATGGCTTTACTCTACGGCCAAAGGCTTATCTTTGTTGCTGTTATCAGGTCCAGCAAAGTCCATCCAAGGAGGCATGACTGCCCTCCAGAAGCACCGATCCTGCCTATGGTCTGTCAGACCACATGCTTCTCACATGTCACCCTGGGGCTTTTGGGAACCCAGATAGGCAGAACCAAGAACCTATGCAGAGAAAGGTTCACACCTACCCCTTGTAGGTAGGAAGCTCGCCCCAGCAGCCAGGTCCTATTGTATTCCACTGACCATCCTAGCAGAAGAGCCCAAAGGGTCAGGGCTTTACACAAGGGTCTAGAACTATGGCTTACTTGGAGTTCCAGACACTCCCCACCTCCTTCCTGTAGCATAAAGGCATACAGATGCCGACAGGAGGTAGTTCTAACTCAGGCCCCCTCATCCTCTGTTAGAAATGTAAGTTTAGGACAATTAACAGCAGAGCTCATAGAATCTTCTCATATGGTTAGAAACCGTCAAGCAGGCTGGAGAGATGACTTATTGGTTAACGCGCATGACTGTGAAACCTAAAGACCCATGCTCGATTCTCCAGGCCCCACGTAAGCCAAATGCACATGGTGGCACATGCATATGGAGTTCATTTGTAGTGGCTAGAAATCCTGGTGTGCCCATTCTGTCTCTCTCTTTCTCCCACTCTTTCTAATAAATAAATGTTAAAAATATTTCAAAAAAAGAAACCGTCAGGCAACTTAGTATTGAGGCAGGATCCTTCCTGCAGGTAGGGACTGAAGTTGAGGAGTCTAGAGGGTACCTTCTGGTTTACAGATCCCTGAGCAAGCACAGCGGATAGGGAAAAAACTCAGTTTAGTCTTACGGAAAATGAATCTATGACACATTAGAAGGTAATCACATGCAATGCCAACTTGTCTTCAGGAGTGTTCTTTCTCTAAAGGTGCATGCCCCTACCTCAGGCAATCTGCTCTCCCTGAGCTCTTTCTGCTGCACAGCTCCTGTGAAAAGACAGAGCACACACCCTTCCTAGGTACAAAGCACCTCTTGTGACTTTTGCCCATTCAGCCAGCATTTGTTGTCCCAACTTACCCCCATAGATCCCTCAGAGTAAGATCCAATCCAAGCTGGAAGCTACTTTGGGCTTCGTCAAGGGCCTGAACTCTAAACCTTGCTTGCTTTCCTTGATCAGATTATAAGGATTAAATAAAATAAGAATGTGTATGGATAAAGTGCCTAGAAGAGGGCCTGGTATACAGTGGGTGCTCAATAAAAGACCATCCTTTTCCCCCTTTCCCCTACATGTACTTTTTTCATGCTAAGGGCTGAAAAAAAAAATACAAAAGACAAAACTGGAACATGAGCTGTAGCTTTACAGAAGGAACATTTGAACTAGGATTTCATCAAAAGTTTACTGAAGCCAGGTGTGGTGGCGCACGCCTTTAATCCCAGCACTCGAGAGGCAGAGGTAGGCCGAGAGTTCGAGGCCACCCTGAGACTACATAGTGAATTCCAGGTCAGCCTAGACTAGAGTGATACCTTACAAATAAATAAATAAATAAATAAATAAATAAATAAATAAATAAATAAATAAATAAAAGTTTACTGAGGGCCTACTATATACCAGGTGTACTGTGGGAATAAAAGTGGGGGGGGGGCCGGAGAGATGGCTTAGTGGTTAAGTGCTTGCCTGTGAGGCCTAAGGACCCTGGTTCGAGGCTCGATTCCCCAGGACCCACGTAAGCCAGATGCACAAGGTGGCACATGTATCTGGGGTTCATTTGCAGTGGCTGGAGGCCCTGATGTGCCCATTCTCTCCCTCTCCCTCTCCCTCTCTCTCTCTGTCACTCTCAAATAAACAAATAAAAATAAATGATAAAAAGTTTTTTTTTTTAAATTGTTTTTATTTTTTTATTTGCCAGCAGAGAGAAATAGAGGAGAGACAGACAGAATCGGCATGCCAGAGCGTCTAGCCACTTCAAATGAACTCCAGATGCATGTGCCCTTTGTGCATCTGGCTTATGTGGGTCCTGGAGAATCGAACCGGGATCCTTTGGCTTCACAGGCAAACGCCTTAACCGCTAAGCCATTTCTCCAGCCCAGATAAAAAAGTTTTAAAAGCCCAGCAGGGAGGGCAACACTCCAGGAAATTCTTTTCTAAAGGCTGGGATGCAGGAAGGGGCCAGAGACAAAGGCTGAAGTCTTGAGGAAGCAAATGAAACATCCCAACTTAGTCCTGTCAAGTCCTAGGAGGATTACTCCAGGCAGGGGTAAAGGAAGGATCAATCTCTGCCAGGCTCCTTTAGACACAGCCACTCAGATGCCATATTGCCTAGGCTGGGCCAGAAGTAAACCTATTTGCCTGTGAGCAGCAAATAGTGCTAGAGAAATAAAACAGGAATGAGGACAAAGATACTCCAAACTTAGCAATGAGCCCTCAGCAAACCAGGAAGCCTTGAGCTACTGAGGCATCATTTTTCAAAAATGGTGTGAATGGCTGGCTCTTCAAGCTGCTCTGCACACCTGCCCAGGAGCAGCAAAGGATATGTGTGGGCTCAGCCACCAGGACAGTGCAATAATGGACTTCAGCAGGAAGCACTTGCCTCGAATATGCAAAGCCTCAGGCTCCATCCCCACCATGTGAAAAGGTGGTATGTAGGGTTGGGATGTTTTGGGGGTTAAGGCAGGTGGAGTTTCGGGAACTCCTGAGCCTCAGGAGTTCTATAGGCCAGCCCAGAGAACACAGAGAGGCCTCCAGAAACTTAGATTTCTGTTTATTTTATTTTTTAAATTTTTTAAAAATTTTATTTATTTATTTGCAAGCAGAGAGAGATAGCAGTGAGACAGAGAGAGAATGGGCATGCTAGGGCTCTAGCCACTGCAAACAAACTCCAGATGCATGTGCCCCTTGTGCATCTGGCTTACATGGATCCTGGGGAATTGAACCTGGGTCCTTTGGCTTCACAGGCAAATGCCTTAACCACTAACCCATCTCTCCAGCCCTGTTTATTTTATTTTTATTTGAGAGCGACGGAGAAAGAAAGAGGAACAGAGAAGGAGAATGGGCGCACCAGGGCCTCCAGCCACTGAAAACGAACTCCAGATGCATGTGCCCCCTTGTGCATCTGGCTTACGGTGGGTACAAAGGAACCGAGCCTCGAACTGGGGTCCTTAGGCTTCACAGGCAAGCGCTTAACCGCTAAGCCATCTCTCCTGTCCCAGAAACTTAGATTTCTAAAACTGCTTGCTAAGACTAGAGGTACCTCCAGTTCTGAACAGAAAAGTAGTTAGCCAGCTCATAATGGGAGGTCTGCCCTAGACCTTCCCAAAAGAGGACTAACCTCCTGAATAAGGTAGCCATGCAAAACAAGATCTGAGGCCAGGCCTTGCAAACACTCCATTAACAGTAGTGAGTCTCAAGGCAGACCCAGTAGCACCACAACAGGACACAGGCTGAGGGAAAGGGGCAGGTGGGCTCTAACTTTACTAATAAATTTCATCCATAGGGTTTAATAAAAGTCTACAAGTGAAGCTGGGTGTGGTGGCCTCGTTCATGACTTGGGAGGCAGAGGTAGAAGGATCCCAGTGAGTTCAAGGTCATTCTGAGACTACATAATGAATTCCAGGTCAGCCTGGGCTAAAGTGAGACCCTTCTTTGAAAAACAAAAAAATAAAAACAGAAATTATACTAAATGAATGGAGACCTGGCTAACCACCAGCCTGGCTCAAGCCAGTTGAAAATCCCTTATCCAAAACATTTGGAAGAACTAGAAGTATTTCAGATTTCTGAGTTTTTTTGGATAGTGGAATATGTACTTTTATCTGTCATGCATCTGTATCTGAAATATTTTTCAAATCTAAAACTTTTAAAACAGCATCCGAGGATTTTCAAGTTTTTGGACTAGGGGTACTCAATCTGTGTAACATTTCTAGTAGAATGATAGCATTTGATGACCAAGATAAAAGCCTCCCAGTTCCCCCTTCCCATTTCCCAGTAGGCCATTTGCATAGTCCATTTTTATGACCATCCTCTGCTCTCTCAGGAAAATACTCTATTTGTTCCCCTACATCATTTGTGAGTGTAGTAATAGGTATACTCAAGACAGATGCCAGAGATGAGCTGGGGATGCGACTCAGGACAGCATGAAGCCCTGATTTCCGCTCCTCAGCACTACATAAAACAGTGTAATCTCAGCACTCGGGCAGTAGAAGCAGCAAGACCAGAAGTTCAAGGCCATCCTTGGCAACATGGCATGTTCTAGGACAGCCCAGCTACACATAAGCTTCCCTCAATCTCTTCTCCTCCGGAAAAAGAAAAAGAATGTCAGAGAAAGGAAGGTGGAATCCGCAGCAACGAGCCAATGTTAGCACTATCAGTTCTCAAGTTCCCTAAGTGTGCAGAGCAGAGAACTCTATTCAGTAGTGGCTCCTACGGTAGCAGGAGCGCTGCCACTTTTGTGTCCTGTACTCACAGTGCACCTAGCACCAGCCCCGAGAGGCAGCTGTTGCCATCCCACCCTCAGGAAGATGAAACAGGCACAGATAGTTCTTTAAAAATGCCACAACACTGTTATGAGTGAGGCGAGGGCAGAGGCTGGGTAATCAAGTGTGTGCCAGCATCCATATTCTTTATAGTGTCACACACTGACTCTGTCTAGGACCTTACAGGACAGCAGATGGGTCACACACCAATGTGCAAGATAACGTGTACATACTATTCATTTTCTCCCATGTTAATTATTGCTATTACAACAATTATTAGTTTTCCTTGAATTTACCACACAAAAAATTGAAGATATCTTATTTAAATTTTATCTGTGGGCTAGCTAGGGGAACATAAAGGTAACTTAAAGAATTGTTTCGATAGCTACTTGTGATCCACCATTGTAATTCCAACACTCAAGGGACTGAAGCAGGAGGATGGAGAGATGGAGGCCAACCTGGGCTACATACTGAGAGTCTGTCTCAAAATAAGAAAAACTTTGATAGAGAAGTTGGCTGAGTTCCCAAAAGTCTTACATGCACTTCTAAACCCTATTTTTAAAATTTAAGACTTTTAAATATTTTTACTTATTTGAGAGAGAGAGAAAAACAAGAGACTGAGGGTTATGGGGACAACAGGGCCTCCTGCCAGTGCAAATCAACTTCAGATGTATACGCTACTTTGTGCATCTGGCTTTACATGGGTCCTGGAGAATTGAACCCATTTTATGACCTAGAAAGTGGTATGAGGTCCAAAGATGACTTATACTGATTTAACAGTAAATACAAAAAAAGTCAGAAAACGTTGCCAAGAAGTCTCTTGCTCTAGGTTAAATCCCCTTCCACTGGCCCAGACTGCAATGAGACTGAAAACCTGTCAGTTGGTAGAGTGCTTGCCTGGCACTTACAAGGCCCTAGGTTCAATATCCAGCACCCCATAAACTAAGTGTGGTGGGGCACACCTGTAATATTAGCACTTGAGAGGGAAGAGATCAGGAAATTCAAAGTCATCTTCGGCTACAGATCTAAGTTCAAGGTCAGTCTAGGACACATGAGACTGTCTCAAAACAAACAAACAAACTGAATGAATGAAAACCTGTCATTATACTGTTGACAGCCACCTTAACTTAGAGAGACACAGGTAACTGCCCCTGGCTTCCTGTCTTTGGAACAAATAAACGCCAGTACTTTCAATTTTCTCTTAAGATCATCTCTTCCTTTCTAGAGTCCTTGAACAAAGCAGGGACACTCCTCAGAACTGAGAAGCACCCAGCTAACCCTGACTACAGTAGAAATGTGGCTCTACCCTTCCTTCTGGCATACTTGTGAAGCTCTCCTGGCACCAAGTGATACACTAGTAATGCCTTTCCCAAGATCCTCTAAGAATTCAGGATTCACCTCTAAACCACCTGGATGCACAGGAATGTGACTAACAAACTGTTATACCCAAACATTGTGGACAGATACCTACACAGTTGGAGATAGGTCTATCTATGGGTGGTACTCTGTAGCAGGAAACTGAGTAAGTAGTACTGACAGAGGTAGGAAGACGCTAGACCATCCCCCTACCCAAGGCCAGGGGGGTCAACACACCTGTCCTCCCCAAGCCCCACAGAACAGGAACAGAGGCAACAGAAAAAAGCGATTAGTAACTGGTATCAACAACTATGAAAACTCTCCTGTCTTTTCATTCAAGTAGCTTGGTTATGGTCTCCTGGAAGTCCCAATTTACATCAGTGAGACAAAGATTTGTGTTTCTTTCCTAGAGGATCCGGTCGGATCTCAATGACAATGCCATTGGAGGGGGGTATAGTTAGTCAGGTGAATAAGCACCCTTGCAGGTATTTCTACTGGCAAAGAGGAATCTTACCTACAGCAGGCCCCAAGAGTGACTGTATCCTGGGGCCTGTTCACCAAACCTAGTGGCCTCTGATGCCCATCTTTCAGATCTTTTCAGAAGTTGCCTGGGACAGGACACCCACAACTGCACTGGGACCCCAGGGCTGGGAAGTTCTGAGCAGGCTGTCTGCTGCTGCTCTTCCCCTGCCTCCCTTTTAGCTCTTTTACTGCTCATTAGTGGCAGTACCAGGAGGTAGGCTGGAGCAACATAAAGGAGCTGAAATTCAAACCAGTCCATTTTATTCCAGTTAGGTGCCTCCCATAAAACCAGGCAGGATCTCATCATCTAAGACCTCCCTGGTCAAACCTGTAGGTCTGAGCAGCCTGAGGGGTCAGGAGCTATAGAACTTCAGTTCACCAAGCGCTTGTGTTTTCCACCTTTTCAGGGCTAAAAAGGCACTTCAGCCCTGAGCTGGCCATCAAGACAAGGCCAAGCCTGCAGAACCCGAGCACTGGGGCTGTCCTCAAAGCACATTCTCCTCACACTCTCCTTGTCCCTCCAAAGTCTCCAGCACAAAGGAAGTGAGCCTTGCCAGACTGTGCTAGCAAATTCCCATAAATACTTGGGCTGGGGTAGTGCTTATGTAAAATGCTTCCCCATTGAGAGATGCTGCTTTATTTACATTCTTCACAACCCATTCATAAAAAGGAGGCCCTTTAATGTCAGGGCTGTTCGCATAATGCTCCATAAACTCCACAGCTTCAGCTGGCAGCCTGGGTTCAGGCTACTTTTCAACACTGGAGACATTTTTTCCCTGATTTTTCTCTTCTTAATGACTCACCTTGTGACAGGGTGCAGGCCAGATGTTGCCTGAATAAGGCCAAGAGGGATAAGAGCAAATGAAAGAACACTACCCAAGTCCTCTTGGATGCTGGGATGAAGAGGTGGAAGGGAATGAAAATAATTAGCAGATTCTCACAACTCCAATTTGAAGTAGATATGCTAAGAGACTGACTTTCTTTCAGGTCTACTGAAAATTCCTTTTGGGATGTCAAATGTTCCCTAATTCACATTTCTAAATACTGGAGAAGGTATAGAAGGTACTTTATCCCCAAAGGAAAACAATGTGAAGGACTCTTTCTGGATTTTAATTTGCATTGTGGATGAATAAATAAAAAGGTATTTTCTTTCCTGGACAGAAGTGTTCCAGGAGCTGCTGGCTCAGAGGTGCAGAATTTGCTCAGAGTGAAGGAGGAACTCAGGCAACTGCCCTGAAGGAAGGGGCCATGCTCTGGGGTGCACAGTAAGAGTGCAAGCAGATCACGGTAGCACCCAGCAGAGGCATTCTTGGGTGGCTTTTCTCCTGCTACAGGAGAGAAGTAGTAAGGATTTTTTTTTTAATTGACAGGGGAGCGGTCTGCATTGCCATGGCAACTGTGAGGGGTGGCCTTCCCACTTGGAAGGGAAATGCTGGCCCATTAATCATCAAACTGGGGCACAAAAGGGAGCTTTAGGGGAAGGGAGATGGATGCAGAATATGTTTTTTTCACTGTCTAGCCTCAAACCAGTCACTACTCTTCTTTCCCATTTTCGCTAAGATTAAGGCTGGATAAGCTAACACAACCAAGTTCTGAGAGAGCTGGACCAGAAGCATCCTTCCTCATAGGTCCAGCATGGAGCAGACCGTGCCCCATATCAGCAAAAAACACCTCCTACAAAATGAATCCTACTGCAGAGATGGCTCACTGGTTAAAGCACTTATGCACAAAATGAACCCTAAAAGTCCCATTCACAGGCCAGACGCAGGTTATTTTTCTTTCCTGTCCTCTGAATCCCGTTTTCTCCTTCATTTACACCCGGATGAGAAATGATAAAAACAGGTGGATTCATTCAGTAGGGACAACAAGGAAAATTACAACAGAACAAGACTGGGTACAGAGAATGGTCTAGCAGTATAGGAGGAAAACATGGTTGCAGTACATTTCCAGTTTACACCTATATGACATATGTGAACAAACCACAGGACTGACCAGTAGATGTATCAGAAATAGCAGCTAAATAGCCCCAAACATGCCCTATCTGTAATCTTGAATACATAAGGTCAGAGACCCTCAAGGACTCCACACTGAGCACTTATGGAGAAGTCAAAGAGAAGGGGTTCCTGCTATTCCCACCAAATTCTACAGCCAACTACACAAATTCATTCAGAAAAGGGTGTACACAGTACTGTTAAGGACACTGGAGCTGGAACCAGGAGTGGTGGCGCACGCCTTTAATCCCAACACTTGGGAGACAGAGGTAGGAGGATCGCTGTGAGTTCAAGGCCACCCTGAGACTACATAGTTAATTCCAGGACAGCCTGGGCCAGAGTGAGACCCTACCTCAAAAAAAAAAAAAAAAAAACAAACAAACAAACAAACAAACAAAAAGAATACTGGAGCTGGGTGTGATAGCGCATGTCTTTAATCCTAGCACTTGGGAGGCAAAGATAAAAGGATTGCCATAAGTTCGAGGCCACCCTGAGACTATATAGTGAATTCCAGGTCAGCCTGAGCTAGAGTAAGACCCTACCTAGGAAAAAGAAAAAAAAAAAAAAAAGGAAAGAATACTGGACTACTCACATAAACACACATAGGGTTAACTCATTATTATTCCTGTCCTTAAGAAATTTCAAATCAGGCTGGAGAGATGGCTTAGTGGTTAAGGTGCTTGCCTCAAAGCCTAAGGACCCAGGTTCGGTTGCCCAGTACCCACATAAGATGGCACATATGCCTGGAGTTCCTTTGCAGTGGCTAGAGGCCCTGGTGCACTATTCACTCTTTTTCAAATAAACAAATAAAATATATTTTAAAGCCAGGTGTGGTGGCACATGCCTTTAATCCCAGCACTCAGGAGGCAGAGGTAGGAAGATTGCCATGAGTTCAAGGCCACCCTGAGAATACAGAGTGAATTCCAGGTCCGCCTGGGCTAGAGTGAGACCCTTTCTCAAAAAAAAAAAAAGAAAAAAAAGAAGAAGAAGAAGAGAAAGGAAGGAAGGAAGGAAGGAAGGAAGGAAGGAAGGGAGGGAGGGAGGGAGGGAGGGAGGGAAGAAGGAAAGAAACTTCAAACCTACAAAACAAGATGCCATGTTAAAATCCACAGCTGTAGGCTGGGGAGATGGCTCAGTACTTAAGGCACTTGCCTGCAGAGCCTAATGACCCGAGTTCAGTTCCCCAGTACCCACCTAAAACCAGATGCACCAAATAGCACATGCATCTGGAGTTCCTCTATAGGACTAGAGGCCCTAATGCACCCATTCTCTCACATGTTCTCTCCTGGCTTGCAAATAAATAAGGAGAGAGCCTAAGGCCTGCAGGGAAAGAGGAGCCACATCACAGTTTAATGGGTAAGGAAATGACTTGTGGAAAGAGATGCTCAGTGCAGACTGTATGAGAAGGGCCAGTAGAAGCAAGAGGGAAAAGGAGGCAGTGACAACACAGGCCTGACATAGGGACAACAGGGCAACAGAAAGGAAGAGGAGACACCAAAAAGAGCAAACTGAAGTTGACATGACAGTTCACATCTCTAATCCCAGAACTTGGGAGGCAAAGGCAGGAGGATTGCTGCAAGTTCCAGGCTAGTGTGGGCTAGGGAGATCTTGGGGATGGGAGAGGGAACCTCAGCCAGGTCTCCTAAACATTGACCTGACTGGCATGAGTCTCCTGCCAGGTAAGAGTCCTCTCAAAGAGGGAAAAATTATTTTGCTAACCCCGTTCCCATTCCAGCAGCCAAACCAGATAACCCTTCTGACTGCCACCAAAAGAAATAACATACAATGCACCCCCTACCAAAGGCACAAAGATTCTTCAGCCTTCTGGATTTTCGACATGCAATTACATTCTCTCAAACTTCAATCTCTCATAGAAGTAATACCCCTCTTTCCCACAAGCCTCAACAACACCCAGGCTGAGGTCTGGACCTTCCTAGAGAGATGGATGAGGTCGCCAAGAATTAACTAACTCCATTGCCTTACTGAGTGTAGCTCCGGACCAGTCCCATTGCAACTAAGATTTCTGAGCAAAAGGCCACTGTTCTTAACATCCTGACCAGTCCCTACTGAGTGTAGCTGGTGTGCAACTCCAACACAGATTTCTCAGCAAAAGGCCACTTCTCAGTTCTTAACATCCTGGGTCTCCTCTCTTCCTGTTCCCAATATGATCACATGAGGGGGCACAGGAGCTCTGAGTGGGTTTTTATAAATGAGTAAACAGCATCCAGCTTAGAGCTGGCCACTAGTGAGGTAACAGAGCCAGTGATTTCTAAGTGCCCCTTCGGTGGTGACACTGAGACATCCTGAAGCCTCCCCTCCCGCCCCCCCCCCCCCCGGTCTCTCTCCCTCTTTTTGCCCAGGACCCGGAGGTAAAGAAGGTGAGGAGGAATGTCTCAGGTGGCACAAAGGAAGAGAACTGGAAACCTTATCCCATCAGTTCTGCCCGGATTTATGGACTCAGCTTATTTTCCTATGTGAGTGCCTTCTTGGCTAAGGAGAACTGCTGCAGGTAGTTGTGGAGACATTGCTGAAACATACTGGGGGCGGGGGGTGTCCCTTCGACCCAATCCAACTAGTCATGCTCTTAAGATTGCCGACAATGGGCCACTAGGAGACAGCCCAGGTGGAATTAAACCTCTGCCTATAGGAAGACTTGCTGAAAACCTCTCACTGCTGGCAAGCTGGGCTCCACTCCCGTGAGTCCACCAGCCCCCCTTGCCACTGGCCAAAGCACACACAGTGCATCCCCCCCCCCGCCCGCCCCTCCGCCTTAGCCAAGTCGACCCCACTCTTCTCAGAGCCTCGAGGCAATCAGCCTCGGTAACCGAGAGCCAGTGCCGCAGCTCCTCCCGGCGGATGCCCCGGCCCCCGCAGTCCCTAGGGCAGAGTCCGACCCCATCGCCCGCCCCTTGGGGTGGGTGCCCCGGACTCGTTCAGCTCCCCGACGCCACTACCTGCGCCCGCTCGGGCGCCGCCTTTGTCCAGCTCTTCACCGCCAAGCGGGCCCCTCGGCCCGACCTGACCCGGCCCCGGAGGGCAGGCGGCGAGGGTGGTAGGGTAGAACAGGCCAGGCCGAGCGCACTGGGTCCCGCTGTCACTTGGAGGCGGTCTGACAACTTCGATTCCCCCCCGCCCCACCTTGGACTCGGCCGCCGCCCCGCACGGTGTCCCCACCGGGCCTCCCGCGGCCCACACTCGCTTTTCGAACCCGGTCCCCCCTTCCGTCTTCGGCGCCTCCCTTCCTCCGGCCCGATCCGATCCAGTCTACACACCACCCCTCAACCCGGCGCGGCCCCATCCTCAGCGTCGTCGTCCTCCCCCCCCCACCACCACCCCCCGCCAAGCAATAGCCGGTCAGCTCTCAACGCGGGAGGGCGCTTCCCCCCCGCACCCCACCCCGAGCGGGCGATCCCGCGGCGACGCCCCCGGCCGCGGCCCCTTGCCTTGGGGACCGGGATGGGGGAGGGGGCGCGGCGGGGGCCTTGCCGCCCGCGCACTCAAGAGGCAGCCGGCTCTGCCGCGGCAAGGAAACGACCGGAGTCCTCCCGCCCTCCGTAGCCCGGGACTCCCGCGCCGCCGCCTGGCCAAGGTGCCACCCTGTGGTCGCCACCCACCCCGCCCCCGGCCTGTGAGGCGGGCGCCCCCCCGGGGGCTGTCACCTCGAGGCGCGCCGAGCTCCCCGATGGCGGGACCGTGGCTCCGGACCCGGGAGAAGGGAGGCGGCGCGGGCGGGCAGGCAGGCGGGCGGCGCGGGCGGTGGCCGCACCTGCTTCGCGTCGTCCGTCCGTCCGTCCCTTCCCGGGGCTGGCGGGGGCGGCGGCGCGGCGCGCTCGGCGGGGCGCTCTTGACGGGCGGCCGGTCCTCTCCTTCGCTAGTCCGCCTCCCTCGCTCCCTCGCCCATCCCTTCCCCCTCTACGATCCCGACCCCTAGCTCACCGGGACGAACGGCGCGGACGGCGCGGCTTTGGGAGCCCGCAGGCCCCGGCCGGGCTGGAATCCGGCGGCTGGAACCCCCCGGGGGCGCTCAATTCCCGGGCTCCACGCTGCTGCGTCAGCGCCTCCTCCTGGGGGCCGGGGCCGGGCGGGCGGAGCGGGGGCCGCGGCCGGGCGGGGCCGTCGGGAGAGGCGGGCGCGCCTGGCCGGGGCGGGCGGACGGCAAGGGCCGGACGGGCGGGGGCAGGCAGCCGGACGGGCGAGCGGCAGGGGCCGGGCTCCGGGATCCGCTACGCCGCTCGCGGTTCCCCCACAAACTCCCCGAGAGCAGAGCCTCCGCCGCCCTCCTTCCTGCTTCCTCGTCCCCAGCCAATCAGCGGCGCGCCCCTCGGCCAGCTGCGCCAATCAGCCACCCCGCCCTGCGCTGGCCCCGCCAGCCAATCCGGCCTTCGGCTCCCCCTCCCGGTCTCCAGCCAATCAGAATCGTGGGTCGGTCGTCCCGACGCAGGGGGCAGCACGAGGCGGCCGGGGGAGGCGGTGCGGGGAGTGGTGGGGCTTGGGGGGAGGGGTACGGTGCCAAGGGTGGTGGCGGGGGATGATTTTCTTTGCCGGCTTCTCCGATTTTTTTTTCCTGGTCTCCAGAGCCTGAGCCTGTATCCCATGGTGACCTGACCCTGGAACCCCAGCCCCAGCTGCAGCCCCCCCACACACCCCAAGAAATTTTATCTGCTCCCACCCTGACAGCCACCCCTCTACATCCCTCTTCCCTCGTAACCTCTCCGGCAGCGGCTAAAGAAAACTGCGGGCCCGAGGAACACCCCACCCTCATTAGAGGTTGCTGCCCCCAGGGCAAAGCTTCGGGAAGACCAACAGAAAAATCAAGCGAGAACAACACCCCTTTTCCTGCAGAAAGGGCCCCAGACTCCCGCGAAAGGGCCCCGACTGCTGAGAAGCCCCTCCCGCCTTTGCCTCATCTTTCTGACTTCCCTGCTTGCCACGTCTCCTTTCCTTTCAAGCAAGGTCGGTCCTGGCTCGGTTACCCCTCACTCGCATCTCTTTTTTCCTCTTTCTGCCCTTCACCTACCGCCCCCCCTACCCCAGCTCCCAATTCACCCTTTGAGAAGCCGGGTGTGGAACCCTCATCCATTTCCAGCTGACAGCAGAGCCTGGTCTGTGAGTCCTTGACACCCACACACCCTCTACCACCACCGCCAGGGAACATCCGAGCTCTCCGTGGGAGGGAGAAGGGGGCAGGCAGCCTACCGGGCGCGACTGGACTCCCTCCTTCGCGTCCCCAAGCCAGGATGGAACCAAGAGTAGACAGACACTTACCTAGCTTTCCACCCCCCCAGTCACCGTGTGCCGTGGCTCCGTCTCTCACACCCACAGACGTGCCTTTCCAAGCCTGAGCACGCTCACGGGGTCAGCAGGGTGGGTGGGCACAGCACGCTGAGGTCATCCGGAGAGGTGGGAAGTCTCTGTGGAGGTGCGGTATGGGGGTTGTATCCAGGGCACCTTGTAGCGCCAGAGCCCGCCCAGGACTTCACGACCGGGAACCCTGATTGCACACAGTAGGTTCTTGAGAAATGTTGAGTCCACCCCGAACAAAGCCTCATTCCCAATTCAGGCGGGGGAGGGGCGCTTTGGGAGGTAAAAGGAGCAGCGGCAGAAAAGTAGTGTCCCCCAGTACAGGGAGTAGACCGGGAGGGGCTGGGCCCAGCAACGCCTAGGGCAGAGAAGTACCCAGAGTGTTGAGGAAGCCTGGACATTCAGGAAAAACCCAACGCTGGAGGGTGGCTGAGGGGTTCCTGCACCACACAAGGTGCCCAGCCTGTCCTAGACCTTGAGATTCAAGCATGCAGTCAGGAAGCCTTTAAGATCACCAGAGCTGCCAGCCTCTATGGCTGGGAAATGTCCCACCTTCCATAAGCAAAACACAAATCCAAAGCCCAGTTCTTCATTTGCCTCCAGAACTGCCCAGGGGTTCCAGGGCTGCCTTAGCTGTTAGGACATGTTTAGCATAGAAGCTTCTCAAAAGGATCAAGTTCTCCCAGGACAACTGCCCCTTACTTCCACCTCCCATCTCTGGAGAAAGCAAAGCCCCAAGCCTATAAAAAGGCCACTGAAGGGCTGACTTCTCCCTTCCCTGAGTTTCCCAGGGCAAAGATTCCTGGCAGTCCTCCTCCCTGCCCCTTCAACAAGTCATCTCTAGTACCCACCTCACAAACTTTCCTCTCTCCCCATCCCAGTCGATGGCCATGTCCCATGGTAGCCCCTAACCCTTATCAGATGGGGTGCAGAGGATAACAGCAAGAGTGACCACTGAAGCCAAGCCATGACAAAGATTGGGGACAAGAAGGCTCTCGTCAGCACCCCAGCCTTCGACCTTGGCAGCAGCCTCATCCCTGATGATGAGTGGAATTGAGGCTGAGAGTCAGGAGAGAAATTTGCCTGGTCACAGGGAAAGAGACCCAAGTGGCAGGAAGCCAGCGTGGGACATGGCAAGGTGAGGTTGCTGAAGTGGGCTTCTCCCTGGCACCTTGAGGGCAAGGATCTGGTCCTGGTATGAGAGGAAGATTTGAGACTAGGGTGGGAGGGAGGAAAGGGAATTCTGACTGCGGAAGAAGCAGAGTCCCCTTCTTCAGCCTGCTCGATAGCTGAAGGAACTCTGCCCTCGGAGTGTTCCCTGTGGGTGACTGTCTCCTTGGCCCCAGGAGGCTCTGGTTCAGTAGGCTATGGCTTGGAAGACACAGGATGGCTAAAGGCACTCGATGTTCTGCCTTTATCCCCTAGGTCTCTTTCTTTCCACTAAAGCTGGTCAACAAGCCAGCCAAGAAGAGGTCATGGATTATACAGCCTACCTGTCACCCAAAGGGACTTTTTGTCCTCATTCACCCACTTCCAGGGACGGCTGCATCAGGGCCTCCTTCCTTACAGTCCAGAGCCTTTCCACACCTGGAAAGGGCCCCACCTCTTCCTGCTTCCCTCAGGTCCTCCAGCCTTCCAAAGTGAATGTTGCTCTCACACCACTCCACTGGAAAACCTGTGCCAATGCCTGGGGCCCATTACCTTTCCTCTCTCTGGCTTCTCCAGCAGCACAGAGGTCTCCCACTGAAAAGAGCTTGGAGATTGGTCTGGAAAGAGGAATGGCTCCATCAGGTCTCTCCTTACCCAGGCATCTCTAGACCCATCAGGGTTAACTGCCTCGGAGCAAGAGAGCAGAAAGAGGGAGATGTTAGGAGGGAAATATCCTTGAAAACACGCTGCACAACCCTCCCCCTCAAGTACAACCAGACTGACAGCAGGGACAGACTAGCTGCTCTGTCATCCCCAGTCCAGCAGCGCGGCACCTCCCCCCACTGCCCGCCGCAGTCCCTGCAGACCTGCCGCCTGCCTGAGATATAGCCACCTGGCACAGGGCAGGGCACCCCAGCAGGCAGCGCCGTCTCGTGATGGAGGCTGCGATTACTTTATCCTCCGTCTATGCCAGGGGTAGGTCCCACTTTCTTTCCTGGGTGTGGGCAGCTCTTCCCCTAACTCCCCCCAGCACCTGAATTCTAGGTTCCAAAGAACACTCACTGAGCCACCTGGACCTCAGTCGCACTGAACAAGATGAAGAGAACAACTCTCTGGGGGAGGAAGAAGACTGGGGCACGGGTAAAATTTGGAGGCAACATTTGATCCCTCCCCCATCATAGGAAGCCCCCCCCCAATAAAGAAATACAGAAAGCTGGACTTTTACAGTCCTTTTGCTGTGACCCGCTCCCTCTTAAAGGGATTAGAACACCCCTCCTTAAAGGGATCTCCAGAAATTATTTGCCCCCAGGCAAACCAAAGTGTAGAGGTCTGGTTTTTACCTGCTGGGGGCCTCATTCCCTGGGGATGGGGTAGGCAGATGTGCTCCCTTCCGCCCGAGGGACGAGGCCCCCTTCCGCCCCCCTTCCCCCAAGAGCTTGTTGTTGAATGCCCAGCAATGAACAAGACCTTTTCCTCTCCTAAAGGCTCCTATTGTCACTGGCTGGGACCAAGGGATCAGGATGTGGTGGGAGGGTCTGTCTGGGACCCAGTCTTCATATAAACTACCAGAGCTACACGCGCTCAGATTTTGGGGACCGCATGCCACGGTGCTGTGTCCAAAAATCCCATCTGTCCAGCTCTGCCCTCCACACTGCTGGCCAGGGAAGTCTTTGCAGGCTGCCTCTCCCTGCGAAAGCTGTTTCTGCATTCTCCTTCCCTCTGTGACACAGAACTCCCACTCTTTGGGTGTCCAGGCCTCCCCTTAGGAAGCAGTCTCTACCCCACACCCGAGTGGCCTTCACTACAGCGCCAGCAACTGCAGACGACACTCCATTCCAGGCTCCTTCCTGCCCTAGTTGGCGTCCTTGAGGGTCCGTGTGCACCCCCTCCCCGTCAAGGGGCGGGGGGGGGGGTGTGGGCACACCCCGGCTCCGGGGAGCGTCTCGAAGCCGCATCCCCTCTTTCTCTCTCTCCTCTACGCTTACGAGCCACCCGTTTCACCCATCCCTTGGGATTGGAAGGTTCCAGGAGAGAGTTGGGTACAAATGGCGGGGAGGGGTCTGGGGGCACTTGTGCTGGAGTCACCAGCGGCGTACACTGAAGTCACCCCATCTGCCCTTCCCCTTAGGCCGCCCGAGGGTCGAGAGCGCCGTGGGCAGGGGTCTCTGTCTACTTGGGAACCCGCCCAGGCCACCCACCCACCCTTGCCACTCCCAGGAGGAGAGACTTACACCCCCCCTCCACCCCAGGACCCAGCCGCGAGCCCTCCCCCCAGCAGCTGCGGCAGCCTCCGGCGGAGGTCAGGCTCCACCTTCCCGCTCGGGAAGAGAACGAGCGCAGAGGATTGTTTGTTGTTGGGGTGTGTGCGAGGGGAAGGTTCGAGATCACCTGGCTGGGTGGGCGCGCCCATGGGGGGACGACGACTGCAGACCGCAGCACTGACCTCGCCCCGCCCCCGCCCACCCACCCCACCCCAGGGTCAGGAGGAGCCGCCCCTCTCGTCCGCCGCCCAGTCCTGCCCTGCGGCCGCTCGTCCGCCCCCGCCTTGCCGAGCGCCCGGGGGAGAGGCTAGCTCGAGGGTGACCGCGGGAACCTGACTGCCTACTTTCAAGAAGCTTCCATTCGGCAACCCGGAGGGCGGCGGGCCGCGGGAGCCGAATGCAAACTGCGTAACTTTCCTAGCTGGTGGGGAGGGGCAGGTGTCAAGGTCGGCGGTGCGGTGGGGGTGGGGTAGGGGTGGGATGGGGGTGGGGGGCGAGCTCCGGAAGGCTCTGAACCTAACCGGCTTCTGCACCGGCCAGGAGATGTGAGACGCGGTGAGGCTGGACCTCGAGGCTGGAGAGCCGCTGGCGCCGCTCAAGTTTCTAAGAACCCCCGAGTTCTGCCCCAAAGGCGCTGGAGTACGCTGGAGGATTCTGAGGGACGCGAACTCCTGGCCCTGACTTCTGCAAAGGCAAACGGGCCAGCAACATGGTGCATTCAAAGAAGGGGGGGGGCAGCCGGCGGCCCTTGGTTCTCTCAGTTTAGCCCAGGAATGTTGAAACCTTGTTTCTCCCCTGCCTTGCTCCCAGAGACGGAATTGGCTGGAAAGGGTCTTTCCTGAGTGACAGAGCCCTTTTTCGGCGGTGCTGGCAACCTCAACAGATCCTGACCTCTACCAGGATACTAGGACCACCACACCCGGGAAAAGTTGAGAAGCCAAATTTGGCGCACGCCTTTAATCCCAGCGTTTGGGAGGCAGAAGTAGGAGGAGGATTGCCCTGAGTTCGAGGCCACCCTGAGACTACATAGTGAATTCCAGGTCAGGCTGGGCTAGACTGAGACCTTACCTCGAAAAACAAAACAAAAGTTGAGTGCCCTAAGCAATTCCAGCTCGCCCGCTGAGGCAGGAAGTCCTGCCCCCTGCATGGTTTCATGGAACAGCTACTGGAAAAAGGGCCTGCAAACATGGGGACCAGCTTTACCCTCCAAGTGTTCACCCACTTGACATTGAACTATGGGGGCTATAAAATTCATATAGAACTCCAGGTGTAGTAGTAGTCCCAGAACTCAGGAGGCTGGGGTAGAAGGATTGCTGTGAATTTGAAGCCAGCCTGGACTACAGTGAGTGCCAGGTCAGCCTGGGCTAGAGTGACCCTGATTAAAAAAAAATTTTTTTTAAGGGACTGGAGAGATGGGTCAGTGGTTAAAGGCACTTGCTTGCAAAGCCTCATGGCCTGGGTTTGATTCTCCAGTATCCATATAAGGTTCACATACACAAAACAAAACTAAAAAAAAGAAATGGCAGTAAATGATTACAGAAGTTGGTTCCTCATTCTTACCCCAATCCCTATTTATGCTCAACTACAGAATTGATTCAGATTAGGAAACCAAGGATTAAAGCAGTTAATGCCTATCTCTACTATAGCAAGGGATTTACACACTAGCTCACCTGAGTCCTTGGTCAGTACTCAACACTTACCTGGAGTAGCCCCACAACTTGCCCCCGCCCATAGCACTTCCTTCTTCCAGTTTATAGGGCCTTGGCATGCTGGTGTCTCCTGGCCTGGGGGGACTCCCACCTCAGTGGGGGGTTGCTGTATCCAGTGGGAACTGTGTGTGGCATCAAGAAAGCCTCATGTGGTACCATTGTCTTTTTCCAGCTAGTTTTTTCCCTAAAAACAAATTCTCCGTAAGTCATTCATCACCATCGGGGGTTTTTGTTTATTTGTTTGTTTGTTTGTTTGTTTGGTGAGACAGGGTCTCACTATATAGCCCAGGCTAGTCTGAAACTTTCTATGTACTCTAGGCTGGCCTCAAACTCACAATCCTTCCAAGTGCTAGGATTACAGGTGTGTGCCATCACACCAAGCTTGAGTTCAGTTTATTCATCTTTCTTCCTGAGCTTCTCAGACTTCTGCCTCTGCTGTCAGAGTCAAGCCTGACTTTCTGGAAAGTTCTTTTGAAGCTCAGGTCCACTTTGCTTCTGTTGCCCTGAGCTCTGAGGGTTCTACATGGTCTGCCTTTGCCTCTGCCTTTCTGGCCATCTGCTGCTTTGCCTGGCTGTCTGTAATGAGACTATAAACATCCAAAGGGCAGGATTATGGCTTCCACATTCTCTTTGTGGTTTTCTCTGAGTTTAGCATAGTCTCAGCCCCAAGGAAGCTTGGCCCTTCATGTGCCTCAAACTTGGTTCCTGGCAGCCCTCCAACTCTCCCCTTCCACAAATCCAGGTGAGGGTCCAAATAATCCAGCAAAAAAGTTTTGTTTGGTTCCCACTAGACTTCCAAAAAAGACTAAGATTAAAATCTAATGCTGAAGCTGGGCATGGTGGTGCACGCCTTTAATCCCAGCACTTGGGAGGCAGAGGTAGGAGGATAGTGAAGTTCAGGTCAGCCTGAGCTAGAGTGAAACCCTACTTTGAAAAACCAAAATAATGATGATGATGATGATAATAATAATAAAATAAATCTAATGCTGATTTATTTTGGGGGTTTAAAATTAAAAGTTTGGGGTGGGGAGATGGCTTAGCAGTAAAGGCATTTGCCTGCAAAGCCAAAGGATCCTGGTTCGATTCTCCAGGACCCATTTAAGCCAAATGCACAGAGTGGCACATGCATCTGGAATTTATTTGCAGTGGCTGGAAGACCTGGCGTGCCCATTATCTCTCTTTCTCTCTCTCTGTCTCTTTCTCTCTCTCAAATAAACAAATAAAATATATTTTTAAAATTTCCACAAGGTACATTAAAAAGTAAAGGAAAACAGGCAAAATTGCTTAATTTTTTTTGAAAAAATTAAAAGTTTGCACCTTTTGAAAAATCAAAACATTTGCCAACATTGGCCCATTTTTCTGCTTGCAGTGATAAGCTGATATCAAGTAGTAAGTGCCTGTGGCCCTACCTTTCCCATGTGGGGCACTCTCGGGGTCCTACTGAATCGTTTTCAGATATATGAGCTTTGCCCAGCATCATGGTCAGAGTCATGGGTGAGCATCCTGGCCCAGGTGGTTGGAGTACCCACCTCCCTTGCACATCCTTGGAGAGCCTGTTGCAGGGTCATGCCAGTCTCTCAGTACCTTGAGTACTGCCCCAGGAGCAGTTTACTGAGCATACTCTCTGATAAGCAAAGCCCAGGCTGGAGATGAAATGGGAAATTAAACACGGGCCAGAGTTTGTGGCCTCTTCAGGGGGAGTGCTCCCAAGAGCACGGCATAATACCTGGCAAACAGTAGGTGCCTAATAATGTTTAGTGAACTGAATAACAAATGATTGGAAAAGAACATCTGAATGAATAAGTTCATAAAGAGGAGAGGGCCATTTTAAGAAGTATGGAATGTCTGTGCTGATCTAGGTGTGGGTTGCTTGGGACCTCAGGGTCCTCTCAGGTCACCTCTCTGCTCAGTCACAGTGGTTGATAGTCACAGTGGAATATGGTAAGTGGGACTTCTTCCTTGAGAATTACTAAGGCTGTGAACTGAAAGCCAAGGGACATTTCCTGTGAATCTAGACCTGTAGCCCCTAGGAAGGTGATGGAATCCAAATCTGGAATGTGCTGTATCTCCAAACCAGGAGTGTTACAGGAGGCATGGACAGGCACTCAACATGACTGTTTATTTAGTCCTTGACAACCCGGTGGGTAAATTTTATTTTCAGATTTACAGATTAATGAGAAAACAGACTTAGAGAATCTAAGTAACAGCTAAGGATCTACAGACCAAAAAAAAAAAAAAAAAAGGATCTACAGACAAACTGTAGTTCCAAAACTGCTCTTGGGCTGGGGAGATGGCTCAGTGGTTAAAGATGCTTCATAATAAAGCCTGCTGAAGGGGTTCTATTCCCCGATACCCATGTAAAGCCAGACACATAAGGTGACGCATGAATCTGGAGTTAGTTCATTTGCAGTGGTAAGATGCCCTGCTGTGTCCATACTCTGTCTCAAATAAATAAATGAATAAATAAATAAAACTGCATTCTCTTTCACTATGGCATTTAACATAAAGATTAAGCATACCTGGAGGGGCGTGGGAGATTAAGCAGAGGTCTAACCTTTTGTAGGTCTAAAACCGTTTTTTTTTTTTTTTTTTTTTTTTTTTTCTATTCCACACCATATAGTGGTTAAGAATGCAAGACAGAATTCCAGGTCAGCCTGGGCGAGAGCGAGACCCTACCTTGAAAAAAAAAAAAAAAAAAATGCAAGAGAGGCCTGGAGAAATGGTTTAGCAGTTAAGGCAGTTGCCTGCAAAACCAAAGGACTCAGGTTCAATCACCCAGGACCTATGTAAGCCAGATGCACAAGGTGATACACATGTCTGAAGTTCGTTTGCAGCAGCTGAAGGCCTTGATGTGCCCATTCTCTTCTCTCTCTCTCTCTCTCTCTCTCTCTCTCTCTCTGCTCTTTCTCTCTGTCAAATAAATAGAATACATATTTTTAAAAAGATATAATAGGAGTCCTAGCTCTTGACCTTAGAACATTTAAAGGACTTTATAGTGCCTGATCCTAGTAGCCAAGTGCCCCCTCCCCCAAAGCAGTAGCAATTGTGTGTATCTACTTTAGCCATGCCTACAGCCTTCTGCTTCTGTGGAATCCAGACCTGTGACCTCTCTGCACCCAGGGTCTTCCATGTGGGGATCCCCAGCTGCATGGTGCTTGTGGCAGTCTTGCGTCCACCCTGCTGCAGTATGCCACCTTCTGGCTTCAGTCAGGTTGAATGGCTTCTTTTGCTGGGGTCTGGGTGGCTTCTCTCTATGCTTTCCCCATTCCACCAATTCTAAGACTGTTTCCCAGGCCCCAGACATCTCCCCTGTATTTGGAAGGATTCTCATTGGCCTCCCTAATCCCATTCCCCAGGACAAGGCTGCTCTACCTCCTGCAGACTTCCAGCCACAGGCACAGCCACCAGCCTCTCTAGTCTTCCAAAACACACAGCAGAAAGAGAGTTGTCCAACGCTCTTTTCCCATTTTCCCTCAACTTCCGTTAACCTGCAGCAAAGGCAGGACCAGTTCACCTTTGCAGGTGCAATACAGTCTGGGCCACAGTATGGTCCTAACCAAGCGGGGGTACTTACTACTCGGGTGCAGCGCTATTCAGCTTCAGAAGACCTGGGAGTTTGGGCAGATAGCATTGCCTCTAACCTTGAGAAGCTTCTACTTTACTCAGCAAAGAAGAAACTGACACAGAAATAAGTTGCTGAGCAGGTGACACAGACTTTCTTCCTGATTTGTGCATATTATTTTTTTTTTTTTTTGAGGTAGAGTCTTGCTATAGCCCAGGCTGACCTGGACTTCACTA
The DNA here is from genome assembly GCA_036365145.1 of Orientallactaga sibirica. Lineage (NCBI taxonomy): Eukaryota > Metazoa > Chordata > Mammalia > Rodentia > Dipodidae > Orientallactaga > Orientallactaga sibirica. The sequence goes on along the minus strand of JAEOAD010000006.1, from coordinate 40,591,835 downwards.
TGTAGTCTCAAGGTAGCCTTGAACTTTCAGAGATCCTCCTACCTCAGCCTCCCGAGTGATGGTATTAAAGGCGTGCACGACCGTGCCCAGCTCAGACTTTTTTTTTTTTTGTATTTTTTCAAGGCAGGGTCTCACTCTAGTTCAGGCTGACCTGGAATTCACTATGTAGTCTCAGGCTGGCCTCCTAACTCTGCCTCCTGAGTGCTGGGATTAAAGGTGTGCACCACTGTGCCCAGCTCAGACATTCTTATAATACAGGTCTGGCCATCATTCCCACTTTACTGATGAAGGAACAGTCATAGACAGGTTTGGCATCTTGCCTTGAGTCACGCAGCTAATAAGTGGTGGAGTGAGAATTCAGATGGCAGCCTTGTCACTTTTGTAAACATTTAAAAATATTATTTATTTGTGTCTGTGCACACATGTGCATGTGTGTGTTGTGTCTATGTATAGACATGCCAAGACCTCTTGTGTGTGTATGTATGTATGTATGTATGTATGTATGTATGTATGTATGTAGACATGCCAGGACCTCTTGCCACTGCAAACTAATGCCAGATACTTACACTACTTTTTTTGTTTGTTTGTTTGTTTTTTGTTTTTTGTGGGGTCTCACTCTGGTCCAGGCTGACCTGGAATTCACTATGTAGTCTCAGGGTGGCCTCGAACTCTCGGCGATCCTTCTACCTCTGCCTCCCAAGTGCTGGGATTAAAGGTGTGCGCCACAATGTCCGGCCCTTACACTACTTTTTTGTGTCTGGCTTACATGGGTAGCTTGGGATTGAACCCCAGGCCAGCAGATTTTGCAAAAATGTGCCTTTAACCACTGTGCCGTCTTCCCAGTCCCTACTTTTAATCCTTCCTATGTCACTTTTTCCAAAATGAGCTTCCCCAAACAAGTCTGTTTTCCAAATGTCTGTTAGCAACGCATTTTAATTTTACACATGGAATTGCTTCTAGCAACATTCATCTCACTACTAGATTGGGGGCAAACATGTTGCAAGCAGATTGTCATATTTCTTTATCAAAAGAATATTTCGGGGCTGGAGAGATGGCTTAGCGGTTAGGGTGCCTGCCTCCTAAGCCTAAGAACACTGGTTCCAATCTCCAGGTCCCACTTTTAGCCAGATGCAAAGTGATGCAAGGGCGCAATGCCGCACTTAACCACAAGGGGGCGCATGCATATGGATTTCGTTCACAGCAGCTGAGAGGTTGCTGGTGCACCCATCTCTATCTGTCTTCCTCTCCGTCTCTCTCTGTCTCTCTCTGTGTCTCTCTCCAAAAAAATAAAAAGAAAAAGAATATTTCACCAGGCATGGTGGCGCACGCCTTTAATCCCAGCACTCAGGAGGCAGAGGTAGGAGGATCACCCTGAGAATACAGAGTGAATTCCAGGTCAGCCTGGGCTAGAGACCTTACCTTGAAAAACCAAAATAAATAAATAAATAAAAGAATATTTCTTGGGCTGGGGAGATGGCTCAACAACAGTTAAAGGTACTGGTTTGCAAAGCCTGATGGCCCAGGCTCAATTCCCCAGTTCTCATGATACATTGGGAATTTATTTGCAGTGGAAGGAGGCCCTACCATTCCCATTCTCTCTTTCCTTCCCTCTCTCCTCAAATTAGTACATTTTTTTAAAAAAAGACTATTTCTTTAGCAAAGCTTCATAAAAACAAAACAAAACAAACAAAAAAACAAAACAACAACAAAAAAACCTTTTCTGGGTCCTGCACTGGCTTTGACATAAATAATAATGTGGAGCTGGAGAGATGGCTTAGGGGTTGAGGCACTTGCCTGCAGAGCCAAAGGACTCAGGTTTGATTCCCCAGCTGGGCATGGTGGCGCACACCTTTAATCCCAGCACTTGGGAGACTGAGGTAGGAGGATCGCTGTGAGTTCAAGGCCATCCTGAGACTATATAGTAAATTCCAGGTCAGCCTGGGCTAGAGTGAAACCCTACCTTGAAAAAAAAAAAAAGAAGAAAAGAAAGAAAGAAATAACAAATTGGTCTTTCAGGAGCATCTGATACACTTTAACCAATTGCTAAAAGCAAGCAAACTGATGTTTCCATTTGGAAGAAATACCATCTCTCACCTAGTTTTGAAAGTCCAGAACCTTCCAGCCATATTTAGCATCTCCCTGCTCCCCCTACCCCCAAAAAATTGCCCTCTAAAATCTGGCATCACCATGGCCTGTCCTCCACCTTCACAAAGCAGCCCGCTGCCTTCCCCAACCCCAGCAACATGCAGCTCTGCCCTCTAATTCCTCTGCCCAAATGGGAGGGATCGCACTCAGTGGGATCTTTCCAAAACACAGCATATCCTCTCAGCACCCCTCCCCTATACTCAGAATCCAAATCCCGAGCTGGTTATTGTGGCTCCCCAGCTGGGAACTCTCTTCTCTTACTCCTGGGCTCAGTCTTACTCCTAAACCCGTGATGCTTCCTGAAATCTGGCTAGCTGTGGCTCCTCTGCCAAATGTCCTCCACCTAGGTGCCCCTGTTGGTGTTCTACTATTGCCCTGGTCTGCAGCGTACTTGTGTATGGTGGGTCTCAGTGACAGTGGGGAAGGACTGTCTGGGAAACCAAGCTTTTGCCTTTGTGTAGTGCATTGCTGTCTATTCTGACTATACGGGGCCAGCTGGCCACAGCCCTGGATTTCCATGTTAGCAGCTGTACTGCCCACTGTCCCAGACTCACTCCTCCTGACTGACTTTGCCTGGTTTTTGGAGAAATTGTTATTGGTACCTTGGCTTCTGAATTGTCTTTTGTATTTTTTTGTTGGTCGTGCATTTTTTTTCTATAAATTTACTGACTTGTTCCAGAGTGGTGGCATATGTCTTTAATCCCAGCACTTGGGAGATAGAGGTAGGAGGAACACTGTGAATTCAAGGCCACCCTGTGCCTACTAGTGAATTCCGGGTCAGCCTGGGCTAGAGTGAGACCCTACCTAAAAAAAAAAAAAAAAAAAAAAAAAAAAAAAAAAAAAAAAAAACCATTAGCTGAGCGTGGTGGCACGCACTTTTAATCCCAGCAGAGGCAGAGGTAGGAGGATCACCATGAGTTCGAGGCCACCTTGAGACTACATAGTGAATTCCAGGTCAGCTTGGGTCACAGTGAGACCCTACCTCAAAAAACAAAACAAGGGCTGGAGAGATGGCTTAGCAGTTTAGGCATATGCCTGTGAAGCCTAAGGACCCCGGTTTGATTCTCCAGGTCCCACATAAGCCAGATGCACATGGTGGCACATGCATCTGGAATTCATTTGCAGTGGCTAGAGGCCCTGGCATGCCTATTCTCACTCTCTCTCTCCCTCTCTCTGTCTCAAATAAATAAATAAAATAAAATCTTTAAAAAAGAAAAAGAGGGGCTGGGGAGACAGCTCAGAGGTTAAAGGCTCTTGCTTGCAAAAACCTGCTGGCTCTGGTTGAATTCTCCAGTACCACTATAAAGCCAGATGCACAAAGTGGTGCATGTGTCTGGAGTTTGTTTTTTTGAAAAACAAAAAACAGCTGGGCATGGTGGTACACACCTTTAATCCCAGCACTGGGGAGGCAGAGGTAGGAAGATCGCCTTGAGGTCAAGGCCAACCTGAGACTACCTCATGAATTCCAGGTCAGCCTGGGCTGGAGTGAGACCCTACTTTGAAAAACCAAAAAAAAAAAAAAATCCTGACTTGTTGGGGTTGGGAAGATGGCTCAATGGTTAAAGGTGTTTGCTTGCAAAGCATGCCAGCCCAAGTTCATTTCTTAAGCTACTCACATAAGCTGGATGCAAAAAGAGGCATAAGTGTCCAGTGTTTGTTTTCAGCAGCAAGAGGTCCTGGCACACCCATATATACAAATAAATAAATATTTAAAATAATTACTGATTGGAGCTGGGGAGATGGCTCAGGTGTTAAGGGTGCTTGCTTGCAAGGCCTGGTGGCCTGGATTCAATTCCCCAGTACCCACATAAAGTCAGGTGCACAGAGTGGCTTATGTGTCTGGAATTTAGTTGCAGTGGCAGGAGGCCCAGGTGTGCTCACTTTTCTCTCTCTCTCTGTCTTTCTCTCTTTCCTCCTCTGCTTGCAAATAAATGATAAAAAAAAAAAATATGGGGCTGGAGAGATGGCTTAGCAGTTAAGCACTTGCTTGTGAAGCCTAAGGACCCCTATTCAAGGCTCAATTCCCCAGTATCCATATAAGCCAGTTGCACAAGGTGGTGCATGCATCTGGAGTTCGTTTGCAGTGGCTGGAGGCCCTAGCACACCCATTCTTTCTCTCTCCTCTGCCTCTTTCTCTCTCTATCTGTTGCTCTCAAATAAATAAATAAATAAATAAATAAATAAATAAACAAACAAAAGATTTAAAAAAATTATGGACTTGATTTATTCAATGACTGGATGACAAAGGCTGTGGGTTTGACAAGACTGATTAATTGAAACCTGGGTCCCAAAAGTGATGGCTCTGGACTGGGGGTATCATTTTGTGAGTAGAGCATGGACTTAGCTTGTTGGAAGCCCTGGGTTCCATCCCTAGGACCAAAACACCAGTTATGCTTCTGGCTCTTACAGTCCAGATGGTTTTCCCAAGCAGGCAGGGCTGTGGCTCTAGGACCCCACTTTTATAGTTACTGATGAAAAAATGAGAGAATTTAGTTCAAGGCAAAGCCTTGAGACTTCCCCTCCTACCCCTTCCCTCTGTTCTCCAAGGCTGCCCTTGACGTTTCAATCTGATTATGTCTGCATGAGCTTAATGGATGGCCTTGGGGAGAGAGGAGTTCTTGCTCTAGAGCCCCTATTCATTAGGTGGTCCATGCCCAGAACTCCATGCCCTTCAAGAACTGAAGATACTTTGTGTATCTGAGCTGAGGCAGGAGAATCAAGAGCACTAGGCTAGAGGGCTAGGGAGATGCCTAAATACCTGAGTTTGGATTCCTAGCTGGATGCTGTGACATCCGTAATCCCAGCCCACCAACTGTGAAAAGGGAGGTGGAGACAGAAAACTTTTCCTGGAAGCTGGCAGGCCATCTAGCCTGGTGAAAACAATGATGAAGAGGCTGAACTGTATAGTCAGACCCTATCTCAAAACTAAATCAGGGGCCGGCAAAATGACTTAGCAGTTAAGGCATTTGCCAGTAAAGCCAAAGGACCCAGGTTCGATTCCCCAGTACCCACATAAAGCCAGATGCGCAAGGTGGCACATGCGTTGGGAATTTGTTTGCAGTGGCTGGAGGCCCTGGCACACCTATTCTCTCTATGTACCTCTTTCTGTCTATCTCAAATAAATAATAAAAATAAAAATAAAAAAAACACCCAAAACTAAATCAAGGATTGGGGAAATGGCTTCATGGGTAGAGAGCTTGCTGCACAAGTGTGAGGATGTGAGCTTGGATCCCTAGCATACACATAAATGCTGAGCAGGGTGGTGCATGCCTGTAATCTCAATCACCCTAGGGAGTGAAGACAGGTGGATCCCCAGAACAAGCTGGCTAGTTAGACTAGACAAACTGGTAAACTGTGGGTCCAGTGAGAGATTCTGTCTCAATAAATAGGTAGAGAGCAATAGAGGGAGACAACTGACATTGACCTCTGGCCTCCACATGCATTCACACACAGGCACACTATACACATAATATGCACAGACAGGCATATGCAATGGATAAAATGGGGGCTGGATAGATTGCTCAGCAGTTCAAATTGCTCACTTGCGAAGTCTGCCAGGCTGGGGTTCAATTCCAAGCCACTCGTGTAAGCCTGGTGCAAAACAAACAAACAAACAAACAAACAAACAAGATGCAAAACAAACATCTGGTGTTTTGTTTGCAGCACTGAGAGGCCCTGGCATGCATACATACGTGTATACACGCATACATGTGCATAAGTAAAATGAAAAAGGTTTATTGGGCTGGCACCTACATTAAGCCAGGTTTAGGTTGTAAGGTGTCTGAAGAACAATGGTAACCCTTCCACCAGGCATGGTGGCACATGCCTTTAATCCCAGCACTCGGGAGGCAGAGGTAGAAGGATCGCCATGAGTTCGAGGCCACCCTGAGACTACATAGTGAATTCTAGGTCTGCCAGAGCTAGAGCAAGACCCTACCTCGAACCCCACCCCCCAAAATATATATAGTAACCATTTCGGTATGTGGTTTTGATATGGTGCTCATGCTGGGTCTTAAAGAATAACATGAAGGCAATTGCTTGTAGATCCTCACTGCTGAGTCTGCCCACTTTTGTGAGTTCTAACTCAAAGGTATAATCTTTCCCTTCTCCTTTTCTTTCTTACCTATTTGAGAGAGAGAGAGAGAGAGAGAGAGAGAGAGAATGGGCATGCTAGGGCCTCCAGCCACTGCAAACGAACTCCAAATGCATGTGCCACTTTGTGTATCTGGCTTACTTGGGTCCTGAGGAATCAAACCTGGATCCTTAGGCTTCATAGGCAAGCACCTTAGCACCTTAACTGCTAAGCCATCTCTCCAGCCCATCTTTTCTTTCCTTTCTTCCTCCCTCCCTCCCTCCCTCCCTCCCTTTCTTCCTTTCTTTTTCTTTTTCTTTTTCTTTTTCTTTTTGTTTTTATTTATTTATTAGAGACAGAAAGAGAGATTGAGAGACAGAGAGAGAAATGTGCATGCCAGGGCCTCTAGCCACTGCAAACAATCCCCAGACGCATGTGCCACCTTGTGCATCTAGCTTAGGTGGGACTTGGAGAATAGAACCTGCATCCTTAGGCTTTACAGACAAGTGCCTTAACCAGTAAGTCATCTTTCCAGCTCTTTTTTCTTTTCTTTTCTGTTTGTTTTTAGAGGTAGGTTTTCACTCAAGCCTAGGCTGACCTGGAATTCACTATGTAGTCTCAGGGTGGCCTCAAACTCATTGCGATCCTCCTTACCGCTATCTCCTGAGTGCTGGAATCAAAGGCATGCGCCACCACGTCTGGCTTCTTTTCTCCTTTTCTATCTCCTCTTGGGATACTGGCCCAAATCCTAAGCATGCTTGCCCTTTACTTATAAAAAAGAAAAGAATCGCCGGGCGTGGTGGCGCACACCTTTAATCCCAGCACTCGGGAGGCAGAGGTAGGAGGATCACTGTGGGTTCGAGGCCACCCTGAGTCTACATAGCAAATTCCAGGTCAGCCTGAGGATCACTGTGAAAAGAAAAGAAAAGAATCATGTTAAAATTGATTGGCCACCCCATGAGTCTAATCCCAGCACTTGGGAGGCAAAGGAGGATCACAGGTCAGCCACCCTGAGCTAGCAAATTCCAGACCCTGAGCTTGAAACTCCCCCACCCACCACCAAAAAAAAATGATTTGCGAGCTGGGGATGAAGCTCAGTTTTAGAACACTTGCCTAGCATGTGTAAATCCTGGGTTCAATTCCCAGCACAGCAAAAACTAAGCCAAACGTGGTGGCACATGATTATAATCCCAGCACTTGGCAGGTTGAGGCAAGAGGATTGCTGTGAGTTCTAAACCAGCCTGAGTACCAGGCCAGCCATGGATACACCATCATAATAAGCTAAAACAACACTGATTAGGGTGATTGGTATGATTTATTTTTATGCCCTTTCTCCTAACTTGTAAACTCCACCGACCTTATAACTGTTATGCCTTCATATCCCTGTCACTCCTCCACATAGTGGCTACTCAGCAAATGCCAGCTGTTCTTAACTGAGCAGAGGCTTGGTGGAGGTTGGGCAGGTTACTCAAGTGGTCAGAAGGCAGGATGCCCGAGAGAAGAGGCTGGCCAAGCAGGCGCCTCTACAGGCAGGGGGATGGGATGGTGTAGTGGGCACATGTCCATACCTTTATGGACAACAGGGAAATGAGTTGGGTGGCTCTTTCTGGTAGGCTTCTTAGAGGATGTTGAAGAGAAAGCTCGAGTTAGCTGCTGGGATTTCCTGCCTTGGAGAAGAGAGAATGTGGCAATTTCCCCGGGAAAGCAGAAGGTAGAATAGGGGAGGAATATCCTCCAATGACTGATGTCCCAAGTGGACCTGAGGCTGTGTACTTTCATCCTTCTTTGGAGAGGCCTGCAACCTCCCTTCTGGAGAGATTGTCTTTTTGCCTCTTGGTAACAGGCTATGTGTGCTGCAGAATGTCTAGAACTCATGCCACATACCCATGGCCTCTCTCCAGACTCAGGAGTTCACAATCGGGGGCTGTAGCTGCTCATGGGTTAAGGGTGTTTAGTTGGGAAAAGCAGAAACCCACAGTGTGAAGGGCTGCATGTATGTGGGTCAGCAAATTGGGCACAGAGTGTGTGTGCGTTCATGTGTGCGCGGGTACGCTCCCAACAACATGACACTTCTTTCCAGTAAGGATTTCCCCTTCCTTCTTTCTGGAGCCAGGAAGACCCCAGGAAAAGAGGGCATCCAGAGCAGATGGAAGCCCTCGATGGTCAGGCTTCTGCCTATCCTTCTCCAGCCTCAGAGGGACACTTGTACTCTTCCCGGGGGCCCCTAGATGGGGAGGTCAGGGCAAGGAGGTGCTGAGAGGGACTGGCACTTGCTCGGCCAGAACTGGTCAGCTAAGAGCCTTGGAAGCAGTCTCAGGATTGGGGAGCACATCTCAGCTCCCCAAACAAATACAGCAATATAAAATTCACGTATGTCTAGTCTTTTATTTTTTCAAGGTAGGGTCTCGCTCTAGCCCAGGTTCACCTGGAATTCACTCTGTAGTCTCAGGGTGGCCTTGAACTCATGGCGATCCTCCTACCTCTGCCTCCCAAGTGCTGGGATTAAAGGTGTGCGCCACCACGCTGGGTACATATGTCTAGTCTTAATTAGCAACCTTGCTAAGTGATCCTTACCTCTATCTTTGGCCAGAAATGGGAGTGTGGAAAGAAAGGATGGCTAGGAAGCTGCAGGCCAACTTTGAAGTGCACTGAATCTCCTCTCCTCGTGGTTTCATTTCTGTTCAGATTCCTTCTTCTCCTTATTTTAAATCACAATTTGAATACTTTCTAGCAAATCCCTCCCCTTTTCCTTCTCTGTCTCTTTCATTTCGTTTTATTTATTTATTTTTCATTTTTTTTATTTATTTGCAAGCAGAAAGAGAGATAGAAGAGAGGCAGACACAGAGAGAATGGGCACGCCAGGGCCTCTAACCACTGCAAATGATCTCCAGATGCACGTGCCCCTTGTGCATTTGGCTTATGTGGGTGCTAGAGAATTGAACCGAGATCCTTTGGCTTCGCAAGCAAATGCCTTAACCTCTAAGCCATTTCTCCAGCCCATCATTTCATTTTATTTTAATTTTGCAGTATTGGGGATTGATTGAACCCTGGGCTTCAGGTATGCTAAAAAGGTCTATCCCCGTGCTACATCCCAGCCCAATACCTTATACCAAATTCATTAAAGTTTCCTTCAACAACTAAAGGGACCCAATCCCAATCTACTTAAGCCTTGCAGCTCAGCCACCACCCAGGTTGGACTAAGAGAATTTTATGACTCCATTCCTGTAAATACAACAGGCCCTTGAGGGTGGGGGCGAGGTGCCCAGGCTTTGCTGAAACCAGAGGGCTTTTGTAGAGTCTGTTCCTCAGGAGCTCAGATAGATGCACAAGGTGACACTCCAGGCAGGCCAGGCGGGCGGCCCCCCGTCCTGGGCTTATCTCCCACCAGCAGCTGCGTGTTTGAGCTCCTTGCCTCTTCTCCTGACAGCGTGTCTGACAGCCTCTCTCAGTGTGTGCAGTGGTATATGTGTCCATTGTGTGTGCTCATCCGTGTCTGCTCCTAGACAGGCACAGCAACGCGCTCGCATGGATCTGGAGTTGTGATCGTCTCTGTGGGCACAAACATAGACCTAGCCTTCTTTCTTCTTGCCCCTGCCAACAACCACCAACTGCTGGCAAAGGCAGTTCCCCATACTTCCTCCACTCTCTACCTCTGAGGAAGCAACTGTTCTTCCCTATGCTCAAACAGAACCTGGGCCCACAATACCTTTTTTTCCCCCCCCAAGAAAATTCCCACCTCACTCTTCTAGCCCTTACTCTTCTCCATGACTTCTCCATGACTGAGGTTTCTGGCTTCCTGACAAAGCGCATGGAAACCTAACTGTCCTCTGAGGTTGGTCTGTGCTAACTTCTCACCATCCCCAGGCCCCTAGCCCAGTGCATGTTTCTTAGTAGCCCTTCTATGAAGTTCTGTTGAACGTATGGATTATAGGTCTGGCCAAGAAAGTAGCAATGCACATTTGCGAGTGGTTCTGGGGTTGGCCCGCCTGCCACCTCTGAACCACTTCCTGTGGCATGCTAAAGCATATCAAGATTCCACTGCTTTGGAAAACAGCTTTGAACTTCCTTCTAGGTTGATCAGGTGCACCCCCACAAACAGAGAAATCTCATTTCTAGGGATGCACCCTGAAAAACTGTTACACATTCACACCAGAAGTTACCTACAGGAACTTTCCACAGCAATCCCAAACCAGAAAACACCCAAATGTAGATTGACATGAAAACACAAGGCAATAGAATGAAACTTAAGTTACAGAATTCCAAACGAGGGAGTATTAGACAAGGAAAAGTTAAACAAAGTATAATTCTGCCCATTAACGGATAAAATTTTTTAAAAAATGGGCTGCAGAGATGACTTAGCCCTTAAGGCACTTGCTGGCAAAGCCAAAAGATCCAGGTTCGATTCCCCAGGACCTACATAACGCCAGACGCACAAGGTGGTGTATGTCTCTGAACTTCGTTTGCAGCGGCTATAGGTCCTGGTGTGCACATTCTCTCTCTCTCTCAAATAAAAAATATTTTTTAAAAAAATCTGTGAGGTCAGAGGATAGGGTAGGAAGAGGGTTAGTCAAAATTAAAGATGTTGCCTGGTGTGGTGGTACATGCCTTTAGTCCCAGCACTTGGGAGACAGAGGTAGGAGGATTGCCATGAGTTCGAGGCCAGCCTGAGACTACATAGTGAATTCCAGGTCAGTCTGGGCGAGAGCAAAACTATACCTTGAAAAAAAGAAAAGAAAGAAAAGAAAAAAAGAAAAGAAAAGAAAAGAAAAGAAAATTATTTTAGTGCCAGGGCTAGTATATCTCCCAGTAAATTGTTGGTCAGGAGGCACTTGAGACATCCAAAGCATTATAGGCCATTGCCAAGGCTCTTGGTTGTCCACCAGAACTAGATGCTAAGACCCTATTGCTAAAGACTGTACATGCTAGAGAGTGAGACCTTATCTCAAAATAAATAAATAAATAAATAAATTTGAAGCTGGAGTAATGGCTCAGTGGTTAAGGCACTTGCCTACAAAGCCTAAACACCCAGGTTCAATTCCTAGTAGCCATATAATGCCAGATATATAAGGTGGCGCATGTGTCTGGAGTTAGCTTTTGCAGTGGTTAGAGGCCCTGCTGGTGCTCCCATTCTCTCTCTTTTTTGTTTTGTTTTTCAAGGTAGGGTTTCACTCTAGCCCAGGCTGACCTAGAATTCACTATGTAGTCTCAGGGTGTCCTCAAATTAATGGTGATCCACTACGTCTGTCTCCTGAGTGCTGGGATTAAAGGCATGCGTCACCATACTCGGCCATTCTTTCTTTCTTTCTAAAAATATTTTATTTATTTGTTTGAAAGAGAGAGAGAGGCAGAAAGAGAGAATGGTGTGCCAGGGCCTCCAGCCATTGCAAACAAACTCCAGACACATGTGCCACCTTGTGTATTTGGCTTACATGGGTACTGGGGAATCAAACCTGGGTCCTTAGGCTTCACAGGCAAGAACCTTAACTACTAGAGGATAGGGTAGGAAGAGGGTTAGTCAAAATTAAAGATGTTGCCTGGTGTGGTGGTACATGCCTTTAGTCCCAGCACTTGGGAGACAGAGGTAGGAGGATTGCCATGAGTTCGAGGCCAGCCTGAGACTACATAGTGAATTCCAGGTCAGCCTGGGCGAGAGCAAAACTATACCTTGAAAAAAAGAAAAGAAAAGAAAAGAAAAGAAAAGAAAAGAAAAGAAAAGAAAAGAAAATTATTTTAGTGCCAGGGCTAGTATATCTCCCAGTAAATTGTTGGTCAGGGAGGCACTTGAGACATCCAAAGCATTATAGGCCATTGCCAAGGCTCTTGGTTGTCCACCAGAACTAGATGCTAAGACCCTATTGCTAAAGACTGTACATGCTAGAGAGTGAGACCTTATCTCAAAATAAATAAATAAATAAATAAATTTGAAGCTGGAGTAATGGCTCAGTGGTTAAGGCACTTGCCTACAAAGCCTAAACACCCAGGTTCAATTCCCTAGTAGCCATATAATGCCAGATATATAAGGTGGCGCATGTGTCTGGAGTTCGTTTGCAGTGGTTAGAGGCCCTGCTGGTGCTCCCATTCTCTCTCTCTTTTTTGTTTTGTTTTTCAAGGTAGGGTTTCACTCTAGCCCAGGCTGACCTAGAATTCACTATGTAGTCTCAGGGTGTCCTCAAATTAATGGTGATCCACCTACGTCTGTCTCCTGAGTGCTGGGATTAAAGGCATGCGTCACCATACTCGGCCATTCTTTCTTTCTTTCTAAAAATATTTTATTTATTTGTTTGAAAGAGAGAGAGAGGCAGAAAGAGAGAATGGGTGTGCCAGGGCCTCCAGCCATTGCAAACAAACTCCAGACACATGTGCCACCTTGTGTATTTGGCTTACATGGGTGCTGGGGAATCAAACCTGGGTCCTTAGGCTTCACAGGCAAGAACCTTAACTACTAAGCCATCTCTCCAGCTCCCATTTTCTCTCTCTTTCTATCTGCCTCTTTTTCTCTCAAATAAATAAATACATAAAAATATTTTTAAAAATAAAATTGTAACACAAAAAAACCCTATACACTGATGATTCAAACAAGCAAGATGTGTACACACACACAAAGAATATAACATAGAATATGTCCAACTATGAAAAGTTTAAGACCTGGCAACTTCAAAGAGTATTGTTAGCTGGGTATGGTGGAGCATGCCTTTAATCCCAGCACTGAGGAGGTAGAGGTAGGAGTATCCCTGTGAGTTCAAGGCCAGCCTGGAACTACACAGTGAGTTCTAGAATGAGACCTTACCTCAAAAAACAAAACAAAACAAAACAAAACAAAACAAAACAAACAAACAAACAAAAACAAGGCTGGAGAGATGGTTTAGTGGTTAAGCGCTTGCCTGTGAAGCCCAAGAACCCCTGTTCAAGGCTCAATTCCCCAGCATCCACGTAAGCCAGAGTCACAAGGTGGTGCATGCATCTGGAGTTTGTTTGCAGTGGCTGGAGGCCCTAGTGCACTATTCTCTATCTATCTGCCTTTTTCTCTCTGTCGCTGTCAAATAAATAAATAAATATAAATAAACAAAAATTTTTTTTTAAACCACAAACAACAACAAAACAAATGCTGGGGAAATGTCTTAGTGGTTAAGGTGTTTGCCTGCAAAGGCTGGTTCGATTCCCCAGGACTTACGTAAGCCAGACACAAAGGGGGTGCATGCGTCTGGAGTTCATTTGCAGTGGCTGGAGGCCCTGGTGCACCCATTCTTTTTCTGCCTCTTTCTCTCTCCTTCTCTCTTTTAAATAATTAAATAAATAAAATATTTTTTAAAAAAGAATATTGTTTAGGGGCTAGAGAGATGACTCAGTGGTTAAAGGCACTTGCTTGAAAAGCTTGATGGCCTGGGTTTGATTCCCTAGAACCCACATAAAGCTGGATGTACAAAGTGGCATATTAATCTGGAGTTTGTTTGCAGTGACAAGAGACCTGGTGTGCCCATTCTCTGTTTCTCTCTTTGCAAATAAAGAATAAAAAAGGAAAGAAAAAGCCAGTGTGGTGGTGCATGCCTTTAATCCCAGCACTTGGGAGGCAGAGGTAGGAGGATCTCTGTGAGTCTGAGGCCACCCTGAGACTACATAATGAATTCCAGGTCAGCCTGGGCTAGAGTGAGTGAGACCCTACCTCGAAAAACAAACGAACAAAAAAAAAAAAGAAAGAAAGAAAAAAGAAAAGAAAAAGAAAGAAAGAAAGAAAAAAAGAAAAGAAGAGTGTTGGGAGATGGCTCAGCAATTAAAGGCACTCACTTGCAAAGCCTGCTGGCCTGTGTGCCTGTGTTCAATCTCCCAGGCCCCCCACCCATGTAAAGTCAGACAGGTGTTGGTTTGCAGCAACAAGAGATCCTTCTGTATACACACAAATAATTTTAAAAAGAAGAATATTGTTTAGGGATACAGAGGGGTAGGAAGCCATTGGAAAGATATGCACTAGACATGCTGACATACCTACAGTCCCAGCTACCTGGGCGGCTAAGGCAAGAGAAGAACTTGAGTCTAGAAGTTCAAGTATATTTGGGGCAACACAGAGAGACTCTGTCTCCAAAACAAAACAAAAATTAAAAAGTTGGGGACTGGAGGTTTAACTCAGTGACAGAGCACTTGTCTCCTATGTACCAGGCCTAAATTCCATTCCCAATGCCAGAAAAGAAAGTGAAGAAAAGAAAGGGAAAAAAATGAAGGAAGGAAGGGAGAGAGAGAGGAAGAAAAAAATCAGAATGTTTTTATTGATCTGAGTCTTAGCACACAGGAGTTTTTGCTGTTTCCTTTTCTCCATGTGTGTGTAGTATGGGTGGTTGGTTGGTGTGTGTGTGGTGTGTGTGCAGATGTGCATCCTGTGCACACGTGTGTGGAAGCCAGAGGAGACGGACAGGCATCTTCCTCTATTGTTGGTCGGCTTGTTTCCTTAGGAGCTGCTGTTCTTGGTCACACTGGCTAATCAGTGGGCACCAGCTATTCTTAACTGACTGGGGTTACAGGTGTGGGTAGCCACATCCAGCTGTTTGTGTGGGTGCTGGAGAACTGAACTCAGGGCAAAGCCGGCCCTCATGAGTCATCTTCCCCAGCCAACACATATTCTTTCTCAAGGCAGGGTCTCACTCGCTCAGCCTAGGCTGACCTGGAACTCACTCTGTAGTTCCAGGCTGGCCTCAAACTCAGGGCAATCCTCCTACTTCTGCCTCCCAAGTGCTGAGATTAAAGGTATGAATTATAATACCCATTGTTTATTTTTATTTATTTTTATGCAGAGAGAGAGAGAGAGAGAGAGAGAGAGAGAGAGAGAGAGAGAGGATGGACTTCCAACCACTACCAGCAGACTCTAGATGCATGTGCCACCTTGAGCATCTAGCTTTCTGTGGGTACTGGGGAGTCAAAACAGGGTCCTTAGGCTTTGCAGACAAGCACCTTAACTGCTGATCTATCTCTCCAGCCTACCACTCACTCTCTCTCTTTGTTTTTTTGACATAGGGTCTCACTGTAGCTCAGGCTGACCTGGAAATCACTATACAGTCTCAGGGTGGCTTCGAATTCATGGCAATCCTCCTACCTCTGTCTCCCAAGTGCTGGGATTAAAGGCATGTGCCACCATGCCCAGCTTGTCCACCTCTCTCTTTTTTAAACTTATTTATTTATAAGCAGAGAGAGATAGGAGAAGAGAGACAGGGAGAATGGGCACACCAGGTCCTCCAGCCACTGCAAATGAACTCTAGACACATGTGCTACTTTATGCATCTGGTTTTACATGAGTACTAGGGAATTGAACTGGGCCATTCAGCTTTGCAGGCAACCACTGAACCACTGAACAATCTCTCCAGTCCTCCCTTTTTATTGGCATTTCTGGATATCAAACACAGGGCCTTATGAGTCCTAAATAAGCACTCTACCACTGAACTACATCCCTAGTCCCTTTTTTATTTTATTTTTTTGAGGTAGTGTCTCACTCTAGCCCAGGCTGACCTAGAACTCACTCTGTAGCTCCAGGCTGGCTCAGGGTGTTCCTGTTACCTCAGCCTTCCAAGTGTTCACCACTACACCCTGCTCCCAGTCCATTCTTTTATTTTCTTTTACTCATCTTAATTTGTCTTCAACATGGTCTTATTATGCAGCCCAGGCTGGTGTTGAACTCACAATCCTGCCTCAGCCTTGCAAATGCTTGCTTACCAGTATGAACCATAATTCCTAGCTGCACTTCTTTTTTTTATTTTTTATTTTTTATTGACTTTTAATCTTACATACCAAAAAAACCCCACCTGATATTCCCCTCCCCTCCCACTTCTTATTTTTTTCACTACAAATATACATGTTATGCTGGGTGTGGTGGTTCACACCTTTAATCCAAGCATTAAAGAGGATCATGGGCTGGAGAGATGGCTTAGCGGTTAAGGTGCTTGCCTGAGAAGCCTAAGGACTCATGGTCATGGTCTACTCTCCAGATCCCACATAAAGCAGATACACAAAGGTGAGGCAAGCACAAGGTCACACATGCCCACTAGGTGGTGCAAGCGTCTGGAGTTCAATTGTAGTGGCTGAGGCCCTGGTGTGCCAATTATCTCCCTCTGTCTCTGTCTCTCTCTCTCTCCCTAAAAAAAAAAAGAAAGAAAAAGAAAGAAAGAAGGAAGGAAGGAAGGAAGGAAGGAAGGAAGGAAGGAAGGAAGGAAGGAAGGAAAGAAAGAAAGAAAGAAAGAAAGAAAGAAAGAAAGATAGATAGAAAGATCATGAAGAGTTAAAGATCAGCTTGGGATGGACTGAGACCTGCCTAAAAATTTATGCATGTTATATTATTGCAGTACACATTTTATACAGGATAAAAAAGGATAGTGAGGCTGGAGAGATGGATTAATGGTTAAGGCCTAAGGCCTAAGGACCCAGGTTTGATTCTCCAGGTCCCACGTAAGCCAGATGCACAAGGTGACGCATGTGTCTGGAGTTTGTTTGCAGTGGCTAAAGTACCTGGCATGCCCATTTTCTCTTTCCCTCTCTCTGTCTCAAATTTAAAATAAATAAATAAATAAAATTAATTTTTTAAAAAAGGATAGTGCATGGTCATATCCTGCCACCCTTTTCCATCTAGGCCCTCTTCTGTCCACAGAAGAGTGGCCAGAGTCCCTTTAACCAGCTCTTTTCTTTATTTCTGAGTAGGTCAGTGGACTGTGGGTGGAGGTGAGGGCCTCCCTTCTGCAGCTGGGTTCTGGCTACTCCGGGGTGGGAAGGCCTGGGGAGAACACGGCCAGGCAAAGCCGGCTGGCCTTAGTGTTTGTGCCAACTCTGGGATTAGGCCAGGGCTCTGGCCCACCTGTTGTTTCACTCATTCAGCGTGAACATAGCCACTGAGCACTTACTGCAAGCACTGAGTGCTGTTGAGGGTTCAGAGAAGAGGTGGTGTTGTTTGTTTATTGAGACAGGGTCTCACCACATAGCCCAGAATGGACATGAACTCACAATCCTCCTGCCTTCACCTCCAGAGCGCTGGGATTGTAGCTGAGTTCTATCATGCCTGATGGGAGATGACCTTTGTCTTCAAAGATCTCACAATATTATTAGAGGTGGCCTTAATACAAATAACTATGCTACCAGCAAAGTTGGAGCCAAGTGTCACATGACTACCCTTCTACTCTTTCAATAAACCCTTGAAAGTGTTGAGCATCTATTACATGCTAGAAACTGTGCTGGAAGCTGATCATATAGACACAGCAAAGTCAAAGTCTTGGCTTTCAACTGTATAGTATCTAATGGAAAGAAACAGACGCATATGAAATAAATACACCCCAGCATGCTGGGTGGGTATTTCTCTGTCCCTGTATGTTTCACCTGGTTACTCTGGCAGAAACCAGGATCCAAGAAATACTGAGGGGAACAGCGGAGGTCATGAGCCTTAGGGGTGTAAATGCCTGCTCTTGTCAGGCCTCTAGCCACTGCAAACGAACTGCAGACGCACGTGCCCCTTGTGCATCTGGCTTACGTGGGTCCTGGGTCCTGAGGTAGGGTCTCACTCTAGTCCAGGCTGACCTGGAGTTCACTATGTCATGTAGGTGTGACCTTGAACTCATGACAATCCTACCTCTGCCTTACAAGTGCTGGATTAAAGGTGTGTGCCACCATGCTCAGCTTCTTTTCCTTTTTTTCTCTTCTCCTCCCTTCTGCTCTTCTTTTTCTTTTTCTTTCTTTCTTTCTTTCTTTCTTTCTTTCTTTCTTTCTTTCTTTCTTTCTTTCTTTCTTTCTTTTTTTTTTTTTGGTTTTGCGAGGTAGGGTCTCACTCTGGTCCAGGCTGACCTGGAATTCACTATGTAGTCTCAGGGTGGCCTCGAACTCCCGGCAGTCCTCCTACCTCTGCCTCCCGAGTGCTGGGTCTTTTTTCTTTTCTTTTGAGGTTGGGTCTCACTCTAGCTCAGGCTGACATGGAATTCACTAGGTAGTCTCAGGGTGCTTCCTGAGTGCTGGGATTAAAGGCATACACCACTAATTTGGCTCAAACTTTTTTTTTTTAATTTATTTATTAGAGACAAAGAGAGGGAGAAAGAGAGAGAATGCATGCAACAGGGCCTCTAGCCACTGCAAATAAACTCCAGACACATATGCCACCTTGTGCATCTGGTTTACGTGGACCTGGAGAATCAAACCTGGGTCCTGGGCCGGGCGTGGTGGCGCACGCCTTTAATCCCAGCACTCGGGAGGCAGAGGTAGGAGTATCGCTGAGAGTTCGAGGCCACCCTGAGACTACATAGTGAATTCCAGGTCAGCCTGGACCAGAGTGAGACCCTACCTCGCAAAACCAAAAAAAAAAAAAAAAAAAAAAACAAAACCTGGGTCCTTAGTTCACTCTGTAGTCTCAGGGTGGCCTCCAACTCAGGGTGATTCTCCTACTTCTGCCTCTGCCTCTCTGCCTCCTGAGTGCTGGGATGAAAGGCATGCACCACACCCAGTGGCTAAGCTTTTTTTTTTTTTTTAATAAACCTTTTAAAGATGATAATACTTTAAAATCATGATCATAAAGCATATATAAACTTTAAAAATTAATGTTGGGAGTGGTGGTGCACATTTAATCTAGCACTGGAGAGGCAGAGGTAAGAAGATCGCTGTGAGTTCAAGGCCACCAAGACTAAAATAGTGAATTCCAGGTCAGCCTGGCGTGAGACCCTATCTTGAAAAAAAAAAAAACCCAAAATTAAAAACAATAAATTCACCTTTGTTATAAATATATTTTTAATAGTTTTAAGTGGCTTTTTTTGTATAAGATGATGGTGACAGAGGATAGGCACTTTTATCGTCCTCAATAAAATAAAATTCCATTGATATTGGTGAAGCCCTAGTAGAACGGTTTACCGCGCCTGCAATCCCGTGGGCAGCCAGCAGGGGTCAGACAAGCTCCACGCACTACCAGAACAGGTCCCCGGAGTCACAGCGTGGCCCACGGTGATACGGATCAGGTAGAAAGAGGAACTGTAAAGCCAGGCGTGGTGGCGCACGCCTTTAATCCCAGCACTCGGGAGGCAGAGGTAGGAGGATCACCAAGAGTTCAAGGCCACCCTGAGACTACATAGTTAATTCCAGGTCAGTCTGGGCCAGAGTGAGACCCTACCTTGCAAAACCATGCTGAAGGTGGCAACCTACAGCCACCCAGGGCCTGGGTTCCAGCTGGAATCTGGGCAGGCGGTGAATTGGGCATTCCCTACCCCCAGCACATCGCTACTTTACACCAGCTTTGGCTCCACCCTGTCTCTGGTCTCTACTGCGCAGGGTTCACCCTTGGTCCTCAGGTCCTCTTGAGCAACTGCACTTTCTGGTCTTTGCAGCCTTAAGCAGCCTTGCCTCCTGCACCCATGGTTACAAAGACCATGGGAAAGAGCTGATGTGTGAAACAAATCTTAATATTGTAACATAGATAGGAGATTGTTGTCACTGGCTTTGGGGGCAGAAATTGGGCCTTGGGGAGCTGGAGAGATGGTTCAGTGGTTAAGACGCTTGCCTGCAGCCCCTAATGACGGGAGTCCCCAGTACCCATGTAAAGCCAGTTACACAAAGTGGCACATGCATCTGGAGTCCATTTGCAATGGCTGGAGGCCCTGGTGTGCCGTTCTCTCTGTCTCTCATCTATCTCTCTCTCTCTCTGCTTGCAAATAAATAAATAAAAATATTAAATTAAAAAAATTAGGACTTGGGTCTTTGGGACAAGCTCCCTCCAGGCCCCTAGACAGGTTGTAAAAGGTTGCTGTGAGCCAGTGTGGTACTCAGTTATATTATACGTGACAGGGAGCCTGCCCTAGCCACACTTGAAAGCATTCCATTAGCTTCTCCGGACTATTTCCTTTGTTTATCCATCTGTTCCAGACTATATAGTCCACATTGGTTTTATTTATTTATTTTGGTTTTTCTAGGTAGGGTCTTGCTCTAGCCCAGGTTGACCTGGAATTCACTATGCAGTCTCAGGCTGATCTTGAACTCACATCCTCCTACCTTGGCCTCTTAATTGCAGGGATTAAAGGCATGAAACATCACACCCTGGCTGGGTTGATTTTATTATTTTTTTTAAGTTTTTAAATTTTTATTTATTTATTGAGAGAGAGAGAGAGAGAGAGAGAGGGCACACCAGGGCCTCTAGCCACTGCAAACGAACTCCAGACACATGCACCACCATGTACATCTGGTTTATGTGGGACCTGGAGAATAGAACCAGGGTCCTTAGGCTTCACAGGCAAATGCTTTAACTGCTAAACCATCTCTCCAGCCCTATTTCTTAAATTTTTATTTAGTTATTAGAGACAGAGAGAGGGGGAAGAGAGAGTGAGAATGACCACTCCAGGGCCTCTAGCCATTGCAAATGAACTCCAGACACATGTGCCACCATGTGCATCTGGCTTATGTGGGACCTGGAGAATCAAACCTGGGTTCTTAGGCTTTTGCAGGCATGTGCCTTAACCACTAAGCCATCTCTCCAGCCCCAAGGGTTGGTTTTATTTATTTATTTATTTATTTAGTTAGTTAGTTAGTTAGTTAGTTTTTCTGAGGTAGGGTCTCACTCTAGCTCAGGCTGACCTGGAATTCACTATGTAGTCTCAGGATGGCCTCGAACTCACAGCAATCTTCCTACCTCTGCCTCCTGAGTGCTGGGATTAAAGATGTGTGCCACCAAGCCCGGCCTTGGTTTTATTTTTAAGCATTCCTCTTATGCTTCACATAAAGGATTAGGAGAGCAATTACATTCTGCCTGTCTTAGTATTTTCTGTTACTATAACTGAATACCACAGATTAAACACTTTATAGAAATTCAGGTTAGAAATTCAAAAGCTGGGTTCAATATCTCGAGCGTGTCGTTGCCACATTATAACATGACAAAGCAGCCATATTAGTTTGAGACCCCCACTCATAATGCCACTATTGTCCCCGGGTTCCTGCTTCTAAAGATTGTTAACATACGACTGGGACTAAAGGCTTTTTTTGTTTGTTTGTTTTTTGAGGTTAGGGTCTCACTCTAGCTCAGGCTAATCTGGAGTTCACTGTAATCTGTTGGCCTTGAACTCACGGTGTTCCTCCTACCTCTGCCTTCTAATGCTAGGATCAAAGGTGTGCATCACCACACCCGGTCTGGGATTGAGGTTTTAACACATGAACTTCTGGAGGACACACTTTAAGTTGTCAGAGCTCTGGCCAAACTGGATGACATCATGTTCTGCTACATGTTGAACATGTCCAGCAGACCATTCCATACATGTCAGCTGATCACCAATTGCATTTGTCAACACAGTGTGGGACAGGTTGGGGAGGTTAAGGCACAGCCGTGAGCCCTGAATCTCCTCAGATGAGACTGGACTGGGGTTGGCGAGGGTGTAACCTTACCTGCCTCAAATCTCAGGCTAGGAATAGCACTTGGCTATAGGCCATGGTCGAGAGCCAAGATCAGGAGCTGCTGGTGTGGGAGTCAAGAAAACCAGTTTGACTTTTGGGAACTAAGAAGTAGAACAACCCAGACCTGCTCCCCTCAGACCATTCTCCATCTGGAATGCTGCACGTGGCCCCAGGCTGGAATCCTCTGGATACTCCATTTTTGTTGCTAACACACCTGGAGCCTCACTCCAGTTCAGACTTTGAAAAAATCAAGTTATCTTGACTTCAAAAAAAAAAAAAAAATAGGGCTGGAGAGATGGCTTAGCAGTTAAGGCGCCTGCCTGCCAAGCTTAAGTACGCCCGTTTGATTCTCCAGGTCCCACGTTTAGCCAAACTCAGTGACGCAAGGGCGCAATGCCGCATTTACCCACAAGGGGGTGCACGCATCACTTTGGCTGAGAGGCTGCTGGCACACCTATTCTCTCAAAAAAAAGTTAAAAAAAAAAAAACCCAGGGGTGTGTGATACAGATATACAGATGTGTGTTACAGAGCTATAACCTTGACACTCAGAGACAGATACAGGAGGATCCTAAGTTCATGGCTAGCATGAGACAGACCCTGTCTCACCAACAAGCAAGCAAATCAACCAACCCTACAGGGATGGCTTCCAGAAACTTAGAAGGTTCTGGTTCCAATATCCTTCCACACTGAACTCCCTCTTTTCTGTGAATATCACTAGGTAGGGGCTGAGGAGGTGGCTCAGTGGTTAACTTGATGTACAAGCCTGCCAACTGCTATTCTATTCTCCAGAACCCACTTGAAAGCTTGATGCGTGTATATTAATGTTACTCTCACTTTTGGTTAGAGAAGCTTCTCTTTTTAGATGGTAGTGACCTCTGGGATGACTCAGAGGGCACCACAGTGCTGAGAAGTGACAAAAAGCCGGGTGTGGTGGCACACACCTTTAATCCTAGCACTTGGGAGGCAGAGGTAGGAGGATCGCCATGAGTTGGAGGCCATCCTGAGACTACATAGTGAGTTCCAGGTCAGCCTGGGCTACAGCAAGACCCTACCTCGAAAAACTTAAAAAAACAAACAAAAAACTGAAACATCTCTATCACACACCTTCCAAGGCTCAGGGTCCATTGCGGGAGAGGTGGTAGAAAGAATGTAAGAGAGACTGAGTGAGAGGGAGAGGGGATATGATGGAGAGTGTAGTTGAGAAGAGGAAAGTGGGGGGTGGGGAGGGAATTATCATGGATTATTGTCTATAATTATGGAAATTGTCAATAATAAAAAATAAAAAAAATAGTAGGAATGATGTGTGTCTGTGATACCAAACTATGGTAATGAGAGTCGGAGTCAGAAAAATCCTGAAGTTTGTATGCCAGTAACAAATAAGAGGGATGGAAGGTGAAGATGGACACCCAGAGGTTGTCCCCTGACCTCCACATGTGCCATGGCCTGCAAGTGCCCATACTTAGTCACACATCCACACAAAATAATACTACATAAAAAGAAAACACTGGGGGGCTACAGAGATGGCGCTTTGCCTGTGAAGCCTAAGAATGCATGTTCAAATCTTTAGGTGCCACTTAGCAAGATGCAGTGATGAAAGCGTGCAATGTCGCACATGTCTGGAGTTCCTTCACAGCAGCTGAAAGGTTCTGGCACGCCCATTATCTCTCTCTTTGCCTCTTTCTCTCAAAAATAAAAAAAAAAAAAAGAAAGAAAAGAAAACACGGGGCACGGCATAGTGGCTCATATCTATAATTCCAGTGCCCAAGGGCAAGATCTTCAAGACCAGTATAAGCTGTATAAAACCATGGGAGATGGTTGGAGCAGGGAGAGAGCAGCTCAGTGGTCAAGTGCTTGCCTCACATGCTTGAGGCTCTGAGTTCAGTCTCAGCACTCCTAATGACCTGGGATGGACTCCCCAGAACCCACATAAAGCCAGATGCACGAGGTGGGGCATGCGTCTGAGGTTTGTTTGTGTTTGCTAGAGGCCCTGGTGTGCCCATTCTCTCTCTCTCTCTCTGCCTCTTTCTCTCTCATAAGTAAATAAATAAATAAATGTTTGTTTTTTTAAAGTCACTGGGACATTTCAGACCACCTGAGATTTCTTGTATACTAAGGGCTGCTTCTAGCCTTCTGTCCCATTTCCAAAGGGCAGGCAGGAAGGTAGGACTAGGTCCTGGGCCTGGCACTCTTTAAGGACATGTACTGGATACAGAAGGAAGCAGCAGTAAGCGGATAACGTCTCCAAAACACTGTTTTAGGAGCACAGGTTTGCTTGACAATGTTTAATAGAAGACAACAGTAGCCACTGTGCAGTGGTAACAAAATTAGCCATAGGGTGTCTAGAGAAATGGACACAGCAGCCTCAGCTGGAGTTGAGCCAGGAAACCCAGGCTGGCTGGGGCGGGGCCTGTGCCCACAGCCCAATCAGTTGCAGGTCATGTGATCAGGACTGGGGGCTGCCTGTGACAGAGTGGTGCAAAGGTGCCAGGCAGGCCAGCATGAGCTGGTTCTCCGCAAGCACGTGGCCCTGTGATCTGTCATTGCAAACTCAGCTGTGATTCCTGAGGCACAGGTGCTTCCAGGAGTGAAACCGGCTAATGAAGGTGGTGTGGTTGCCTTTTTTCCCCAGAAAAAAGATCGCTGAGTTTAAGTAAAGGGAGAAGGGCAACATTTCTGCTGAACTTGAACACAGAGGACTGCCTGCTGCCGGAGGTTCATCCAAGAAAAGGGCACGGGTAGGGCCCAGGATGCCACCCAAAGGGTAGCATCAGGTTCTGAAGTTGGAGAACCAGAGCACAGGGTCCTTGAAGCCAGTGTGCTTTCTGCAGTTCATTTTGTGCGTTCCTGACTTTGAGGCCTGCAGTGCCACACATCTGGAGTGAAGAACTCAACCTCATGGTGACGTCAGCAGGCCGGATCACGAAGGGCAGCTGAACAGGAGGCCGGCCTGAACAGGATAAAAGGCTGTCTCTTCTCTGCTTCCAAAGAAAGGCCTCTAGGTGCTGGGACCGGGGTGACAGGTCTTGGGGCTAGTGGAAGTCTGCGTTGAAAGCTCTGCCAATGACCAGCCGTCTCACCTCACTGGTCCCAGCCCCGATCTCATACAGTTTGGCATCTCGAAGAAAACGGCCCATGGGAAAGTCATTGATATAGCCATTGCCACCTGCAACCCGGATGTGGGAGGAGAATAAAGGATGATGGAAATGAAGGTCAATGGGCAAAGCAAAAAACAGAAAGCAAAGTACACATCCCTCAGTATCTTTGGGAACAGAAACTGGTTCCAGGACTTCCCACGGATGCTCAAGTCCCAGATTATAAAATGGCACAGTATTTGCATACAACCTATAGAACATCTTCCCAATACACCCCCCACTCCCACTCTGTGCTGAGAATTGAACCTGTACTCATACCTGCTAGGCACATGCTCTATCATTGAGCTTATCTCGGCGCATATCTAAACCTCTCCAGGGCTGGAGAAATGGTTTGGCGGTTAAGGCGTTTGCCTGCAAAGCCAAAGGACCCAGGTTCGATTCTCCAGGATCCATGTAAGCCAGTTGCACAAGGTGGTGCATGCATCTGGAGTTCATTTGCAGTGGCTAGAGGCCCTGGTGCACCCATTTTCTTTCTCTCTGCCTCTTTCTCTCTCTTTCAAATAAATAAAGAAAAATAAAACATTTAAACCTCTCTAGTTTACTTATGTAGCACAGGCTAACCTTAAACTCACTATGTAGTCAAAGATGACCTTGAACTTCTGATCTTCCTCTTGTGTGGTGGGATTACAGGAATGTGCCACCATGCCTGGTTTGCTTTGTACTGGAATCAAATCCAGGTCTTTTGGCATGCTAGGCAAGCACTCTCCCAACTGAACTACATCCCTATCCCTTTTACTTTTCTTCTTCTTCTTTTTTGGTTTTTCAAGGTAGAAACTTGCTTTAGCCCAGGCTGACCTGGAATTCACTATGTAGTCTCAGGGTGGCCTCAAACTCATGGCAATCCTCCTGCCTCTCCCTCCCAAATGACAGGGGTGTGACCACCATGTCTGGCTCTTTTCTTCTTTTAAGTATGTAAGTGTATGGTGTGGTGTTTATGGCATGTGTGTGCCGTGCACATATGCGGAGGTCAGAGGACAACCTTGGAGTGTTGCTCCTCTCCTTCCCCCTTATTTGAGACAGGATCTGTCTTGTTTTGCAACTGGGAATGCCAGACATGCTGGCTTTTGAGCTTTTGAACTTTCCTGACTCTGCCTCCCATTGCCACAAGTATGTTGGGATTGTAGACAAACATGCTATTTTGTAGCTAGCTTTATGTGGGTGCTGGGGATCTGGACTCTGGTTGGCAGGATTGAAGAGCAAGTGCCTTTAACCATCCCGTTTCTTCTGAATGCCTTTGATCTGAGCTTGGCTGAACCCACAAGCTCCCCTGGGTGTGAAGAGCAGACTACAGAAAAACAGGCTGTGAGAGAAACAAGGCAGTAAGAGGGCGGGTGGGCATGGAGAGTGCCTTCTCGGAGGTAGGATGCACAGGGGGCTCGGCTAGAGGCGTACCTAGAGGGCCAAGGACACCAGACAAAGTACCGGACTTTGGACCTTGGGTTGGGGATGTAGCTCAGTTGATAAGAGTGTTTGCACAGCATGTATGAAGTCCCAGGTCCAGTCTCCAGCGCTCCATAAACTAGAGTGATAGTGAAATCCTAAAAATCCCATCATTGCCAGGTGTGGTGGTGCATACCTTTAATCCCAGCTCTTGGGAGGCAGAAGTAGGAGGATCACTGTGAGATGAAGGCCACCCTGAGATTACGTAGTGAATTCCAGGTTAGCCTGGGCCAGAGTGAGACCCTACCTCGAAAAACCAAAAAAATAAAAATAAAAATAAATAAATAAAAATAAAATAAATAAATAATTTTTAAAGAAATTCCATCACTTAGGAGATCAGAAGTTCAAGGTCATTTTGGGCTACATAGTGAGTCTGAAGTCAATCTGGGCTGCATGAGACTGTCTCAAAAAAAAAAAAAAAAGGAAGAAAAAAGTGCAAACCACTGGCAGACATGGTTATGACAGATCTAGGAGTGACACCTAAGCCCATGGCTCAAGTCTTTGCCCTTCACCGCTGGTCAACACTGACCTGAGGCTGATCTACCTGAGACGTCACTTTCTCCATTTCCTAGAGCCCAGAGACCAGATGAGGAAGATGGAAGGCGGCGTAGCTATGGTCTTTAGCTGCTTTCACATTTGCCTTTCTCTTTCCTCCTACAGAGCCTCCAGGTGTCCCTCAACTGTGGCTAGCTTAGGCACAGTGAGGAGCCCTTGAGAGTGGGGAATGGGGTGCGCTCACCAAGACACTGGATGCCATCTAGGGCCACCTGCGTGGCACACTCGGCTGCATACAGAATCACACCGGCACAGTCCTGTGGGAAGAGGCGTGGCTCAGCAGGGTTCTGCCAAGCACGAGAATGCCCATCCCAGTGCACAACCCACTGCCGCATCTCTCCCACCTTGGGAGCTGGCTCTCACCTTGGCAGTGCAGTGACCTCCATCACAGGCTTTGGCGACGTTGTAGACGTACTGCCGACATGCCATAAGGCGAGTATACATGTCAGCCATCTTCCCCTGCATGAGCTGGGCACAAAGGGAAGGAACATGGTCATAATGGGACACTCTAATTACCCAATGCAGGTCAGCAGCAAGGATGTCCTGACAACCAGAAGTGGGGAAGCAGGGGCACAGGGAAGAAGTGGGAGCAGCTCTGGGAGGTGAGGCTAGATAGCTACCCTGGGGTGTGGATATTTGCACCTGAAATGGCTCCCACTGTGTCTATAAGACCATTGCTCCAAGGCCTCACCTTCTGGCCCCTCATTAACTTACTGCAGCCTCTCTGAACCAGAAGAGTCCCCTGCTAAGTCTCAAACTATGTGTATTCTTCACCCTCCAGCCTCAAGATGTCTAGTTCATTCATCAAATAGAGACAGGTAGAACAATGTGATCGACTTCCTGAAAACTTCCAAAGTCTGGCTGAAGGCAGAAACAGCCATCATGGCAAGCCTTCCGTCTCATGCTGCTGGACGGCAGTCAGTTTACAGTGATTGTGGACCCCGTGTCCCTTTCAGCAGGTATTCCATTCACCTGAAAGTAGCCGATCTTCTGGCCGAAGGCTTCCCTGACATGCAAGTAGGGAATGGTATGGTCAAGGACAGACTGCATGATCCTGTGGAAAAGAAGAAAGACACTGGAGGCATGTCATTGTCAGGTGGGGTGTCTCAGAAGGCCAGGCCAAGGGGTGTGTGTGTGTGTGTGTGTGTGTGTGTGTGTGTGTGCATGTCATGGGGTTAGGTTGGGAGGACCTGGCAAGATAAGAAACTGAAGTCTGGGGTTAGGGAGATGGGGTTGTGGAGATGGTTCAGAGGTTAAAGGCGCTTGTTTACAAAGTTTGTTGGCTCGTATTCAATTCCCTAGCCACCTGTGTAAAGCTGGACAGTCATTCATTTGCAGTGTTAAGAGACCTGGTATGCTTACACCCACACATGCACAAATAGATAAATAATTAAAAAGAGAAAAAAGGGGCTGGAGAGATGGCTTGGCGGGTAAGGTAGCTTGCCTGCAAAGCCTAAGAACTCATGTTCAAATGTCCAGGTCCACATAAGCCAGACACACAGTGATCCTAATATGCAATGTCATACATGTATACAAGGGGGTGCATGGGTTGGGAGTTCATTTGCAGCATTTGAAGACCCTGACGTGCCCATTCTCTCTCTGTCTCTCTCAAATAGAGAGGAAAAAAAATAAAGAAAGAAAAAATAAAAAAGGAAACTGAAGTCTCAGGGAAGAGGCAAAGGAGCCTGAGAAATTCTTGCCACCCTGCCTGGTTATAGCACTGCCCACCCAGCTGTTGTGTGGCTTCCTCTGACACTAGACATGGGTGTGGTGGGACCTCTGCAGTAGGTGTTAGAGAATGTGTCTCTTGTTTCACAATCACATTAACTAAGCAGAGTTGTCCCTTAGTTCTCATCTGTCATATAATGTCATTTCCTTTCTATGTGAAGAAATTAAATGTGGGAGGAGATTTTGTAGGACAGAGTGGACAGGCCAGGAGGCAGCTCCCTCTGACCCCCTAGGATAAGGCTGCTAACATAACAAGGAGGCTGGAAGAAGAGTTCAGGTCCCTCAGGACTATACACTCACCAAGGGGCCTGACAGCTTCCTCATAAAGCCTCATACCTAATGAGGGGCCCACCAATCTCCCGTGAAGCTTCACACTTACCCGAGTGGCCCACCTGCCAGCACCAGGCGCTCCAGGTCCAGCCCGCTCATCAGTACATACACACCCTTGTTCTCATTGCCCAGGATGTTAACAGCTGCCAGGAATAAATGCTGGTCAAAGGAGGGGGCTGTCCACAGTCTTTTTAAATTTACAGACAGTAGCAGGTTTGGGGTTGGGGAGACAGCTCAGTGGTTTAAAAAGGCACTTGTGGGCTGGAGAGATGGCTTAGCGGTTAAGGCGCCTGCCTCCTAAGCCTAAAAACGCCCGTTCCAATCTCCAGGTCCCATGTTCAGCCAGATGCAAAGTGACGCAAGGGCGCAATGCCACACTTGACCACAAGGGGGCACACGCATCTGGATTTCGTTTGCAGCAGCTGAGAGGCTGCTGGCGCGCCCATCTCTATCTGTCTCCCTCTCCCTCTCTCTCTGTCTCTCTCTCTCTCAAAAAAAAAAAAAAAAAAAAAAAAAAAAAGGCACTTGTTTGCAAAGCCTGATGGCCCAGGTTTGATTCCCCAGTACATATGTAAAGCCAGATGCACAAAGTAGTGCAAGCATCTGGAGTTCATTTGCAGCAGAAAGAGGCTCTGACCAACCCATAATTACTCTGTCTGTCTCTAAATTAATTAATTAATTAATTAATTAAAAGAAAGTAGAGGGGCTGGAGAGATGGCTCAGCGGTTAAGGTGCTTGCCTATAGAGTCTAATGACTCAAGTTAGATTCCCTAGTACCCATATGAAGCCAGATGCACAAAGTGGCACATGTATCTGGTTCCCTTGTCTTTTGTTTTTACAGAGTGAATTGGAACTCACTCTGTAGCTCCAGGCTGGCCTTGAACTCACGGCAATTCTCCTACCTCTGCCTTCTGAGTGCTAGGATTAAAGGCGTGCTCTATCTGCCCCCTTTAATAGAATCATTAATGAGTATAATTCAGTGTCATGGTTTCATATGAAATGACCCACAGGCTTATGTGACAAAGGCTTAGTCCCCAATGCAGCAATGTTCTGCGATGGGGCTTCTGGGAAGAGATTAGGTCATGAGGACTAACCCAACCACAGGATTAATTAGTCCACTGATGGATTCACAATTTGATAGCAAAATTGGGAGATGATGGAAACTAGCTGGGGAAAAGTGGTCACTGAGGGCATGTACTTGAAGGGCACAATGGGGCCCTGTCTCTCTCTGCTTCCTGGCCTCAGTGAGGTGGGCAGTTCTGCTTCTCTGTGTTGCTCTATCTCCCTACAGGCCCAGAAGCCGTGAAGCCAGTAGACCATGTGCCAACACCTCTGAAACAGTGAGCCAAAATAAATTTTTCCTCCCCTAAGTTGTTTCTCTCAGGTATTTGTGACAGTGACAAAAGGTCTGGCTAACACACTTAGGTTGTTCAGGCAAATGCACAGGAAGTCTAAAGGACTTCAGTGGGCTGGAAAAGGCCTTGCCTTTTACTTTCAGCTACTGGAATGTGAACTGCAGGCAGAGTGTGGTACCTGGAGAGGAAACCTCACCCTTCATCTCAGTCAGTCAAGAATATCACAGAAGGGTTATGGCCAGGAAGGACAGCTGCCTGGGAGCACCAGGCCCCAGTCCAGCTGTGTGTCACGGAACAGCTAATAGTAGTGAACCTCAGTTACCATGACATGGGCTTTTCTAGCTTGAGAATGGCCAGATTAGCCTGTAAAGGGGTCACCCCCATTCTCAGGACACTTACCAGGAACTTTGCAGTCTTCAAAGACAAGTTCACAGGTATTAGAGCCCCTCATCCCCAGCTTGTCCAGCTTCTTGGAGGTGCTGAAACCAGGCATCCCCTTTACAGAAAACCAAAGGAGGCTCTGGTTAGACTCACACCAGGGAGACCTAGGAAAGGGAAGACCCACCTTACTATCAGCTTCCTGCACCTGGTGATGGACCAGCACCCCACTGGCAAGCCCCACTTCTGGCAAAGCTACTCTGGCCTTCACACCCACCCAGCTTGTTCTTAGCCTCCTCTACTAGCCGGCTTCTCCCTAGTTCTCAGGGGGGCAGTTCTTTCTCAATGAAGCACTCAGTCCCTAGCTTTCCTCTCCCAGGAAAAGCACTCCCAAGATTCAGTGCCCTCAACACCTCTGCTCCCTTTATTCTTTAGTCACCTGTCCCTAAAGAAGCCCCACCTGGGATGAATTCAGCCACCTACACGCTATGACCTAGGTACTCAGATGTTGTGTGTTGCCAATGCCCAGCAGAGCGCTGGCACATGCTGCTTGCCCACCGCCCCCTGACTGATGAGCGGTGGCAAATCCAGCAGCCTCATTTCCGAAAGGCTTCTTCTTCCTGGCCTCTATGTTTGTTTGTTTGTTTGTTTCCAGGCTAACCAGAAGTCGGTCTCTAGTCCCAGGCTGACCTTGCACTCACAGCCATCTTCCTACCTCTGCCTCCTGAGTGCTAGAATCAAAGACGTGCACCACCACAACCAGCACTCTTTTGTTGTTGTTGTTGTTGTTTTGGTGTCTTTTTTTTTTTTTTTTTTTTTTTTTTTTTTGAGGTATGGTTTCACACTAGCCCAGGCTGACCTGGAATTCACTATGTAGTCTCAGGGTGGTCTTGAACTTATAGTGATCCTCCTACCTCTGCCTCCTGAGTGCTGGGGTTAAAGGCGTGTGCCACCATGCCTGGCTGGCTGTTTTTTTTTTTTTTTTTTTTTTTGCAGTAGGGTCTCACTCTAGCCCAGGCTGACCTGGAATTAGTCTCAGGCTGGCCTAGAACTCACAGAAATCTTCCTACGTCAGCCTCCTGAGTGCTGGGATTAAAGGCCTACACAACCAAGCTTGACTTTTTTTTCCCAGACGTAGGGGCTCACTCTGACCTAGGCTGACCTGGAATTCACTATGTAGTCTCAGGCTGGCTTTGAACTCATGGCAATCCTCCCACCTCTGCCTCCCAAGGGCTGGGACTAAAGACATGTGCCACCATGCCTAACCAAATTTTACTTCTTTATTTGCAAGAAAAAAGCAGGGATGGGGGAATGGGAAGAATGGGCACATCAGGGCCTCTTACCACTGCAAACAAACTCCAGATGCATGAACCCTTTGTGCATCTGGCTTTACATGGGTACTGGGGAATTAAACTCCAGCCATCAGACTTTACAAGCAAATGCCTTTAACCACTGAGTCATCTCTCCAGCTCTTCCCAGACTTTGCATAGCCTTACTCCATAGACAGCTCTACCATCTACAGACTTTCTTCAGCCTTTCTGGAACTTTACTTATTTTTCTGCAGTGCTAGGGATTGAACTAAGGGTCTGTATATGCTAGGCAGGTGCTCTACCACTGAGCCACATTGTCAGCTGCGGTTGTGACTTCTGGGCCACTTTTGTCAGTCTTCTCTCTGACTAACAGTCATCCACCACCTCCTGGGAACAGAGCATGAAACACTGACCTTGACCCATGCAAAGGAGTTACCTCTGTTCGTCCTGTCAGGGGACAGAGCCTCTCTGATCACATACCCACGGCCCTCACCTTCTCCACAATGAAGGCTGTGATGCCCCGGGAAGCTGGTGTGGCAGTCATATTTGTCTTGGCGTAGACGATTAGGACATCAGCATCAGGGCCATTAGTGATCCAGAACTTATTCCCATTCAGGATATAGTGATCTCCTAAAGATAAGGACACGGACTACTTGTTCAAGCCAGCCTGGCCTGACTCAGCCAGACAGTCCACATAGCCTGTGTTGCCCAGTTGAAAGAGTTCTGGAAATCTAACAGAGACTATCCCAACTGCTGCTCCCTCACTGTGATAAGGTTTGTTGCTTTGCCATTTCAGATTTTTTTTGAGTTAAGACTGGCCTTACCTTTCTTTTCCGCTTTTAGCTTCATGGAGACAACATCAGAACCGGCATTGGGCTCACTCATGGCCAGGGCTCCAATATACTCACCGCTGATTAGCTGTAAGGATAACCACAACAGCTTTGTTATGACCTGGAAGCATCCTAAATCAGTTTACCTATAATCTCTTTTCCCACCCACATTATGCTTGTCAAAATGCCCACTCACATCAAAGTTCATACAATCCTAGCAGGAAAGTACAGTATCTACTATGCTGAAAGTAGCTCTTTCTTCCACCCCTCCCCTTATGCAATGCAGGGGATTCATCCCATGGCCTCATACATACTCAGCAAAGACTCTACCATTGAGCTACATACCTGGTCTTTATTTTTTATCTTGTTTTTGTTTTGGTTTTTGAGGTAGGGTCTCGCTCTAGCCCAGGCTGACCTGGAATTTACTATGTATTCTCAGGCTGGCCTTGAATTCACAGCAATCCTCCTACCTCTGTCTCCTGAGTGTTGGGATTAAAGGGGTACACAACCACAACTACAACTATTTTTTTTTTTTTTTTTTTTGTTTTGTTTTTCAAGGTAGGGTCTCACTCTGGCCCAGGCTGACCTGGAATTAACTATGTAGTCTCAGGGTGGCCTTGAACTCACGGCGATCCTCCTACCTCTGCCTCCCGAGTGCTGGGATTAAAGGCGTGCACCACCACACCCGGCTTATTTTGTTTTTTTGAGACAAGGTCTTGCCAAGTTGCCCAGGCTGATACCAAACCCCTGGGTTCCAGTGACCCTGCTTCTGCCTCCTGAGCAGCTTAGACTCATCACCACGGACCCCTGGACTTTGGTTTCTTTTTTTCTTTTCTTTTCTTTTCTTTTCTTTTTTTTTTTTTCTTTTCTTTTCTTTTCTTTTCTTTTCTTTTCTTTTTTTTTTTTTTTTTTTTGAGGTAGGTTTTCACTCTAGTCCAGGCTGACCTGGAATTCACTATGTAGTCTCAGGTTGGCCTCAAACTCACAGTGGTCCTCCTACCTCTGCCTCCCGAGTGCTGGGATTAAAGGTGTGTGCCACTACACCTGGCTGTGGACTTTGGTTTCTCAAAAGTCTTTGTCAAATGTCTGTTGTCCAATGCAGGATTCTAGTCATTTTCAATTAAAAAACTTTTTAAAAATTTATTTCCAAAAAAAAATTATTTGCATGTGTGAGAATGAGTGTGAGTGGGGTGTGTGTGTGTGTATGGGCCCACAAATGCTTGTGGGCTTTATGTGGGTGGCAAGGGATTGAACTCAGGCTAGCAAACTTTGCAAGCAAGTGCCTTTAACTGCTGAGCCATCTCTCCAGCCTGTTTTGAATTTTTTTTTTTTTTTTTTTAGTTTTTCAAGGTAGGGTCTCACTCCAGCTCAGGCTGACCTGGAATTCACTATGTAGTCTCAGGGAGGCCTTGAACTCCTGGCGATCCTCCTACCTCTGCCTCCCAAGTGCTGGGATTAAAGGTGTGTGCCACCACACCGAACTGTTTTGAATTTTTTTTTCAACTTTTCTTAATTTTTCTTTTTTCTTCTTTTTTAAGAAAGGTTGTAGCCTTATATCCCCTTCCCCCAGTCCTACATTTTAAATACTTTTGACTTAAGTATTTTAAAGCAACTCCAAGCCCCTTCTCAATTATCTTTTGTTCATGGCAGAAAGCCATAGAAAGCAAATCTGATTGGCCCCCACGAGGGGCAGAGGGCGCCTGTGGCTGGTGGTTGTGTTAGAGTGTGTTCTTCACCCTCACTTCCTCACCTTGGGAAGGTATTTCTCCTTCTGTGCCTCATTCCCATTGCGGACCATCTGGTTGATGCACAGGTTGGAATGGGCACCATAGCTGAGTCCCACTGCTGCAGAAGCCCGTGACATTTCTTCCATTACCAGCACATGTTCTAGGTAGCCCAGGCCAGAGCCGCCATACTGAACTGAGAGCAAAGCAGTGTGGGAGCAGAAAGGCAGTAAGTTTACATTGGAACATGTTAACTGGCAGATAAGAAATACCTGGTAAGTATTCCAAGTTCCCCTAGCAAGGCTGTTGGCATGGGGTTTGCTTGTGAGGAACAGAACGGGTTTGGCTTGTTGCTCATGGCTTCAGCTGTGATTCAGAAAACCATCACTTGCCAATTCCGGTTTTATCCTTGACATCTTCCATGAAGACAAGCAAAAAAGACCTGAGCACCCATTATTCCACAAGTTCCAGAAGCCACAAAATAGATGTATGAATGAAGAAAGAGTGTCAGGAACCCAGCAAAAAACAGCAGAGGTTAAAGAGTGTGCTATGTTCAAAGTCCCCAAACCAGTTACAAGGCCAAGAGTATGTGTGTGTGTGCATAAGGGAAGGTGAGGGTTTACAGCACAGCTTTGGAACCAAAGTGGGACTGCTAACAGGAGAGCCGCCACCTGAGGGGAAAGAAGACAAAGGAGTGGCTGGCGGGAATTTCAGAAGCCCTCATTAAAATGAGTTTTTCAAGCTTGGCGTGGCAGTTCAAACCTACAATTCTAACACTTGAGAGATGGAAGCAGAAGATCAGACGTTCAAGGATGTTCTTGCCTACCTAGGAAGCTTGAGGCCAGCCTGGGCTACATGAAACCTTGTCTCTCCTGCCTATCCAAAAGACTGTTTTCCTTGGCAGCCGATACAAAAATCAAAGTATCTGGGTCATCTAATACTAACCCCAGTCTCCTGTTTCGTTAAAGCCTGGCAAGGTTTATACACAAGTTTGCTCTGACCTGAAATCAGATTAGTTTGGTCTAGTACTTTAGGGATAGTAGGTTCTGACCACAGCTCCAGGAAGCATCAAGGCAAGTGATGTTAGAAATAGCCAGCAGGAAACCAGAACTCATATGTGACTTTAATATTTATTCTTGGAGGTTGGGCATGGTGGGGCATGCTTTAATCCCAGCACTCGGGAGGCAGAAGTAGGAGGATTGTCATGAGTTTGAGGTCAGCCTGAGACTACACTGTGAATTCCAGGTGAGCCTAAGCTTGAGTGAGACCCTTCAAAAAAACCAAAATAAATTTTAAAAAATAATAAAAATTGTTCTTGGGTTGCAGAGATGGCTTAGCAGTTAAGGCACTTGCCTGCAAAGCTAAGGACCCAGGTTCAATTCTCCAGTACCCATGCAGGCCAGATGCACAAGGTAGCATATGCCTCTGGAGTTCGTTTGCAGTGGCTGGAGGCCCTGGCTCACCAACTGTCTCTCATTCTGCCTCTTTCTCTGTATCTCTTCCTGAAATAAATAAATAAATAAATATTTTAAAAAATTGTTCTTTAAGGCTGGAGATATGTTTTCGTGGCAAAGCCTGATGACCTGGTTTTGAGTCACCAGTACTCATATAAAAGGCAGATGCACAAAGTGGCACTTGTGTCTGGAGTTTGTCTGCAGTGGGAAGAGGTCCTGGCATGCCCATCATTTCTCTGTCGCTTTCTCTCTTAAATAATCAAATAGATTAGTTTTTTTTTTTTCTTTAGCTGGGGATGATGATACAGGCTTGTCATCCTACTTACTTGAAAGGCTGAGGCAGGAGAACAGCAAGTCCAAGACATGCCTGAGCTCAATCAAGGCCAGTCTGGGCAAGACGTTATCTCAAAAGGAAACATAAAAAGGGCTGGAGATAACAGTTCAGTATTGGGATGCTTGCTTGCATGCCTAAGGACCTAAATTCAATCTGTATTCAAAACAAACAAACCACTGTTGGCTTTCTTTTTTAAAATTTTTTTATTTTTTTTTGAGAGAGACACAGAGAGAGACAGAGAGAGAAGGAGAGGAAGACAGATAGAGATGGGCACGCCAGCAGCCTCTCAGCTGCTGCGAACATAATCCAGATGTGTGCGCCCCCTTGTGGTCAAGTGCGGCATTGTGCCCTTGCGTCACTTTGCATCTGGCTAAACGCGGTACCTGGCGTTCTTAGGCTTAAGAGGCAGGTGCCTTAACCACTAAGCCATCTCTCCAGACCATTAAAAAAATTTTTTTTATTAAAATATTTTCTTTTCAAGGTTGGGTCTCACTGTAGCACTAGGCTGACCTGGAACTCACTCTGTAATTGCTAACCTCAAACTCACAGTGATCCTCCTACCTCTGCCTTCCCAGTGCTAGGATTGAAAACTGAGTGCACAACCACACCTGGCTCCTTCCTTTCTTTTCCAAGTGTGGTGCTTAGCCTGGATCTATAAAATGAGTTCCAGATCAGCCTGGTTAGAGTGAGAGCCAGCCCTGAAAGAGTATGGTGCTGGGGATCAAACACAGGGCTTCATGCTAAGTATATACTTTTCCCACTGACCTATACCCCCGTGATTTTTCTCTCAAGTTTTTAAATATTAAAATATATATATATATTTGGGCTGAGGAGATGGCTTAGTGGTTAAGGTGCATGCCTGTGAAGCCTAAGGACCCAGGTTCGATTCTCCAGATCCCATGTAAGCCAGATGCACATGGTGGCACATGCGTCTGGAGTTTGTTTGTGTTAGCTAAAGCCCCTGGTGTGCCCACTCTCTCTCTCTACCCACCCCCCATAAGTAAATAAAAATGAATCTTTAAAAAAATATATTTTACTTATGGGAGAGAGAGAGAGAGAGAGAGAGAGAGAGAGAGGAGACACTCCAGGGTCTCCTGCCACTGCAAATGAACTCCAGACATATGCATCACTTTGTGCTTTATGCTTTTAGTGGGTACTGGGGAATCAAACTCAGGCAGTCAGGCTTTATAAGCAAGCCTCTTTAACCACTGGCTCATCTCTCCAGGCCTCATTTTTTTTTCTTCGAGGTAGGGTCTCACTCTAGCCCAGGCTGACCTGGAATTCACTATGTAGTCTCAGGCTGGACTTGAACTCACAGTGATCTTCCTACCTCAGCATGTGGTACCAATCCCAGCCCTTCAATTTTTTTATTTTTTAAATTTTTTTTATTTTTCAGGGTAGAGTTTTACTCTGGCCCAGGTTGACCTGGAATTCACTATGTAGTCTCAGGGTGGCCTTGAACTCATGGCGATCCTCTTACCTCTACTTTCTAAGTGCTGGGATTAAAGGAGTGCGCCACCACGCCTGGCTTTTTTTGTTCTTAAGAGAGAGAGAGAGAGAGAATAGGGGCACACCAGGGCCACTAGCTACTGCAAATGAACTCCAGATGCACGTGCCATCTTGTGCATCTGGCTTACATGGGTCCTGGGGAATCAAACCTGGGTCCTTTGGCTTTGCAGGCAAGCGTCTTGACCACTAAGCCATCTCTCCAGCCCCCCTTTTTTTTTCAAGATAGGGTCTTACTCTAGCCCAGGGTGACTATGTAGTCTCAGGGTGGTCTCAGACTCAGGGTGATCCTCCTACCTCTGCCTCCTGAGTGCTGGGATTAAAGGCATGTGCCACCACACCCAGCTGAGCCTACCTTTTAAAAAATAAAAAATTTGGGCTGGGGAGATGGCTTAGTGGTTAAGGCACTTGCCTGCAAAGCTGTTCAATTGAACAGGACCACATAAGCCAGATGCACAAGATGACACATGCATCTGGAGTTCGTTTGCAATGGCTGGATGCCCTGGCACGCCCATTCTCTCTCTCTCTCTCCCCTTCTCTCTCCCTCTGCTTCTCTCAAATACATAAATAAAAATAAAATATTTAAAAATAAATAAATAAATAATTTATTTGCACGTGTGTGTGCGTGCATGCGCTCCAGGGCCTCTTGTTGCTACAAATGCCACTTGAGCCATTTTGTGCCTGGCTTATATAAATGCCTTTGGAATTGAACCTGGGCCAGTAGGCCTTGCAAAAAAGCACCTTTAATCACTGAGCCATCTCCCTAGCTCTAATCTTACCTTTTCTGGGGGGTTGGGAGGGTTTCAAGGTAGGGTCTCACTCTAGCTCAGGCTGACTTGGAATTCACTATGTCGTCTCAGGATGGCCTAGAACTCACTGTGATCCTCCTAACCCTGCTCCTGAATGCTAGGATTAAAGGCATGCACCAGCACACCCGGCTAATCTTACCTTTTTTTAAAAAAAAATTATTGGGGCTGGAGAGATGGCTTAACAGTTAAGACACTTGCCTGTGAAGCCTAAGGACCCAGGTTCAATTCCCCAGGATCCACATAAGCCAGATGCACAAGGTGGCACATGCGTCTAGAGCTCATTTGCAGTGGCTAGGGGCCCTGGTGGGCTCCTTCTCTTTCTCTCTCTATCTGCCTCTTTCTCTATTTCTCTCAAATAAATAAATAACAATATTTTAAAAATTATTTATTTACAAGCACAGAGGGAGGGGGAAGAGAGGGCAAGAGAGGGAGCAAGAGAGAGAAAATGGGCACACCAGGGCCTCTTGCTACTGCAAATGAACTCTAGATACATGTGCCACTTTGTGCATCTGGCTGTATGAGACTGGGGAATTGAACCTGGACTGTAAGTCTTTGCAAGCAAACACCTTAGTGGATGAGCCATCTCTCCAGCCCCCAAATCCTGCCTTCTTGACATCACTAAATACACAGAAAAGGGCCAGGCATGGTGGTGCATGCCTTTAATTCAAGCACAGGGGAGGCAGAGTTAGGAGGATCTTTGTGAGTTCAAGGCCAGCCTGAGGCTACCTAGTGAATTCCAGGTCAGCCTGGGCTAGCAGGAAACCCTTCCTCAGAAACAAAACAAAACAAAACAAAACAAGGCACTGAAAGCCGGGTGTGGTGGCGCACGCCTTTAATCCCAGCACTCGGGAGGCAGAGGTAGGAGGATCACCGAGAGTTCGAGGCCACCCTGAGACTACATAGTTAATTCCAGGTCAGCCTGAGCCAGAGTGAGACCCTACCTCGAAAAACCAAAAAAAAAAAAAGACACTGAAAAGTGTCCTCTTCTCTGGGTCACAAACAGTGGGTGCTTTCTCAGGCCCAAGAGTGGGGAAGTTGTATATCTTTTGATCCTTCCTCTCTTTCCCTGCTTCCTTTTTTTTTTTTTTTTTGAAATAGAAGCTTACTTTGTAGCCCAAGATAGCCCAGAATTCACTATGTTACCCCAAGCTACCCTAAAATTCACTAAAATTCTCCTTTTTCAGCCTCTTACTTGGTGGGATTACAGAGCGAGTCACCATGCCCAGCTCCTTTTGGAAAGCACCTAAGAAGGAACAGAAGACGTTCCCTTTAGGGAAAGAAGCTGTACTCACCAGGGGCTGTGATGCCCAACACTCCCAGGCTCCCTAGCTGCTTCCAGAACTCCTGCCAACAGAATGGAATACAGGGAGCTATGAGAAGGTAGCGAGCTACATGTGGCTGGAACAAGAAGACCAAGTAGTCAGAGAGAGACAGAGAAGCAGCCCAACATCCAGCCCACAACCTTACAACTCACTCGCAGGTCCTTGAACTCGTTGCTGTGATCAATCTCTTGGGCCTTAGGGGCTAGGTTCTCCTGGAAGAACTTGCTCACAGTCTGACGAAGCTAGAGGGAGAAAGGTGGACAGATGCCATTGAAACTAAGATGTTATTTCCACTGACATCAATGTCACTACTATTGGGGGCATATGTAGAGAAGTTAGGACATAAGTAACCTCACCAAATAACATCAGATTGAAACTTAGAGGCCCCACTAATTTATGTTTCCTTAAAGATGATCTTGTATATATGTAAGTAGAAGAGCAGATTAATGGGGGTGAAAAGGCCTAAGTGAGATTAGGGGAAAAGATTGAGTAAAGGAAAGGTGGAGGAAGGGCTAATCAAAATCTAAAAGCATATAAACAAATCATATGGAAACCTACATTTTTTGGACAATGGAACACTCAGAAACCATAGACTGTTTCTAGAAAATTTTCAGTGCCAGGGATGGGATACCTTCCAGTGAGTTGTTGGCCAAACACCCCAAACATTACAGGCTATTGCTGAGGCTCTTGGTTTCCCATCAGGAATACATGGTAAGACCCTATTGCTGAAGACTTCACATACTTGGGCTGCAAGGTCCAAAAGTTGGAAAAAGCTGCACTGCATGCAGTTCAATGGGAGAGAGAAATCACCAGTGGTGATACTCAACAATGGACACTGTAAGCCTTAAATTTGGCCAGCCAGGCCAAATGAGCCAACGGGTACAATAGTGACATGTCTGTTATGGGGGAAACTCATTAACTGATTTAGAGGGGGAGGGGATATGATGGAGAGTGGAGTTTCAAAGGAGAAAATGAGGGGAGGGAGGGAATTACCATGGTTTATTGTCTACAATTATGGAAGTTGCCAATTAAAAAAATAAATTTTAAAAAAAGAAAAAATGATTTCACCTGTCTTTCCTTTTTCTTAAAAAAAAAACTTTTAATTTTTTAATTTTTTTTTTTTTTTGGAGAGAGACACACAGAGAGAGACAGAGAGAGAGAGAGAGACAGGGAGGAAGACAGAGATGGGCGCGGCAGCACTGTCTCAGCTGCTGTGAACGAAATCCAGATGTGTGCGCCCCCTTGTGGTCAAGTGTGGCATTGCGCCCTTACGTCACTTTGCATCTGGCTAAACGTGGGACCTGGAAATTGGAACCGCTGGAGATTGGAACCAGTGTTCTTAGGTTTAGGAGGCAGGCGCCTTAACCCCTAAGCCATCTCTCCAGCCCTTTCCTTTTTTTTTTTTTTTTTTTTTTTGTTTGCTTGTTTGTTTGCTTGTTTCTTTGTTTTTCAAGGTAGGGTCTTATTCTAGCCCAGGCTGACCTGAAATTCACTATGTAGTCTCAAGTTGGCCTCGAACTCACATCAATCCTTCTACCTCTGCCTCCTGAGTGCTGGGATTAAAGGCGAGCACCACAATGCCCGCTTTTACCTCTCTTTCTTAAGAATCTGTTTAAACATCTTGGAAGTGAATTCTTCTTTTTTTTTGTTTTTTTTTGTTTTTCGAGGTAGGGTTTCACTCTAGGTCAGGCTGGAAGTGAATTCTTAAAAGATTATTTTGTTAAGCTTAAGACTGGGTTTTGCTATACTATGGTCTCAAACTCCTGGGCTCATGTGAACCTTCTGTGCCTCAGTTTCCTAAGTAGGATTTTAAAAATCTATTTAAAATATTTTCACTTATTTATTTGCAAGCAGAGAGGGGTAGAAGAGAGAGAAATGGTCACATCAGAACCTCCAGAACTTTGTGCATCTGGCTTTTACGTGGATACTTGGGAATTGAACTTGGGGCATTGGGCCTTACCACTGAGCCATCTCCCCAGCCCATTCTCTCTCTCTCTCTCTTTTTTTTTTTTTTTTTTTTTTTTCCTCGAGGTAGGGTTTCACTGTAGCCCAGACTGACCTGAAATTCACTACATAGTCTCAGGGTGGCCTCAAACTCACGGCAATCCCCTTACCTCTGCCTCCCAAATGCTAGGATTAAAAGTGTGAACCAACATGCCTGGCTCCAAAGTATGATCTTTTAAATGCTGCTCCTCTACATAAAATTACCCCACAACTTTCCATCATACTCAGATGAAAACACAACCTTCTTATCCAGGCTTGTAGGGCCTTGTATGCACAGTTCCCAGCAGCCCGCCAGTTCCCAGCACCTTTTCAACACCTACTCACGATACTCCAGCCACACCCTCTTCTGTTTTGGGCATCAGAATCTCTTTGGCTAAGAGATTTCTCAATGAACGTTGGGGGATCCTGGTTTGAAGCTTGGGGTACTCAAAGTGGCTCTCTCTGCTGACTATGTGCCCATACCCTTTGGAGCTTTCACGAGGTTCATCCACACGCATAGTTACAGGATAAACACAGTTTCAGGAACACCATCCAGTAGCCAAGTGACACATCTGCTTCTCCCAGCCAGAGGCTCCAGTTCAACTCCATGTGCAATCATACCTCCTCCCTCCCTCCCTTTTCTCTCTCTCTTCTCCCTCCTCTTTCTCAGAAGCTCACTCCAGCCCAGGCTGAACTGGAAATTACTCTGTAGCCCCAGAACTCACTACAGTTATCTTGTCTGTTACCTCCTGTCTTGAGTGCAGGGACTCATTACAGGAATGAGCCACCACGCCCAACTTGTAATCACTCCTTTCTTTCTTTCTTTTTTTTTCTATTAGTCTTTATTTTGGTTGGAAGGATACAATTTACTTAGTTACTTGATATTTAATCTCTTCCCATTGGAAGTCAGAATTTGCCATTCTAACACTGCCTTTACTATCAGAGTGATGAGTAAGAACATTATGTAGGAGGATATACTCCATATATACTGTATATTTGCGTGGAAATGTCCTGGCCTGGCTATACGGCTCAGTTGGTAGAGAGCTTGCCTTAGCATGCATGAAGACCTGGGTTCCATCCATCCCCAACACTCCATAAAACCATGTGTGGTGGCACAAGCCTGTGATCCCAGCACTTGGGGGGGGGAGGTGAAGGCAGGGACATCAAGAAGTTCAAAATCATCCTCAGCCACATAGCAAGTTTGAGGCTAGCCTGGGCTACTTGACACACTGTCTCAAAAAAGAAACAAGAACATGAAGGAAGGAAGGAAGGAAGGAAGGAAGGAAGGAAGGAAGGAAGGAAAGAAGGAAGGGGGGAAATGTCTTTATGTAATCCAGTTTCATGTACAATGAATACATACACATGAAAGTGCATGCCCACAATCCTACCACTCAGGTGGCTGGACAGGAGGACTGCCCAGAGTTCCAGGTCAGGCTCTCTAATTAGGAAGACCTTGTCTCAAATACAAAGTATAAAAGAAGATAATCCCTTTATAGTATTTACAGTAATACATTAATTCATAAAGAACATTGGTTTAAAAGGCAAGTGAGTTAACTGACAAGCATTCAACACCTTTCCTAATGAAGAATTAATGACAAAGCAAAAAAACTAAATTTTAAGTGTTAGGTATTCAAAAACAGTAACTGT
Source organism: Orientallactaga sibirica (assembly GCA_036365145.1). Classification (NCBI taxonomy): domain Eukaryota; kingdom Metazoa; phylum Chordata; class Mammalia; order Rodentia; family Dipodidae; genus Orientallactaga; species Orientallactaga sibirica. The sequence continues at coordinate 40,548,388 of JAEOAD010000006.1, read as the reverse complement.
GAGAAAGTTACTTCCTAAAAGTATGTTTGACCCAAAGATACACATGAAATAATAATTTCTTAGAGCAAGAAAAAAAAGTAAATAATGGCTCATTAAACCAGAGAGTACTTAATATTAGTGGACTAACGAGCTTGGATTCTGGAACCCAAACAGACTAGACATTGTTTTTTCAATAATTTTACCCCAAATTGGGTCAAGCTTTTATTGTAACACTTGGATGTAAACAGAAAAATCACCTCTTAGGTTTTTGTTTGTTTGTTTGTTTGTTTGTTTGTTTTTTCAAGGTAGGGTCTCACTGTAGTCCAGGCTGACCTGGAATTCACTATGTAGTCTTAGTCTGGCCTCCAACTCTGGTGATCCTCCTACCTCTGCCACCCAAGTCCTGGGATTAAAGGCATGCTCCACCACACCCAGCTCATAGTATTTTTTTGGGGGATTTTCAAGGTAGGGTTTCACTCTAGCTCAGGCTGACCTGGAATTCACTCTGTAGTCTCAGGGTGGCCTCGAACTCATGGCGATCCTCCTACCTCTGCCTCCCGAGTGCTGGGATTAAAGGCGTGCGCCACCACGCCCGGCTACAGCTCTTAGTATTTTTAAAAAATATTTTTATTTTTATTTATTTATTTGAGTGTGAGAGAGAGTGCAAGAGAGAATGGGCAGTCACTGCAAACAAACTCCAGTGTGCGCCCTCTTGTGCAACTGGCTTAAGTAGGTCCTGGGAATGAAACTTGGGTCCTTTGGCTTTGCAGATAGGCGCCTTAATTCCTAAAGTGTTTACTCGAAGACACTGTTAAGTGGGCTACATTCCGATGGTGGCCATCTGTGGATCCTGCTACCCACCCACCCGTCTCCAGGGACCTTTCTTCCTCAATTCCTCTATCTCGAGGTTCTAGCAGCCCTGAGTGGCTGTGGCAAATCTCCATGGAGATACGGATGACACCAGAGATGTGTGCGCGTGCGGAGGGAGGGAAGGTCCAGGCCTCGTCCTCAAGTGGCCAAGTGACATATCCAGGGCCTCGCGGGCACAAGTCCCTGACACCGGGTGGGCGCTGGGCACGAGGCCTGGGGGCAGGCACGGGTGGGCTCCCTACCTGCTTCTGCTCCTCGCTTAGCCCGTTGATGGCATCGTCCACGGGCAGCAACGCGTGGCCCCGCCGGGAGACAGCGAGGGGGGACAGCGACGGCCTCAGCCTCCAGCTGGACGCAAATCGCCCAAGCAGTCGAGTTGCGTTCGCCATGTCTGCACGGCACCAGGACCCAGAAACGCACCCGCAATCATCCCTTCCGCTCTACCAATCCGAGCTTCCCCACCCTGTCCAATCGGCAAGGGGGGTGGGTCTCCAGCAGCCAATCACCTTTGGAATCAGGCTTCAGGCCCCGCCCCTGACCGCCACGCGAGCTAATCAGGCGTGACCCCTCCGCCTGCCCCGTGGTCTGCAGGCTGGTCCTGGGCGCCAGGGCTGCGGGCGCGGTCTCTAGGTCAAAGACTTTCTGGAGGTTGTAATGCCATCGCCGTCTTCCCTTCCAAGTCGGTAATGAAGTCTCAGTGCGTTGAAATTGCTGCGTCTAACTGCATGCAAGAGACGATGGTCCTTGTGTTCAGTATTGGGAAATAAACTGCTCAGGGAGATTTGAGTTGGCAAAGGATGGGGAAGTAGCGATGGCTCTATTGTCTGTAGTGATAGAACAATAAATTTTGCTTTATTATTTTGTAACAGGGCTTATAGGCTTTGATTTTATTTGTGTCTTACGGGGATTATCAACATTCACCATCCTCCAAATTATGTAATGTAAAGTTTTTTTTTCTCTTGGTGGCGGGAGATCAGCAAGGGAAGAGTAGTGCTTGAGGCCCTCTGAAAAAGCCACAACCTGATTAAACTTTAGAATTGTGGTGGCCCGTGCCTTTAGTTCCAGTACTGGGGACACTGAAGTGGGAGGATCTCTGAGTTCCAGGTCACCCCGGGCTAGAGTAGACCCTGCCTTGAAAAAACAAAAACAACAACCAAAAAAACTTCCCAGTGTGGACAATTAGAATGTAGTTCATCCAGAGCCAAGATTATCTTTGGCCATCTTTAGTTTCTTTAGTAATTATTCAGTACCAACCTCTAGATTTGACCTAATGTTCTTTTGACTATTTAGGTAAACTCTTTGTAATTTACTAACTTAGCAGACCACCAGCTTCTACCCCCAGAAAAGCTAAGAATGGTATCAGATAGCATCGGAAACCTACAGCAGAAATTGCTGTAATCCATCAGGCTTTCCATAGGTAGCTGGGGAATTGAAACTGGGCTGGCAGGCTTTGCAAACAAGTGCCTTTAAGTGCTCCGTATGTTTTATTTCATTAATTTTTTTTTTTATAGTTTCCTGAGGCAGGATCCCACTCTAGCTCAGGCTGATCTGGAACTCACTATGTAGTCTCAGGGTGGCCTTGAACTCATGGAGATCCTCCTACCTCTGCCTCCCAAGTGCTGGGATTAAAGGCATCCGCCACCATGTCTGGCTCATTAATTTTTTTTAATTTTATTTTTTTGTTGACAACTTCCATAATTATAGACAATAAACCATGGTAATTCCCTCCCCCCCATTCCCCTTCACAACTCCACTCTCCTTCATATCCCTCCCCCTCTCAATTAGTCTCTCCTTTTTAAAAAATATTTTAATTTAATTAATTAATTTATTAGAGACAGAGAGAAGGAGAGAACGGGCATGCCAGGGCCTCTAGCCACTGCAAACGAACTCCAGATGCATGTGCCACCATGTGCATCTGACTTACATGGGACCTGGAGAATCGAACCAGGGTCCTTAGGCTTTGCAGGTGTGTGCCTTAACTGCTAAGCCATCTCTTCAGCCATATGTTTTATTTTTTATGGCATCATCTTTTCCTTCTTTTATGATGGTCTTGTGTAAGTAGTGTCAGGCACTGTGAGGTCATGGATATCCAGGCCATTTTGTGTCTGGAAGAGCACATTGTAAGAAGTCCTATCTTTCCTTTGGCTTTTCCATTCTTCCTGCCACATCTTCTGCAATGGACCCTGAGTCTTGGAAGGTGTGATAGAGATATTTCAGTGCTTATGTTTCATTTTATTTATTTATTTGAGACCAAGAGACAGAGAGAATGGGTGCACCAGGACCTCCAGCTACTGCAAATGAATTGTAGATACATGCGCCACCTTGTGCATCTGGTTTACATGGGTTCTGGGAAATCGAGTCTTGAACCAGTTGCCTTAGGCTTCACAGGCAAACGCTTACCCACTAAGCCATCTCTCCAGCCCTATGTTTCATTTTAAATTGAGCATTAAGGGAATTCAGAGGTTGGTTCCCCCCTCCCCCCAAGGTAGGATCTCGCTTTGGCCCAGGCTGACTTGGCATTCACTATGTAGTCTCAGGCTGTCCTCATACTCACAGCATCCTCCTACCTCTGCCTCCCAAGTGCTGGGTTTAAAGGAATGCACCCCCACACCTGGCTGGGAATACATAATTTTAATCATGACTTTGTCAATACTTCTATCTAGAAGCCTGTTGCTATTGCCATTTTTATCTTCTGTGAATTTTTTTGTTGTTCATAAACTTAGATGATCTGAATGCTAGGTTCCCAGTTGATGGAGATTTGGGAATTTATGCCTCCTGGAGGAAGTGTATTGTTGGGGACAGGTTTATGGGTGTTATAGCCAGTTTCCCCTTGACAGTGTTTGGCACATTCTCCCGTTGCTGTTGTCCACTTTATTTATTTATTTGAGAGAGAGAGAAAAAGAGTTAGAGAGAGAGAGAGAGAGAGAAAGTGAGTGAGAGAGAGAATGGGTGTGCTAGGCCTCTAGCCACTGAAAATGAACTCCAGATGCATGCACCTCCTTGTACATCTGGCTTACGTGGGTCCTGGGCAATTGAACCAGGGTCCTTTGGCTTTGTGGGCAAATGCTTTAACCACTAAGCCATCTTCTCCAGCTCTGTTGTTCACCTGATGTTGGTCAGGAGGTGATGTCCACCCTCTGCTCAATGCCATCATTTTCCCCTGCCATTATGTAGCTTCCCCTTGAGTCTGTAAGACAAAATAAATCTTTTTTTCCTCACAAGCTGCTCTTGGTCAGGTGATTTCTGCCAGCAATGAGAACCTGACTGCAACAGTGTTGTATATTTCTAGTTAACAAAATACTCACATATCTTTGAGTTCCTGCATTGGTGAACATTCAGTGTGTGGGAAATTATTATAGTACTATACAGTCTCAATTACCTAATGCAATGCTGTGTGTGCACATGTAGCATTAGGTGGACATGCCCAACTAAACTGCCTGTGACTGGATAGCTTTGCCCTTTGCTTCCTGGTTTTTGTTTCCTGTTAAAAAGCTAAAAACAAAACAAAACAAAAACTATAATAGGGGCTGAAGAGATGATTTATTGGTTAAAGGTTCTCGCTAGCAAAGCCTGACAGCCTGGGTTTGATTCCCCTGTACTCATGTAAAGCCAGATGTACAAAGTGGCACATGCATCTGAAGTTCATTTTCAGCAGCAGATGGCCTTTGTATGCCCACTCTCCCTGTCTCTTTCTGTCTGTATCCCTGTCTTAAATAAATAAATAAGAATTGCAATAGTTAGTTCTTCCACTTAAGCAGTTTCTTTAACTACAGATGGATTAAGGACTTCAAGAAAAACACAAAAATTGGGCTGAAGAGATGGCTTAGTGGTTAAGGCACTTACCTGCAAAGTCTCAGAACTTATGATTGAATCTTCAGGTCCCATGTAAGCCACACGCACAGTGATGCATGTGCCCAATGTCGCACAGTGATGCATGTGCAATGTCGCACATGTGCACAAGGAGGCACACATGTCTGGAGTTTGTTTACAGTGGCTGAAGGCCCTGGCGAGCCCATTCTCTCTCTCTCTTTCTCTCAAATAAAAATAAAACCCCACAAAAATTGGCAAATGGGATTGTATCTGAAATAATATAAGTACATGCTGTCTATAGGATATTCTTTTCAAGGGCGTAAATGTACTGAAAGTGAAGAGAAAGATATACCCATGCAAATAATGACCAAAAAAGATCAGGGTGTCCATATCCTCCATCCTGCTTGGGTTGTCACTCTCAGCCTGTCTCAGAGGGTGGTGCTGCCTGAGGACCACGGTGGTCTTGTCTGTCTTGTGCGGGATCATGTTGGCTGTTGCGTGTGTGCGTGGTTAAGATATTTCCTAGTCAGACCTTCCAATGAGGCTGTGATCTAGCTGCTATCACTATATGGCCCCCTTGCTTGGAGACCCTGGTGGAGCATGTTTGGGAAGTGCTGAGGCAGCTCTCTCTGGCTGGAGGGTTGCTGTCCAGCAGGAAGGCTGACAGGTTCCTCCTGAGGATTCCCTTGCATGGATCTAGAGTACACAATGGACCTGTCAGTTTGGAGCTGATCTTAATTGTATTTCAGGGTCTTGAGCTTGGTATACGTGGATTTGACTGCATTGTCAATGACAATGATGACAGCCTGCTTACTTTTGTAAAGATACTCATTCTCTGGGCTGCCACCCAGGTCAAATCCCAGCATTTTCATCTTTCCATTTTGGCAGTCCTGGCTTCTAGTACTGGTTCTGGACATTCTCCATCTCTGTTGCTGCCTATGAGTTGTGACTTCCTGACCCAGAACTTTTCTTTTTATTTTTTACATGAATGTGTGTGGTGTGCGTGTGTGTGTTCTCATATGTATATAAGTGCATGTGTGTGCTCATGTACTTGTGTGTGGGGGGTAAGGCAGCAGGTGTCTTCCTCAATCACTTGCCAATATATAAAAATGATTTATTATTTATTTTATTTATTAAAGACAGAGAGAGAGTGAGAATGGCCACTGCAAACGAACTCCAGACTCATGCGCCATCATGTGCATCTGGCTTACATGGGACCTGGAGAATCGAACCTGGGTCCATAGGCTTCACAGGCATGCACCTTAACTGCTAAGCCATCTCTTCAGCCTACTTGCCACCTTATATTTTGAGACAAGGTTTCTCAGTGAACTTGGAGCTCACGATTAGACTAACCTTTCTGGCCAATGAGCATGAGGGATCCTTTAGTCTCTGCCTCCCCAGAACTGGGATTATAGGCAGATGCAACCAAGCCTGACTTTTGTGTGGGCGTTGGGGGTCCAAACTCAGATTATTATTATTATTATTATTATTATTATTATTATTTTTGGTTTTTCGAGGTAGGGTCCCACTCTAGCTCAGGTTTGTTGACCTGGACCTCATTCTGTAATCTCAGGGTGGCCTCGAACTCATAGCAATCCTCCTACCTCTGCCTCCTGAGTACTGGGATTAAAGGTGTGCACCACCATGCCTGTTCAAACTCAGATTCTTTTAAAAATATTTTTTTATTTATTTGAGAGAGTGAAAGAGGCAGAGAGAGAGAAAGAGAGAGAGAGAAATAGGCACACCAGGGCCTCCAGCCACTGTAAACGAACTCCAGATACTTGTACCACCTTGGTGCATCTGGCTTTATGTGGGTACCGGGGAATCAAACACCAGCCTTTAGGTTTTACCACCTTATCCACTGAGCCATCTCTCCAGCCCCAAACTCAGCTTCGTATGCTTCTTGTGCAGCAAGCACTTTACTGATGGAACCATCTTAGTCCTGTGACAGAGTTTCTTGAGACACTCCCTTCAAAAGGGCTGGTGGACCACTGTGTGCTGAGTCTTGAGTCTTTTTAGGTGCTTGCTTATTGTTGATCTGTTAATCTCAACTTTTCTGCCAAAGATTGTCCTGTATGGTGGTTTGAATGTAAATATTCCCAATATGTCCCTGTGTTTGAATACTTAATACTCTGTTTGGGAAGATCATTGTACCTTTATTAGGGAGAGCCTTGCAGGGTGTGGTGGCACATGTCTTTAATCTCAGCACTGCAGAGAGGTTGAGGAAGGAAGATCGCCATGAGTTTGAAGCCACCCTGAGACTACACAGTGAATTGCAGGTCAGCATGGGCTAAAGTGAGGCCTTATCTCAAAAACCAAAAACCAAAAGAGAGAGAGAGAGAGAGAGCCTTGCTGGAGGAAGTGTGTTACTGGGAGTAAACCTTGAGGTGTTACAGCCCAGCCCTACTTGCTTTTCCTAGTTCCTTCTTGCTGATATGACAATGGGATCTTGGCTATCTGCACCTGCTATGCTTTCCCTGCCATGATGAAACTTCCCTTGGAAACTGTAAGCTGTGATTTAAACCCCTAATCTTCCTTAAGCTGCTTCTAGTTGGGTATTTTGTTCCAGCAATGCGAAAGTAACTATACATTTTTTAATATATTTTATTTTTATTTATTTGATAGAGAAAGAGGGTGAGAGAGAGAGAGAGAGAGAGAATGAGCGCACTAGGGCTCCTAGCCACTGCAAACAAACTCCAGGTGCATGCGCCCCCTTGTGCATCTGGCAAATGTGGGTCCTGAGGAATCGTACCTGGGTCCTTTGGATTTGCAGGCAAAATGCCTTAACCACTAACCATCCCTACAGCCCAACTATACATACTTAATAATTCTGCTAGAGCTCTAACATGCTGGTCAGACTCCATTAGTTCTTGTGGTGGTTTGAATTTTGTTTTTATTAAGATTAAGTTTCCTGCTTGAGTCTCTAGTAGGCAGAACCAGGCTAGAGGTGTGCCACTGGGGGTGGATCTTTAGTCAAGCCCTACTAGGTGTGTCACGAGTCAGTTTTAGCTCTGGCTGTTTGTGCTTGATGTTGTTGGTTTTTCTCTCTGTGTGTCATAGACAGTTTCATGTTGCTGGGACCAACTTACAACCAGACACAGTTTAGGGGAGGAAGGGATTTATTTCTAACTTGTAGATCCAGAGGAGTTCCATCAATGGTGAAAGAAGTCTGGGTCCCTTTTACAGATCCAAGCAGACAGAAAAACTGCAGCAAGCAAAATACCAGCTCCAGCAGACACAAACCCATCACAGCACAAAACTCTCTGCACAAATTCAGGTCTGCCCTCAGTGACACATCCCCTGTAGCAGGAGTTGGCCTGCTAGGAGCTAAAGCTGCAAACTCAATTGTAATAAAACACTTGAGTCTATGGGGGACATACATTCACATTCAAACCACCACACTCTGCTATGGATGTGTGATAAAGTGAGGCAGCTTCTTCCCCTGGACTGTGTAAGCCTGAAACAAACCCTTTCCTCCCATAAGCTGCTACTGGTTGGGTGTTTGTCCAACAACAAGAAAGTAATTGCAACAGTTGTTAAAAAAAAAAAAAAAAAAAAAAAAAAAAGGTGAGGTAGTACTACACACCTTTAATCCCAGCACTTGGGAGGCAGAGGTAGGGGGATCTCTGTGAGTTCAAGGCCACCCTGAGACTACATAGTGAATTCCAGGTCAGCCTGGACTAGAGTGAAACCCTACCTCGAAAAATCAAACAAACAAACAAACAAACAAAAAAGCAGGATCCTGGGGTGGAGCTATGGCTTAGCAGTTAAGGCAATTGCCTGTAAAGCCTAAAGGCCTCCGTTGGATTCCCCAGGACCCATTTAAACCAGATGCACAAGGGGGCTCATGCTTCTGGAGTTTATTTGCAGTGGCTAGAATGGGTGCAGCAGTGTACCCATTCTCTTTCTCTCTGTCTTCCTCCTTTCTCTCTCTTTCCCTCTTAAATAAATAAACAAATAAATTCTCTCTACCTCTCAAGTAAATAAATAAAAAGCAGGATCCTTGGACTTGGTACCCCCAAGAAACTCTCTTTTCTACAAAAGATGGATGCTGTCTTAGGGTGAAAGGTTAGAAAATAGTATTTAAGCAAATAGGCCTAAAAAAAAAGCAGATATTGCTATCCTAATATCTGACAAGGTATACTTCAAACCAACATTAGTTAGGAAAGATAAGGAAGGTCATTTTATATTGATTAAAGGAACACTCCAACAGGAGAACATTACGATCCTGAACATAAGTGCACCTAACATGGAGGCTCCCAATTTCATCAAACAAACACTATTAGAATTAAGATCACAGATACTACCAAACACAGTTGTAGTGGGAGTCTTCACTCTCATCAATTGACAGGTCATCCTGACAAAAAATAAACAGAGAGACATCTGGATTAAGTGATGTCATGGAACAAATGGACCTAACAGATATCTACAGAACATTTCATCCAAATGCTGCAGAATACACATTCTTTTCAGCAGCACATGGAACATTCTCTAAAATAGACCATATATTAGAACACAAAGCAAATCTTAACAAATACAGGGAAACTGAAATAATTCCTTGCACTCTATCTTATCACAGTGTCTTAAGTCAACAGCAAGAAAAGCTAGAGAGCATATTAAAAAAACATGGAAACTAAACAATACTAAATGATGATTTTGTCAGTGAAGAAATCAAGAAAGAAATGAAAAGAATCATAGAGGAGCCAAGTGTGGTGGGGCATGCCTTTAATCCTAGCACTTGGGAGGCTAAGGTAGGAGGATCACTGTAAGTTTGAGGTTACCCTCAGACTACATAGTGAATTCCAGGTCAGCCTGGGCTAGAGTGAAACCCTACTACAAAAATTTTTTAAATTTCATATAAGCTGGATGTGGTGGTGCACGCCTTTAATCCCAGCACTGGGGAGGCAGAGGTAGGAGGATCACCATGAGTTCAAGGCCACCCTGAGACTACATAGTTAATTCCAGGTCAGCCTGGACCAGATTGAAACTCTACCTTGAAAAACAACAACAAAAAAATTTCATATAAGCAAATGATAATGAGAACACAGCATACCAAAACCTTTGGGACACCTTTTGGCAGTTCTACAAGGGAAATTTATAGATTTAAATGCCTATACTGAGAAATTAGAAAGGTCTCAAGTCAACAATTTAATGCTTCACCTTAAGACCTTGGAAAAAGAATAACAAGGAAAAGCAAAAATCAGTAGATGGGAAGAAATAATAAAAATTAGGGCAGAAGTTAATGAAATAGAAACAAAAAAAAAAAAATCCAAAGAATCAATGAAACAAACAGTTGGTTCTTTGAAAGGATAGACAAGATTGATAAACCCTTAGTGAACCTGTCCTTATTTTTATGACCTACAAAAATCAAATCAAGGGCTGGAGAGATGGCTTAGCGGTTAAAGAGCCTGCCTCCTAAGCCTAAGAACGCTGGTTCCAATCTCCAGGTCCCACGTTTAGCCGGATGCAAAGTGATGCAAGGGCGCAATGCTGCACTTGACCACAAGGGGGCACACACATCTGGATTTCGTTTACAGCAGCTAAGAGGCTGCTGGCGCACCCATCTCTATCTGTCTTCCTTTCCATCTCTCTCTGTCTCTCTCTCTCAAAAAAAAAATTAAATCAAGATGACATAAACCATTTAAATAGACCTATAACAACTATGGAGATCCAAAGTCTCCCAACTAAAAAGTCCAGGCCCAAAAGGATTCAATGGTGAATTTTACCAGATATCCATGGAAGAACTAACACCAATGCTTCTCAAACTTTTCCATAAAATAGAAAAGGAAAGAATACAACCAAACTCCTTCTATGAAGCCAGCATCAACCTGATACCAAAACCAGACAAGAAAAGAAAATTACAGGGCTGGAGAGATGGCTTAGCGGTTAAGGCACCTGCCTGCTAAGCCTAAGAACGTAAGTTCCAATCTCCAGGTCCCACGTTTAGCCAGATACAAAGTGATGCAAGGGTGCAATGCCGCATTTGCCCACAAGGGAGTGCTCACATCTGGATTTCGTTCACAGCAGCTGAGAGGCTGCTGGTGCGCCCATTCTCTATCTGTCTTCCTCTTCCCCCTCTCTGTCTCTCTCTGTGTCTCTCTGCAAAAAAAAAGAAAAGAAAAGAAAAGAAAAGAAAATTACAGACCAATCTCCTTCATGAACATAGATGCAAAAATTCACAATAAAATATTGACAAACAGAATACAAGAATATTTAAAAAAAGATCATTCACCCTGACCAAGTAGACTTTATCCCAGAGATGGTTCCACATACTCAAATCAATAAATGTATATACTATATAATTGGACTGAAGGACAAAAATCACAAGATCATCTCAATAGATGCAGAAAAGGCATTTGGCAAAATCCAACATCCCTTCATGGTAAAAGTCCTACAGAAACTGTGAATAGAAGGAACATATCTCACACAATAAAGTCTATTTATGACAGACCTACAGCCATCATAATACTAAATGGGGGAAAAAACTTGAAACTTTTCCACTAAAATCAGGAACAAGACAAGGGTGTCCACTGTCCCAACTTTTTTTTTTCCCAAGGTAGGGTCTCACTCTAGCTGGTATTCACTATGTAGTCTCTGTGTGGCCTCAAACTCTTGGCAATCCTCCTACCTCTGCCTCCCGAGTGTTGGGATTGAAGGCATATGCCACCATGCCTGGCTTGTCCCCACTTTTATTTACTATAATACTGGAAGTCTTAGCCATAGCAATAAGACAAGAGACACACATAAAAGGGATACAAATTGGAAATGAGGAGATCAAGTAATCATTATTTGCAGATGATATGATTCTATACATAAAGGACCCTAAAGACTCTACAAGCAAACTGTTAGAGCCAATAAGCACTTTTAGCAATATAGCAGAATACTTTTTTTTATATCCTCTTAGATTTTGATTAGCCCTTCCTCCACCTTTCCTTTACTCAATCTCTTCCCCTGACCTCACATTAGGCCTTTTCACCCCCATCAATCTGTTCTTCTACTTACTTATATACAATACCATCCTATTAAGTTCCCCCCTCCCTTTCTATTCCCTTTATATACCCTTTCTAGCTTACTGGCTTCTGCTACCGAGTTTTATTTTTACTCACATAGAAGTCCAATCATTTGTAGCTAGGATCCACATATGAGAGAGAACATGTGACGTTTGGCTTCCTGAGCCTGGGTTACCTCACTAAGTATAGTCCTCTCCAGATCCATCCATTGTCCATTAAATTTCATAACTTCATTTTTATTTACCGCTGAGTAGAACTGGAAACCTACTTTTCTGGACAAAGGAACACTCAGAAGTCATAGATTGTTACTAGAAAATTTTCAGTGCCAGGGATGGGATACCTTCCAGTGAATTGTTGGCCAGGGAGGTCACAGATACCCCCAAAACATTATAGGCCATTGCCAAGGCCCTTGGTTTCCCACCAGGAATAGATGGTAAGACCCTATTGCTGAAGACCCCACATACTTGGGTAGCAAGTTCACTGAGAAAACCTGCTGGAGCTGAGCTGAAAGCCTCCTCCATGAGGACCAACTGACAGAAAGTTGGAAAAAGCTACGCTGCACGCAGTTCAATAGGAGAGAGAAAACACCAGTGAAGGCACTCAACAGTGAACACTGCAAGCTTTAAATTTGGCCAGCCAGGCTCAATGAGCCAACGGGTGCACTAGTGGCATGTCTGTTATGGGGGAAACTAACTGCTCTCTAATTGGACTGGAGACCTGCTCCATGGGAGGGAACACATCCCTGATAATGAAAACATACAACAGGGGTAGTCATGAGCCCTAAGGGTGTAATGTCTGCTGGTATCACGCTAAATGTATATACTATGCTCACCAAACTGCCCAGTAAGCAAATCTCTTAATATCTGCACCCATCTATTAATGCTACTCTCACTTTTGGTTAGAGAAGCTTCTCTTTTCAGATAGTGGCAACCTTGGGATGACTCAGAAGGCACCATGGTGCTGAGAAGAAGTGACAGAGGAGTGCTCAGCACTGAAACATCTCAAAACCTACCTTCCAAAGCTCAGGGTCCATTGCGGAAGAGGAGCCAGAAAGAATGTACGAGCCAAAGGAAGAGTAGGACTCCTTACAACATGCTCCTCCAGTCACAAAATGTCCTGGATATCCATCGATGATCTCAAAGTGCCTGACACTACCTACATAAGACCATCATAATAGGAGGAAAAGATCATGACATCAAACTGAAAAGAGAGACTGATTGAAAGGGGGAGGGGATATGATGGAGAGTGAAGTTTCAAAAGGGAAAGTGGGGGAGGGAGGGAAATAACATGGGATATTGTCTATAATTAAAGATGTTGTCAATAAAAATTAAAAAAAAATAAATAAAAATAAAAAACAAAAATATATAGCAGAATATAAATAAATACACAGAAATCAGTAGCTTTTCTATATAGTAACAACAAACATACAGAGGATGAAGGCTGGGAATCACTCCCATTCACAATTGCTTCAAAAAAATAAATAACGTACCTTGGAATAAATCTAACCAAGGAAGTGAAGGATTGCTACAATGAAAACTATAAAGCACTCAAGCAATATATTGCAAAAGACATTAAAAAATGGAAAGACGGGCTGGAGAGATGGCTTAGGGGTTAAGCGCTTGCCTATGAAGCCTGAGGACCTCTGTTTGAGGCTCAATTCCCCAGTACCTACATAAGCCAGATGCATAAGATGGTGCATGCATCTGGAGTTTGTTTGCAGTGGCTGGAGGCCCATTCTCTCACTTTCTCTCTGCCTCTTTATCTGTCTGTCTGTCACTCTCAAACAAATAAAAATAAACAAAAAAATTTAAAAAGAAATGGAAAGACAACTCAGGTTCTTGGATTGGAAGAACCAATATTGTGAAAATTTCAATCTTACCAAAAGCAATTTGTGCATTTAATGCCATCCCCATTTAAATTCCAATGGCATTCTTCATGGAAATAGAAAAAACAATCCTAAAATCTTGAAGCACAAAATTCTTAAATAGCCAAAACAATTTTGAGCAATAAAAATAAGGCTAGTAGTATCACCATACCCCATTTTAAGCTATATTACAGAGCCATAGTAACAAAAACAGCATGGTACTGGCACAAAGACAGACATGTAGATCAATGGAATAGAGGACCCAGATATAAGTCCAGGCAGCTACAGCCACCTGATCTTCAATAAAAATCCCAAAAATACTCATTGGAGAAAAGACAGCCTCTTCAACAGATGGTGCTGGGAAAACTGGATATGTATCTGGAGAAGGATGAAAATAGATCCTTATCTCTCTCCATGCACAAGAATTAAGTCCAAATGGATCAAAGACCTTAATAACAGACCTAAAACTCTGAAACAGCTAGAGGAAAAAGTAGGGGAAACCCTTCAACATATTGGCATACACAATGATTTTCTGAATATAACCTCAGTTGCTCAGGAAATAAAACCACTAATTAACCAGTGGGATATCATGAAATTACAAAGCTTGTGTACAGCAAAGGACACTGTGAATAGAGTAAAGAGGCAACCTGTAGAGTGGGAGAAAATCTTTGCCAGCTATACATCTGACAGAGGATTAATATCCAGGATATACAAAGAACTCAAAAACAATAAATATTAAGAAATCAGGGGCTGGAGAGATGGCTTAGCAGTTAAGGCGTTTGCCTGTGAAGCCAAAGGATCCCGGTTCGATTCTCCAAGACCCATGTAAGCCAGATGCACAAGGGGGCACACACGTCTGGAGTTTGTTTACAGAGGCTGGAGGCTCTGGTGCACCCATTCTCTCTCTGTCTGCCTCTCTTCTAGCTCTCTCTCTCTCTCTCTCACTCTGCTTACAAATAAATTAAAAAAATGTTTTAAAAAAAAGAAATCAAACAACCCAATTAAAAAAATGGGATATGGGGATGGGGAGATGGCTTAACAGTTAAGGCACTTGCTTGAGAAGCCTAAGAATGCATGTTTGAAATGCCAGGTCCCACTTCCCCAGATGCATAGTGATGCAAGCATGCAATGTTGCACATGTGCACAAGGGGGCACACATGTCTGGAGTTTGCTCACAGTGGCTGAAAGGCCTGGTATGCCCTCTCTCTCTCTCTCACACACACACAACAAAAGAAATGGGCTATGGAACTAAATAGAGAGTCAAGAGAAGAAATACAGGTGGCATGTAAACATCTAAAAAATGTTCTACATCCTTAGCCATAAGGGAAATGCAAATTAAAACTACTTTGAGAGTCCATCTCACTCCTGTAAGAATGGCTATTATCAAGAAAACAGCTGCCAGGCGTGGTGGTGCATGCCTTAATCCCAGCACTCGGGAGGCAGAGGTAGGAGGATCGCTGTGAGTTCGAGGCCACCCTGAGACTACAGAGTGAATTCCAGGTCAGCCTGGGCTAGAGTGAGAAAAAAAGAAAAAAGAAAAACAGCCAGGAGCTGGAGAGATAGTTTAGTGTTTAAGGTGCTTGCCTACAAAGCCAAAGTTGACCCAGGTTCGATTTCCCAGGTCCCATGTAAGCCAGATGTACATGCATCTGGAGTTCATTTGCAGTGGCTGGAGGCCCCAGCATGCCCATTCTCTCTCTGTCTTTCTATCTCTTTCTCAAATAAATAAACAAAAATAAAAAAATTTTTAAAAATTTAAAAAATTTAAAAAAGAAAACAGCTAGACATGGTGGCACATGCCTTAATCCCAGCACTCAGGAGGCAGAGGTAGGAAGATTGCTGTGAGTTCAAGGCCACCCTGAGACTATCTAGTGAATTTCAGTTCAGCCTGGCTAGAGTGAGACCCTACCTTGAAAAACAAACAAACAAACAAACAAACAAAAGACAATAAGTTGCTAGTGAGGATGTGGCAAGAGGAACTTCTACAGTTGGTGGGAATGTAATCTAGTACAGCCATTGTGGAAATCAGTGTGGAGGTTCCTGAGACAGCTAAAAGTAGATCTACCATATGACCCAGCACTCCTAGGCATATATCCTAAGGATTCATCTCACTACCTTAGAGATACTTGCACATCCATGTTTATTGCCGCTCTATTCACAATAGCTAGGAAATGGAACCAGCCTAGATGTCCCTCAAGTGATGAATGGATAATAAAGATGTGGCACATTTATATAATTGAGTTCTACTTAATGGTAAAGAAAAATGAAATTTGCAGGGAAATGTATGGATCTGGAAAGGATTATACTTAGTGAGGTAACCCAGGCCCAGAAAGCCAAGGGCTGCATGTTCTCTCTCATATGTGGATCCTAGCTACAAATGTTTAGACTTGTATGTGAGTTGGCATAAAACTCAGTGGCAGAGGCCAGTAAGCTAGAAAGGGGCTATAAGGGAGGGAGGACTTAAGGGGATGGTATTGTATATTTGTAAGTAGAAGAACAGATTACAGGGAGTAGTAAGGCCTAAGTGAGGTCAGGAGAAGAGATTGAGTAAAGAAGATGTGGGGGGAGGGTTACTCAAAATCTAAGAGGGAGAGCCGGGTGTGGTGGCGCATGCCTTTAATCCTAGCATTTGGGAGGCAGAGGTAGGAGGATCACTGTGAGTTTGGGGCCTGAGAATAGAGTGAATTCCAGGTCAGCCTATGCTAGAGTGAGACCCTACCTCAGAAAACAAAGCAAAACAAAATCAAGAGGGTATGAATAAGTCATATGGAAACCTACTTTTTTGGACAATGGCACATCCAGAAGCCATAGATTGTTACTAGAAAATTTTCAGTACCAGGGATGGGATACCTTCCAGTGAGTTGTTGGCCAGGGAGGTCCTTGATGCCCCAGAACATTTCAGGCCATTGCTGAGGCTCTTGGTTCCCACCAGGAAGTAGATGGTAAGACCCTACTGCCAAAGACTCCACATGCTTTTGGCTGCAAAGTCACTGAGAAATCTTGCTGGAGCTGAGCTGAAAACCTCCTCCATGTAGACCAGCTGACAGAAAGCTGGAAAAAGCTATGCTGCATGCAGTTCAATGGGAGAGAGAAAGAAATCACCAGTGGATATACTCAACAGTGGACACTGCAAGCCTTAAGTTTGGCCAGCCAGGCCAAATGAGCCAATAGGAGCAAATAGTGGCATGTCTGTTATGGGGGAAACCAACCACTCTCTAATTGGACTGTAGGCCCACTCGACAGGAGGGAATACAAGCCAAACTGCCTGGTAAGAATTGCTCTTAGTGTTTGCACCAATATATTACTCACTTTTGGTTAGAGAAGCTTCTCTTTTCAGATGGCAGTGACTTCTGGGATGATTCAAAAGGCACCATAGTGCTGACAGGAAGTGACAGAGGAGTGCACAGTACAGAAATCTCTCAATCAAACTTTCCAAGGCTCAAGGTCCATTGCAGAAGAGGTGGCAGATAGAATACAGTAGCCAAAGGAAGGGTAGGACTCCTTACAATGCACTCTTCCAGACACAAAATGGCCTGGATATCCATGACCTCACAGTGCCTGGCACTACCTACACAAGACCATCATAATAGGAGGAAAAGATGATGACATCAAAATAAAAGGGATACTAATTGAGACAAGGAGGGGATATGATCGAGAGTAGAATTTTGAAGGGGAAAGTTGGGGGAGGGAACTATCATGCTTTATTATCTATAATTATGGAAGTTGTCAATAATTAAAAAAGAAAAAAAACTGGTAACTGATTTCAGGGTCTTGCACATGCAAAACACGTTGCTTTTGCCACTGAGCTACAACATCGGCCTGTTTTTCAACTCGATTCCTAACTTCAAGGTATAGCTCTTTAAAGAATAAGACAAGGGGTTAGAGATGGCTTAGTGGTTAAGGCACATGCCTGCGAAGCCTAAGGACCCTGGTTCCATTCTCCAGGTCCCATGTAAGCCAGTGAACAAGGGGATGCACGCATCTGGAGTTCCTCTGCAGTGGCTCGAGGCCCTGGCATGCCCATTCTCCCTCTCCCTCTCCCTCTCTCTCTTTCCCTCTCTCTGTCTCAAATAAATAAAATAAAATAAAGAATAAGACAAAAGCTAGGGATGGTGGTGCACACCTGTAGTCCCAGTACTTTGGAGGCTGAGGTAGGATCACTGTGAGTTCGAAGCCATCCTGAAGGTACAGAGTGAGTTACAGGTCAGCCTGGGCTAGAGTGAGACCCTGCCTCCAAAGAAAACCAAAGAACAAAAGGAAGGAAAGGAGGAAGAAAGGAAGGGAAGAAACAAAGAGAGAAAAAGAAAGAAGAAAGAGAAAAGAAAAAAAAATGTTTTCTGCTTGCTAGAAGAGGGAGGACTGAACAGTCTTTCCACATACTTTATATCGCTTTCTTTTTGTCTTAGGAGCAGGACAATAACTAACTGAAAATGTAGACCTTCTTTTATGTTGGTTCCTGTGTCTGGTGAAAATAAGTCCTAGGAGCTGGGCAGATGGGTCACCCAGTACCAAAGTGAAGCCAGAATGGAAGGCTAGACTTTGGGATCTGGTACCAAAGAAACTCTGAAGCAGAAGGCTAGACTCTGGCACCCAGTACCAGAGAAAAGCCGGGCCCCAGGGTGCAGAGAGAAGGCATCTTCTGTTCCACCTGCTGGGGACCTAACAGCTGGAGACCACTGGGACTGAGTTGGGGCCTTACCTTAACCACTAAGCCATCTCTCCAGCCCCATCAACTAGTTCTTTTTTTAAAAAATGTTTATTTATTTATTAGAGACAGAGAGAGGGAAATAGAGAAAGGGAGAGTGAGAATGGGTGTGCCAGGGCCTCTAGCCACTGCAAATGAACTCCAGACACATGCACCCCCTTGTGCATTTGTCTTAGGTAGTCCTAAGGCTTTACAGGCATGTGCCTTAGCCAGAAAGCCATCTCTCCGGCCCTTTATTTTTATTTTTTTAGGTAAGGTCTCGCTCTAGCCCAGGCTAATCTGGAATTCACTCTAGTCTCAGGGTGGCCTTGAACTCACAGCGATCCTCCTACCTCTGCTTCCTAAGTGCTGGGATTAAAGGTGTGCACCACCACATCTGCCCATCAACTAGTTTTTAATGATAGCCTGTTTGCATGGTTGGAGCAATGGTTTCTGTTGCCTGAGAAAACGGTTCCTGTGAAGCAAGTGAACTTACCAGACTGTGGTTTGGAAAGTTATTTACAATCCAAAAGAATTTCCTCTGTGTTAAAGCCTGTTCCAGGGCCAGCAGGTCCCAATAATTTCTGTGACTCATTTAACGTTTGCTGGGATCTCCAGACTTATTAACTCATACAAGCCCCAGCTCTAACCAATCAGCTGTCCCCCAGGCTCATCTGAGCCAGAAGGTAGGGCCTGCCACCATAAGGTTATAAATATGTTTTGGGGGGACATTTGCTGGTGAGTTTCTTTTGGCTGAGCAAATTTGAGGGAAGAGATTATGTGGGTCATACTGACAACCCGGAGGAAGAGGCACACTCTTTGTGCTGCCTGACCTCTCCTGAACCTCAAGCTGCTGGTGAGTTTCTCTTTGGTTGAAAGGCAGTCCAGGGTCAGCCTGAGCTAGACTTCAGAGTGAGACCCTAAGAGAGATAACAGAAGTCAAAAATAAATAAATAAATAAATAAATAAATAAATAAATAAATAAATAAAATAAGTTTACAACCTGAATACCATAGTAACCTGCTATCAGCCAGGGTCATGCTTTGTTAGTCTGATGTAAGCCCTAGGTTAATAATCATTTTATTGTATCTCAAGAAGTCTGTAATCTGATTAAGTGCTTTGTCTTTAACCTCTGTTTAAGTTTACTCATACCTTCATCCACATACTTTACTTATACCTTCATTTACATACTTCTTCCTTATAATCTGTGTAACCACTCTATAACAATCTTTTTCATCAAACAGTTACCAACCATTTAGTCTTTGTAAACAAATCTTTGAGATTATTGTTTAGTAGCGTCCCATTGTAGGGTAGAGGAGTAACACATATGAATTGATAATTAGCATGACAGAACAGATTGGCAACCCGCCTTAATACATAACAGCATCCTCTAAAGCATCTAACAATGAACACCTTTAATCAATATCTATCTGTTTCCTCTCCTGTTTATCTTTCTTAGTCCATTCATCTCATTACAACCAGCAAAACCTTTCATTGTCCTTACCATAAGACTTTTTAAATAAAAGGCCTTTTGAAATAACTTTTTTATAAAAGAATAGACCAGACTTGACTTCTGAAACACATTTTTTTTTTTTTTTTTAGGTAGGGTCTCACTCTGGATCCAGGCTGACCTGGAATTCACTAATGTTTAGTCTCAGGGTGGCCATTGGAAAACTCACGTAGCGATCCTCCTACCTCTGCCTCCCGAGTGCTGGGATTAAATATAACAGAGTCTCTGGTGAAAGAGGCTGTTGTGAATTTCATACCAACATGACTCCTTGTTGGCACAGGGCCTCAATTTGGCCCCAGGTCTGAAACACATTTTAAAACACATTTTAAAAACACATTTTAAAATATGAAAGTAGATTCAAAAATTATTAGAAATTTTCTTACAAATTTAATATAATATAAATAAAAAAATAAAATATTTAAAAAATTTAATATCGAGCACATTTGAATTTAAATATAAATCTTGAGACTGTTTTTTCCATAATCTAAAGGATTTTGTCATTGCACTTAGGTCCTGGTCCCTTCCATAGTTAAAACATTGACAAATAGAGAGAAAGCTACTTAACTAACTTGGTTATTAAAACATTGACTAAATTCAGTCTTTCATAACCATTATCATTCAGTCTTTCATAACCATTATCATTCAGTCTTTCATAGTCTCAGAGAAGCATAGAGAGACAAAGTAAACTTAAAACAGTTGAAAATACTTATAAGAAGTCCCCATCTATTCACAGCAATTTGGCACTCATCCAATATGCTATTGGGGCCAGGATCTTATAACAATATCAAACAATTACCAACATTTAAAGTTTCCTTATAGGCCCCTCAGGCTCTGACAAAATAAAAGGCCAGGAAATAACTAAAAAGAAAGAGCTTTTTTTTTTTTTTTTTTTTTTTTTTTTTTTTTCTAAATTCCAGGGAGGGTTTCGGACTTCCCTCAGGCTATAAGGCAACTTTCTGATCTTACCATTTTAAAACTCTTTAAGAGTAGGAGAATCTTGCTTTTTTTTTTTTTAATCCATTATCTCCTTGTCCACCGAGCTGGGTGGGTGTGGCTGGAAGGCATCAGGCCACCTGTGCCTGAGCCTCCGTTGTCAGCCATGACCCCCAGAGCCTGGGTCACAAGTCCAGCAGCAGGGCTGGGAAATCTCCCACCCCTGAATATAGTGAATTCCAGGTCAGCCTGGACCAGAGTGAAACCTCAAAAAAAAATAAATAAATAAAATATTTAAAAATTTTAATATCAGAGGGCCTTTCTTCCCACAGCAATTTGGCAGCAGCATCTAGGGCAGACTGTTTTCAGTAGGGGCCTCTGGCTCTTCAGTGAAGCTAAGAGACCTCTTTTTTTCATTCCCTTTCCAATGTCCATCCTCCCAGGCTACAATTGAAACATTTTAAAACTCTTTAAGAGTTTTTTTTTTTTTTTTTTTTTTTTTTTTGGTTTTGCAAGGTAGGGTCTCACTGGAAGGTCCAGGCTGACCTGGAATTAACTATGTCAGTCTCAGGGTGGCCTCCAACTCTCGGCGATCCTCCTACCTCTGCCTCCCAGACTGTGCTGGGATTAAAGGGGAGACCTCTGCCACCCCGCCAATGTCCATCCTCCCCCATTTGAAACATTTCCTTTAGTTTTTAGGGCTGCAATGAAGGCCTGGGGTAAAGAGGCAGCCTTGGATGAGGCAGTCCCAATGTCCTGGGTGGCAACTATCCGTTTATCATAATGCTCATCTTTGAGCCCTTGGCAGGCTGCCCTGCACTTGGAGGTCATTCCTTTTGAGGAGGAGGTCCCTGGCAGTTGGGTCAGGGATTTTTCTTTCTAAATTGGTCCTTATTTTTAAAATGAAATCAGAAAGCATTTCTTCTGGTTTTTGGCAAAGAAACAGGAAGGAGGAGGTATTATCTTGGGACTTGGAGGGCAGGGTCAGTCTATCCCAAGCCTGGAGGGCGCAAAGGCAGACCTGGTGATAGAACCCTGGGGGCTGTCGGGCTTGTTCAACCCCGGAGAAACCACTTTGTCCAAACATTTCATCAAAGCCCCACTGGACATTTTGTTGATTTTGGTTTCATTTGTCTGTTGGAGGTGACAGATATCTCGCCAGTCTTAGGGGATGTTAAGAAAGCCCTGTAGGCTCTGGAGCAGGGATTGTCCATGGTGCATGGACCCCATCCTCCCTGACTGCTATTCTGAGTTCCTTAAGGTTATCAGCCTGATATGGAGACCAGTTGGTTGGAGATTAACAGGAAAGGCTTCTTGATTGTAAATAGCCCTGTTGTTATCTCTAGTTTCACAGAGCGATTGGGTGGGAGGTCCTTTTGGGAAAGCTCTGATTAGGGGGATTCATCATGTTAGGGTTTTTCTGTTCCAGTAGAACATGTTCAGCCTGAGCTAGAGTGAGACCCTACCTCGAAAAACCAAAAACAAACAAACAAACAAAAAAAGCCTTCCTTCTACCTGACAACCAGACTTGCTCTATAATACCAGTATATATACCTTCAGATTTTATATAACCCATTGATTTGAGGTAGCTCCTATTAATAAACGCCATGAAATATACTTTCTATGAATACAGGCAAATTATGACAACCGTTTTGAAGATAATCTTTATCAATGCCTCTAACACATTTGGAAATGATTTTATTAGGAGTAATTAAGGCAAATTTTTGTTTCTATCTTGAGGCAGGCTGGCCTAGATCTCAGGCCAGTTGCCTCCTCCTTTTAAATTCTTTTTTGTTTTGTTTTGCTTTTTGAGGTAGGGTCTTATTCTAGCCTAGCCCAGGCTGACCTGGAATTGACTATGTAGTCTCAGGGTGGCCTCAAACTCATGGCAATCCTCCTACCTCTGCCTCCTGAGTGCTGGGATTAAAGGCATGTGCCACCATGCCCAGTGCCTCCTCCTTTTAATTAACAGGACATTACAATATTTTAAACTACCTGGCAAATTATGAGCCTCCACCTCAGAGAGAATTTTGTTTTTAATAATCCTCTATGTAAGTTGAAATTGACCTAGATCATAAATGCAGTAATTATATTTATGAGATCATACAACAAAGTATGGCTTTGTTTACATAAAATTTCAGCTCACCATAGGCTTTAGTTAAATTTGACTTTTAAAGACAAAAACCAAAAACCTTGAAATAAATCAAATGCCAACAAAAACTTTAGGAGAAGCCGGGTGTGGTGGTGCATGCCTTTAATCCTAGTACTCAGGAGGCAGAGGTAGGAGGATTACCAAGAGTTTGAGGCCAGCCTGAGACTGCACAGTGAATTCCAGGTCAGCCTGAGTGAGACCCTAACTTGAAAAAACAAAACAAACAAACAAACAAACAAACAAACAAAAAACTTTAGGAGAGACCTGTTGGACTATTTGGATTAATAAAGAAATCAAAAGCTGTCTATAAACAATGTTTTATTTGTTTAAAGCCCAAACAAAAGAGGAAATATCAGGCACAGTTCAAATTAAAATTATGTACTTTTTCTTTTATCTTTTTTTTTTTTGTTGTTGTTGTTTTTTTTGTTTGTTTGTTTTGTTTTTTGAGGTAGGGTCTCGCTCTAGCCCAGACTGACCTGGAATTCACTATGTAGTCTCAGGGTGGCCTCGAACTCACAGCAATCCTCCTCCCTCTGCCTCCCGAGTGCTGGGATTAAAGGCGTGCACCACCACGCCCGGCATAAAATTATGTACTTATTTCAAAAAAGAATTATGTACTTATTTCTATCAAGCAAGTTAAAAGTCACATGGTTTAAAATGTGGAGTTAACTTCTAGTTAAGATGGAGGCATAGGAAACATGCCAAAACAGCTTAGGGGAGAAAAAGCAAAAAAAAAAAAAAAAAAACCAGCAAAATAAATACACTCCTCTACTAAAAAGTGAGGTGAATAGTAAATAATCAACCACAAGAGAGAAGTAAGAGAGATCCAGAGTGTCTAGAGCCCACAGCAGCAGGCAGAAGCAGCTCCAGCAGCAGCGGTGAGTTTCATGTGGCCACAGCCACCAGGCTCGGCCTGAGCAGCAGGATTTTTTTTTTTTTTTTTTTTTTTTTTTTTTGCAAGGTAGGGTCTCACTCTGGTCCAGGCTGACCTGGAATTAACTATGTAGTCTCAGGGTGGCCTTGAACTCTCGGTGATCCTCCTACCTCTGCCTCCCGAGTGCTGGGATTAAAGGCGTGCGCCACCACGCCCGGCTGAGCAGCTTTAAAATAAGCTAGGTGAGGGGATTTTCCAATCACACTGGCCTCCTCGCAAACTCAAGAAACATGGAGGGAGGACGACAGAGACCAACGGAGCAGCTTGTGAGGAGAAATTGCAGAAGACAGGAGGAAATGGAAAAAAACAAAACAAACAAACAAAAAAAAACCCTGTTCTTGGATTGGAAGAATCAATATTGTGAAAATGGCAATCCTACCAAAAGCAATCTACACATTTAATGCAATGCCCATCAAAATTCCAATGACATTCTTCACAGAAATAGAAAAAACAATCCAAAAATTAATTTGGAAGCACAAAAAACCTCAGATATCTAAAACAATTTTCAGCAACAAAAATAAGGCTGGTGGTATCACCATACCTGATTTTAACCTATATTACAGAGTCATGGTATCAAAAACAGCATGGTACTGGCACAAAAACAGACATATAGATCAATGGAACAGAATAGAGGACCCTGATTTAAGTCCGGGTAGCCACCTGATCTTTGACAAAAATGCCAATAATAGTCATTGGAGAAAAGACAGCCTCTTCAGCAAATGGTACTAGAAAACTGGCTATGTATCTGTAGAAGGATGAAAATAGATCCTTATCTCTCTCCACAAGAATCAAGTCCAAATGGATCAGAGACCTTAATATCAGACCTGAAACTCCAAAATTGCTAGAGGAAAAAATCGGGAAAACCCTTCAACATATTTTGGCAAAGACTTTCTGAATAGAACCCTAATTGCTCAGGAAATAAAATCACAGATCAACCTCTGCGACCTCATGAAATTACAAAGCTTTTGTACAGCTAAGGACACTGTGAATACAGTAAAGAGGCAACCTACAGAATGGGAGAAAATCTTTGCCAGCTATACATCTGACAGAGAGTTAATATGTAGGAAATACAAAGAACTAAAACAATTAAATAATAAGAAATCAAACAACCCAATTGAAAATGGGCTATGGAACTAAATAGAGAGCTCTCAGAAGAAGAAATACAGATGGCATTTAAACATCTAAAAAAATGTTCTACACCCCTAGTCATCAGGGAAATGCAGATTAAAACTATATTGAGATTCCATCTCACTCCTGTCAGACTGGCTACCATCATGAAAACAAATGACCATAAATGCTGGTGAGGATACAGGAAAAGAGGAACCCTTCTCCACTGTTGGTGGGAATGCAATATGGCCCAGCTATTGTGGAAATCAGTGTGGAGGTTCCTGAGATAGCTAAAAATAGATCTACCATATGACCCATCTATATCACTCCTAGACATATATCCTAAGGACTCGTCTCACTACCTTAGAGATACTTGCTCGGCCATGTTTATCGCCGCTCTATTCACAATACCTAGGAAATGAAACCAGCCTAGATGTCCCTCAACTGATGAGTGGATAATGAAGATGTGGCACATTTATACAGTAGAGTTCTACTCAGCAGTAAAGAAAAATGAAGTTATGAAATTTCCTGGAAAATGGATGGATCTGAAAAGGATTATACTTAGTGAGGTAACCCAGACCCAGAAAGCTAAACGTCACATGTTCTCTCTCATGTGGATCCTAGCTACAAATGATTGGACTTCTATGTGAGTTGGAATTATACTCAGTAGCAGAGGCCAGTAAGCTAGAAAGGGGACATAAAGGGAATAGAAAGGGAGGGAGGAGGGACTTAATAGGATGGTATTGTATATATGTAAATAAAAGAACAGATTGGTGGGGGTGAAAAAGCCTAAGTGAGGTCAGGGGAAGAGATTGAGTAAAGGAAAGGTGGAGAGAGGGCTAATCAAAATCTAAGAGTATATAAATAAGAAAGTAGGGAAACCTACTTTCCTGGACAATGGAACACTCAGAAGCCATAGATTGTTACTAGAAAATTTTCAGTGCCAGGGAGGGGATACCTTCCAGTGAGTTGTTGGCCAGGGAGGTCACAGATATCCCCAAAACATTATAGGGCATTGCTGAGGCCCTTGGTTTCCCACCAGGAATAGATGGTAAGACCCTATTGCTGAAGACTCCCCATACTTGGGCAGCAAGGTCACTGAGAAATCCTGCTGGAACTGAGCTGAAAGCCTCCTCCAGGTGGACCAGCTGACAGAAAGTTGGAAAAAGCTACACTGCATGCAGTTCAATGGGAAAGAGAAAACACCAGTGAAGATACTCAACAGTGAACACTGCAAGCTTTAAATTTGGCAGGAATATAGCTCCAACAGCGAGTACATATGTGAACAGGCCCTGATCAGCTCCCCATGTTTGGTGATTATTCTGAGACATGGCCCTGGGGCTATGTCTCATAAGGTACTTGAATAAGCAGAGTTAAAGAACTGGCACTTGCTGGGTGTGGTGGCACACACGTTTAATCCCAGCACTCAGGAGGCAGAGGTGAAAGATCTCCTTGAGTTTGAGGCCACTCTGAAACTACAGAAGGAGTTGCAGCTCATCCTGTGCTAAAGTGAGACTTATCTTTAAAGCAACAAGAACAACAAAGAAGGTGGCGCTCTTCTGGAGAGGTGTTGCCACATCCAACTGTGAATCCGGAACTTGCAACTTAACCTTTCTCAACTGAACATACTTTCATTTTTATTTTGTTCAAGTATATAGTTCTATTTTCTTTGTATGTTGGCACACGTACCTGTCTGATGGGGAGCTTGGTCATAATCTAGTCTATGCTGACAGTTTTGTATGCCTGAAACTGGTACTTTGGCCTCTCCCTCTTGTGTCCTATGTTTTTATTAAAGTGTTAAATAAGCTCTTACCAGAAAGTGCAGTGGGTTAGAAACAACCTATAGTCACTTCTTTCCCATTTACCCCAGTCTCTCTTGAAGAAATATCTTCAGGCCAGGCATGATGGTACACGCCTTTAATCCCAGCACTCCAGAGGCAGAAGTAGGAAGATTGCCATGAGCTGGAGGCCACCTGAGACTAAATAATGAATTCTAGATCAGCCTGAGCTAAAGCAAGTCTCTACATTTAAAAACTATATATATATATATATATATGTATGTATGTATGTATATATATGTATGTATGCATATATATATGTATGTATATATGTGTATGTATATATATATGTATGTATGTATGTATGTATATATATATATATGTATATATATATATGTGTGTGTATGTATGTATGTATGTATATATATGTATGTATATATATATATATATATATATATATATATATATATATATATATATATACACCTACCAGGACAGGAAAGATGGCTCAGTAGTTAAAAAAAAAAAAGCCAATTGCACAAAATGGCGCATGCATCTAGAGTTTGCTTGCAGCAGCTGGATGCCCTGACACACCATTCCCTCTCTCTGTCTCTTGTCTATCTCTTTCCCCTTGCAAATAAATAAATAAAAATATAAAAAAGGGCTGGAGAGATGGCTTAGTGGTTAAGGTACTTGCCTGCAAAGCCAAAGGACCCAGAACCCATGTAAGCCGGATGCACAAGGTGGCATGTGTCTGGAGTTCGTTTGCAATGGCTAGAGTCCCTGGTGCACCCATTCTCTCCCTCTGTCTTTCCCTCCCTCCCTCTCTCTCTCAAATAAATAAAGATCTAAGACATATATATATATATATATATATATATATATATATATATATATATATATATAATCTTTGAGTAAGTACAAGTGAAATATGCTTCATTACAGTTTATGTGAGTGTGAAGTTTTACTTAAAAGGTATTTTAGTCAAAAAAAAAAAAGGCTTTCTTACAAAACCCAGTTTCTGTAAATGCTTTCTCTGTGGTTCATACTATCTACTTTTTGATTATTCTTCCCTAATACTAGGTAACATTTTTAGTATTTTGACCAGTTAAGTGGTTTAAAGTGTTGCTCTTCTTTTTTTTTTTTTTTTTTTTTTTTTTTTTGGTTTTGCGAGGTAGGGTCTCACTCTGGTCCAGGCTGACCTGGAATTAACTATGTAGTCTCAGGGTGGCCTGGAACTCTCAGCGATCCTCCTACCTCTGCCTCCCGAGTGCTGGGATTAAAGGCGTGCGCCACCACACCCGGCAGTGTTGCTCTTCTTATATCTTGAGTTCTGAACTCAATGTGTATATGACTTAAGATATCAGTAGAAAATTACAGGTAATCTGCACCACCAGGAGGTCAAGCCTGGCTACTTTTTGTCCTTTTTTGTTTTTTGGTTTTTTTTTTTAACTGTGACTCTCTTACTTCAGTTTACCAAGAACTAGGATTAAGGACCATGGCTAGTCTGAAAGCCTCAACATTGTAAAGATGTCAACTCTCTCCATACTGATTTTTTTGGCTTGGGTAGTAGTGTGTGTGTATGTTATATGCAGATGTTTGCACACTGTACAAGCACATGTGGAGGCCAGAGGAGAACATCCAGAGTCCTTTTTGTTAGGTCAAGATGGGCTCCCAAGATGGAGTCGCCAGAGACATAAGGAAGTGGATTATCCACATTCCTCAAGAAACTGCCCAGCCATTAGCCCCTCCTTGCTGGCAATGCCCCCAGGTCATGGTTTTCCGCCCCCTTATTTTGTAAATCACCTGGCTGTTCTGATGTCACACTCTGGCTATCTCCCCTAAAGGACCTTTCTTGTTCAGCTTTTCCTTTTCTCACCTTCTTCCTGCTGAAGAAGCCTGTAAAGCCCACTACCTGAGGAACTCAGGTGGGCTGTGCTCCTCTCTTGTGAGTCAGCTCTGGCAGCTTGTGCGTTTCCCAAACAAAAGCTTTCATCTTTGCCTCAGAGTGGTTTGTGTGGTTGTGGTCACTCCCGAACCTTACACTTCTCTATCACTCATTTGCACATTTCCTTGAGACAGTCTCTCACTGATCCCAGAGTTGCCAATATCACAAGCACCAGCGTTTCTGTGGTTCCTGCCCTCTGTACGAATGGAGTTACAGATGTGCACGGCCATGATCAGCTGTTTACACGGGTCCTGGGGAATCAAACTCAAGCAGTCTCAGGCCCTTTCAAGCTCTGATGCTTGTGCAGTAAACACTCTTACCCACTGAACCATCTCCCTGGTCAATGATGTTCACTTCTTTCTTTTCTTTTCTTTTTATGATTTTCTCAGCATCCCTCTTTGTCTATAATCCATTGGTCTTGGTGGTACCTTCATATGCAAATAAATAATTTTCAAAAAGTGAGCCATGCGAGTTGAGGCCAGCCTGAGACTATAGTATGAGTTCCAGGTTAGTCTGGACTAGAGTGAGACTGTACCTCAAGAAAAGTGAGAGACAGAAGAAAAGGAAATGCCTTCATTCTTAAAGCACAAGATTATCAACTAGCAGAAGGTTGATATCAATTAAACACATCAAAATAGAAGATGGAATAGGAAAAAAAAAACTCTTCAGTGGATGGGGGCGGAGGTGGGAGAGTAAAGAAGGGTGGTAGGAGGGAATTATGTAATTTGTTTTGTTTTGATTTTTTGAGGTAGGGTCTCACTCTAGCCCAGGCTGACCTGGAATTCACTCTGTAGTCTCAGGGTGGCCGCAAACTCATGGTGATCCTCCTACCTCTGCCTCCCGAATGATGGGATTAAAGGCATGCGCCACCACACCTGGCTCTTTTTTTTATCTTATATTTTTATTTAAAAATTACATAATTGAGCAGGGCATGGTGGTGCACGCCTTTAATTCCAGCACTCAAGAGGCAGAGGTAGGAGGATTACTATGAGTTTGAGGCTACCCTGAGACTACAGAGTCAATTCCAGGTCAACCTGGGCTAAAGACACTCCCTTGAAAAAAAAATTACATAATGCAAGCTGGGTGTGATGGTGAAAGGGAGAGAGCTGAATGGACATACAGAGTGTGAATGTTATCTTGTTACCTTGCCTTCTTGAAGATTCTAATCTTGATTCCCTCTTACATTCCCATCTAGTTGTCACATCCCTGGGCAATCCTTTGGGAGGTCATGTCACAGATCCTGGTAATCCTTCCGGGCAGTCCTTCAGAAGTCTTGCTCCACACCTGGATGGTCCCTCCCTATGTTGGGTGTGATACATAGAATCTGAGTCCAGGTTCCTCTGCAGATTCACCTGGATCAGGTTTCCACTTTTTTTTTTTTCTCTCCAAATATTTATTTATGGGAGAGAGAGAGAGAAGGAGGGAGAGAAGAGAGAAATGGTCATGCCAAGGCCTCCTGCTCCTGCAAATAAACTCCAGACACATGATCACATTGTGCATCTGGCTTTACATGAGTACTGGGGGATCGAATTCAGGCCATCGGGCATTGCTAGCAAGCACCTTTAACCACGGAGCCATCCCTCCAGCTCAGGTTTCCACTTCTTGAAAATTGATTGGTCAACGTTTGTTCCCTTGCAGTCTAGAAGTATCCTGCTGGCTAGGTTTCTGCAGACGGCTGTTACACTTGCTCTAATCTCCTGAGTGCAGTTCACGGAGAGTCTGGGACCACTGAGCTGCTGACTCAGCAGAGGGCCTTTCAAAAACTGCATCTTGTAGCTTCAACGCTGAGGAGAGAGGGTGTTCCTGGTCTCTTTGCCATTGTCTCCCTTCTCCTTCTCTCTTTGACATATGTTACAATAAGGATCTCTAGAAAAGAGCACACACCTTCCGCTTCCAGCAGTGGTTTGGAGATTGAGTGCCCTTCGGCTCCTTCCTGGCTCATTAGTGACTGCTTTGCTCTGTCATCTTTTCCTGTCATGATATGCCACTCCTGCTCTTAACCAAGGCCCAGAGTGATGAGGACACTCTGATCTTGAACTAGAACTTCTAGGAATGTGGACCAGATAACCATTTGTTAATTACCCTAGTTTTTTTTTAAATTTTATTTATTTTGTTTTGGGGAAGAGGAAGAAAACTAAGAAATTTGACTGTGGATGCAGTGATAACTAGAGAGAATGAAGGCTTTTGTATGTGTGTGTGTGCGTGTGTGCGTGTGTGCGTGTGTGCGTGTGTGTGTACGAAGGGGATTGAATCCAGGGCTTGTGCATGCTAAGCACATGCTTTACCAGTAAGCAAGAGCCCTAACCATGAATATCTGTGGGAGGTTTCTATTAGCTTGGTTTTCTTTTGTTGTTGTTTTTGAGGTATGGTCTTGCTCTAGCCCAGGCTGACCTGGAATTCACTATATAGTCTCAGGATGGCCTCGAACTCGCAGTGATCCTCCTACCTCTGCCTCCCTTGTGCTGGGATAAAAGGCGTGCACCACCACGCCCAGCTTTGGCTTGTTTTTGAAGATAGTATTCCTGAGGCAACCCTGACAGATCAGCAATGGCAGTTCTGGCTTCTTTGAGCGAAGTGGGGTTGTTGGGTGTGGCAGTTGGGGTGCCCCTCTAGTGGGCCTACGGGACTTCAAGTGCATTGGTATTGTGTGGGAAGAAAGTCCTGGATAAAAATAGAGTCAGGGAGATGTGGGACTAAGCAAGCTGGGGCTCAGAGAGGTCCTCGGGGTTCCCTTTTGTGTAGACTTTCAGGCCTTAGAAGGTGATCAAGGGGCCCAGAAAAATGGAGTCAGACTGTCTCAGGACCATCTGAATACGGACTGACTCCTTCTGGAGGCTGAGGAAACCAGCTTGCTTTCTCTATGTCCTACAACCAAAGTGTATAGTGGGCTGGAGAGATGGCTTAACAGTTAAAGCATTTGCCTGTGAAGCCAAAGAACCCAGGTTCAATTCCCAGGACCCACGTAAGCCAGATGTACAGGGTGGTGCATGCATCTGGAGTTCGTTTACAGCAGCTGAAGGCCCTGGCGTGCCCATTCTATCTGCCTCTTTTTCTCTCAAATAAATAAATTCTAAGTGTATGGTGTCTTCAGCAATAGGGAGAGCAGTAGCCATAGCCCGAGCCTATACTAACAACTCATAGACTTATACCTGACACTGGGATTTTTATTTTAAATATTTTGAGAGAAAGGCAGATAGAATGAACACACCAGGGCCTCCAGCCATTGCAAATGAATTCCAGACTCGAGCCATCCTGTGAATCTGGCTTTACATCGGTACTGGGGAATCAAACTTGGGTCCTTAGGCTTTGCTGAGCCATCTCTCTAGCCCCTGGAATGTATTTAATATTTTTTATTTTTATTTATTTGACAGAAAGAGGGGGGGGAGAGAGGGAGAGAGGGAGAGAGGGAGAGAGAGAGAGAGAGAGAGAATGGGTGTGCCAGGGCCTCCAGCCACTGCAAATGAATTCCAGATGCATGAGCCACCTTGTGCATCTGGCTAACGTGGGTCCTGGGGAATTGAACCTGGGTCCTTTGGCTTTGCAGACAAACACCTTAACCACTAAGCCATCTCTCCAGCTCTGGATTTTATATATTTATCTCCCCTAGCAAATCTTCCCCAAATTAGCCTATAATTTACTAGCAAGGACTCAATTACATCACAGTGGACATTAATAAAGTATTACTTATGTTGCTGATATGTTACTTGCGCACAGTTTTCCCACATGCACTATACGCACCTATTTGTGTGTGTATGTTTTTGCAGTAGGGTCTCTCACTCTAGCCCAGGCTGACCTGGAATTCACTATGTAGTCTCAGGTTGACCTTGAACTCACAATGGGATTAAAGGCTTGTGCCACCCCAATCAGCAGAATATCATGTCACATTAAAGTTTCATATAGCAGCTAAAGGACAGATCAATTTATCAAGTTTACATAATCTATAAATTTATGCAGGCTCCATATTGGATTAAACACCCAGAATACCTTCATGTGTCCTTATCGAGGCCGACCCAGAGCTGGCAGTGCTAAGTGGAGCCAACCCTTTCGAGAGCAGGCCAGGTACAAAGTCTTTACATTGGAAAAGGTCAGAAGAAACCAGTTAATTGGCAGTAACTTAGGAAAGGCTGGTAAGGAAGTGAGGTTCCTCCAAGAAGCTCTAATTTTTCTTTTCCAGAAATGCCAATTAAAGCCGGGTGTGGTGGCGCACGCCTTTAATCCCAGCACTTGGGAGGGAGAGGTAGGAGGATCACCATGAGTTCAAGGCCACCCTGAGACTACATAGTTAATTCCAGGTCAGCCTGGGCCAGAGTGAGACCCTACCTCAAAAGAAAAAAAGAAAGAAATGCCAATTACAAATTTACTTACACAAACTTTTTCTAAAAACTGAACATTCTAAAAACAGGGAGTAGGAAAAAATTAACCCTTCTCATTGGTGAAAACTATTTAGGACTCTTCTATTCAAAATATGAGACATAAATCAATGATGTGAGGACAAGCAATGCTAGTCCTTTAAGCCAGGGAGGGGGTGTTCTTGGCATTGCTGGCAGTGGTGGGGCCGGGGGGAGGGGGACATTAGCCTGCTGTAAAGGCACTGAAGGTTAGAGTAGGAAAGTTTGGTGGAGAAATCAGAAGGCACAAAACCAACGGAAGATGAAGCAAAAGCCTACCTACTTTAACTGAGAAATTATGGCTGTGCCCCTTTAGCAAATCCAAGGGAGTCTTCTCTGGAGGTTGGGTCATGGACTATGAGACCAGGTTTAGGATTGGCAGTGCCAGACAAACTGCAGATACAGAGACAACAGGCAGCAACTGGAAACATCTGGTGAGTGGAGCCTGGCATCCACTAAATGAGAGAAAAATATCCTGAGTAAATCAGAGTATCTTGAATTTGTTATAAAAATGCAACCTTCCGGGCTGGAGAGATGGCTTAGAGGTTAAGGCGCCTGCCTCCTAAGCCTAAGAACACTGGTTCCAATCTCCAGGTCCCACGTTTAGCCAGATGCAAAGTGACGCAATGTTGCACTTGACCACAAGGGGGCACACACATCTGGATTTCGTTCGCAGCAGCTGAGACATTGCTGGCGCGCCCAACTCTGTCTTCGTCTTCCTCTCTCTCTGTCTCTCTCTCCAAAAAAAATAATAAAAAAATAAAAAGTTTAAAAAAATGTAACCTTCCTTCCCCCTTCTTGTTTAGTTTTTGGTGTGCATGGTGTAGAGTTGTGTGTGGCTGTGATGCAATGTACAGTCTATACATGTGCAGACACACGTGCCCTGTGCATAGTTATGCGGAGCTCAGAGGATTCATCCTCCTGTTTCCTTGAGGCAGTCTCTCGTGCAACCCAGAGCTGCTGCTGTCACCTTTTAACCTTTTTTTTGGTCAATACACCCAGCAGTTCTCCAGTCTCTGCTCCTCGAAATCCTGGGGTTACAGATGTGCATGGCCATGCCCAGCAGCTGACATGGGTGATGTGGATTAAACTTGCAGCCTCAAGCCTCTTGCTTGGATCAAACCCAGGACTGTGTGCATGTTAGGCATGTGCTGAGCTAACCTCAACCCCTCTTGCTTGTTACTCTAGCTCATACTGGCCTTAAATTCAAGGAAAACCTCTGCCTCAACCTACTAAGTTCTTTGAGTACACACATGAGCCACCATATTTGACTTAAAAGTCTATTTTCATTTCTCAGTCTTACAGTCAGAATATTTACAAAAACATATTAAACATGCTTTAAAGATAAACCCCAACCAATGTGATTCACAGCAAAAGCTCCACGATGTATTGTTTCAGGTGTGTTATTACTATATATGCCCTCACCCCATTTATTAAGCTGAAAAATGTCAAGCAATTTCAAGTTCATAAATTTAGCCCAACTAGATGGAGAGAATGTGTTCCAAGCTAGGGGACAGCATGGCTCCTGAGTGATGTCTCCCTAGGACATGTGCTATTGTAATGAAGGGTGTCTTCCATAAATCTGAATGAGGCCTTCTAGATCTTCTGGTGGTGGCTGGTTTAGTCTCTTGATTCTAATGATGTACTCCAGGAGGTAGAGTCAAGCTTATTCTAATGATGTACTCTAAGAGGTGGAGTCAAGCTTCCTGATCCCTCTATTGCAGGCATCCATTAGCTACATGTAAGACTTAGGAGAACATTCCAAGCTGAAGGTGGGGAAACCTGCTTGAAGGAGAAACTCCATTGCAGCATAAACTGCCCTTAATCCTACTGCAGAAACTGTTTCACTCTGGGGATGGCGAGTCCTTGAAGATCATGGTCACGATGATATACTAAGTGGCTTCCTTTGAGAGTTTACTCCCAAGAGGGAGCCTTCTGACCTCTTGCCTTTTATTACATTTCTAAGAGCTGCTCCATTTCCTCTAGCATTACTGAAAAATCACTGACTTGGTCGTTACATAAGGTTTGTTGTTCCAGAAATCGGATCCTTTCTTCTTCTTTCAATTTCAACTTTACCTTTAAGGCCTGCAAGGAAAGGCATTCAAAAACAAAACAAGACAAAACACAGATTAAAAAAAAAAAAACAAAAAACCTGAGACCCACAAGAAAGGCAATACCCCCCACTAGAACACTAAGCTTCTATTGTAGTGAGGAAGATGCTGGAATACCAAAAGACATTGTGTATTCTATCTTGGATTTTGCTTATTTGTGCTCATTTTAGAATTGTTGCATTCCTATATTTAAAATGGAGCAAAGAAATCCTCTAGGTCCATACAGTATCCCACAATTAAAAAAATTTTTTTGTTTATTTTTATTTGAGAGTAAGAGAGAGAGAAAGAGAGAGAAAATGGGTGCACCAAGGCCTCCAGCCACTGCACACGAACTCCAAATGCATGTGCCACCTTGTGCATCTGGCTTACGTGGGTACTGTTACGTGGGTGCTGGGGAATCAAGCCTCAAACCGGGGTCCTTAGGCTTCACAGGCAAGCGCTTAACCACTAAGCCATCTCTCCAGTCCCAGTATCCCACAATTTTAAGCAGTCTAGACCCAAGAATCTGTGTTTTTCTTTTGGTTTTTTGAGGTAGTGTCTCACTCTAGCCCAGGCTGACCTGGAATTTACTGCATAGTCTCAGACTGGCCTTGAACTCAGTGACCTCCTACCTCTGCCTTCTGAGTAGTGGGATTAAAGGTATGCAACCACCAAGCCCAGTGAGAATCTGTGTTTCTTATTACAAGTCTCTTCTTTGAGATATCAAGTTTCTCCAGCATGGATTTCACTTAGGTTTCAACTATCAACTTTGAGCAACCTACTCTGTTGCCCACTGACTCAAGCCTTGGATGTGTGAATTTTTTTTTTCCTGTTGTGCTGGGGGGTGCATCTTAGGGCTTTGTGCACGTTAGCTACCACTGAGTTTCATCCCCACCCCAAGATGTGAACTTTTTTTGTGTGTGTGATTTTTCAAGGTAGGGTTTCACTATGTAGTCTCAGGGTGGCCTCTAATACCTCTGTCCTAAGTGCTGGAATTAAAGGTGCTTGCCACCACACCCAGCTGATGTAAACATTTGAGTCCTCAGTAGTAAAAAAGAAAAATTTGTGTGTATGTGTGTGAGGGAGGATGGGAAGGGTGGGAATGGTGTGATATGTAGACAAGAGAGAATATGACCAAAATACATTATATACATGCATAATGATGTCATGAAACCCATTTTTTGTATAATTGATATATACTACTAAAAACATTTTTAAGCTGGACATGGTGGTGCATGCCTTTTATCCCAGCTCTTGGGAGACAAGAGGCAGAAGGATTGCTGTGAGTTCGAGACCAGAATTCAAATAATGAATCCCAGGTCAGTCTGAGCTACAGCAAAACCCTACCTTGAAAAACAAACAACAACAAAAAAATGTTTTTAAAAATTAATAAAGAGCTGGAGAGATGGCTTGGAGGTTTAAGGCACTTGCCTGCAAAGCCTAACAACCCAGGTTCCATTCTCCAGTACACACATAAAGCTAGATGCACATTGGTGCATCTGGAGTTCGTCTGCAGTGGCTAGAGGCCCCGGTGTGCCCATTCTCTCTCAACTCTCTTGCAAATAAGTAAAAATATTTACAAAAATAAAATAAAATAAAGCTGGGCATGGTGGCACATGCCTTTAATCCCAGCACTCAGGAGGCAGAAGTAGGAGGATCAGCATGAGTTCGAGGCCAGCCTGAGACTACATAATGAATTCCAGGTCAGCCTGAGCTAGAGAGAGACCCTACCTCGAAAAACCAAAAAACAAGAACAAAAAACAAACAAAAAACCCCAAAACCCCTAAGAGCCAGATGTATAATGTATAATCCCAGCACTCGGGAGGCAGAGGTAGGAGGATCACCATGAGTTCAAGACCACCTTGAGACTACATAGTGAATTCCAGGTCAGCCTAAAGTGAGACCCTACCTCAAAAGGGGTGGGGGGGAGTGGGAAAAAAACACTAATAAAGCACAAATGAGTCTTGGATTTAATTAATAATACCCCAATGTTGGTTTCTTAGTTGTGACAATATATAAGACTAGTGAACGATGCTATTCTTAGGGTAATTGCATTTTCTGTACTATCTTTGCAACTTTTTGTCCCCATTTACAGGAAGAGACTCACTCTAGCCCAGGCTGACCTGGAACTCACTCTGTAGCTCTAGGTTGGCCTCGAACTCAAGACCATCCTCCAACCTCAGCCTCCTGAGCGCTGGGATTAAAGGCATGTGCAACCATCTGGCTCTACAACTTTTTTGTTTGTTTTCCAGGTAGGGTCTCACTGTAGCCCAGGTTGACCTGGAACTTACTCTGTAGTCACAGGCTGGTCTTAAATTAACAGCAATCCTACCTCTATCTCCCAAGTGCTGAGATTAAAGGCATGTGCTATCATACCTATTTCTACAACTTTTTAAAGCACAATTATCTTAAAAAAAAAATTTTTTTTTATGTGCCGGGCGTGGTGGCTCACGCCTTTAATCCCAGCACTCGGGAGGCAGAGGTAGGAGGATTGCCATGAGTTCGAGGCCACCCTGAGAATACAGAATGAATTCCAGGTCAGCCTGGGCTAGAGTGAGACCCTACCTCGAAAAACCAAAAAAAAAAAAAAATTTTTTTTTTAAAATTTATTTGTAAGCAGAGAGAGAGAGAATGGGTGCACTAAGGCCTCTAGCCACTGCTAATGAACTCCAGATCCATGTTGATCTGGTTTGTGAGTACTGGGGAATCAAACCTGGTTCCTTAGGCTTCGCAGGCAAGCCTAAAATTATTTCAAAATAGTTTATACAAAAATCAAACAATGGAAGGCTGGGCATGGTGGCGCACGCTTTTAATCCCAGCACTTGGGAGGCAGAGGTAGACGGATTGCTGTGAGTTTGAGGCCACCCTGAGACTACATAGATAATTCCAGGTCAGCCTGGGCTAGACTGAGACCAATGGGGGCAGGGGAGATGGGTCAATGGTTAAAGGTACAGTCTGGTTCAATTCCCCACTACCCATATAAAGCCAAGATGTACAAAGAGGCACATGTGTCTGGAGCTAGTTTTCAGTGACAAAAGACCTTGGTGTGTCCATACTCCTCTTTTTTTTGGGGGGGGGGGTGGTGTTGAGGTAGGGTCTCACTCTGGTCCAGGCTGACCTGGAATTAACTATGTAGCCTCAGGGTGGCCTCGAACTCATGGCCATCCTCCTACCTCTGCCTCCCAAGTGCTGGGATTAAAGGTGTGCACACCATGCCTGGCCTCTTTCTTAAATAAATAATAATTTTTTTTTCTTTAAATCAACATATAGATGTCAGGCATGCTGTCTCTTACACCTGGGTAATCCCAGCACTTGAGAGGCTGAAGTTCCAGGTCAGTCTCAGTGACAAAAGCAAGATACTGCCTTAAACAAAACAAAACACAAACAAATACAAAAGAAGAAAAGTAAAGCAGGGAAAAAGTATTCCTCTATAAATCCACTTACTGTACTAGGCAATGGCAATACTGCCTTGGGTGACATTTGTTCCTCACCTGTAACTCCTCCATCTGCTTTTTGGCACTTTCATTAAAAATCTTCAGCTCATCTTTCAGAGTTTCTAACAGCAACTAAGAGGAAAGTACAGTGAGATAAGTAAATCTCTGTGCAAAACAAGAGTTGAATCAGATGATGACTGTCACCTAAATGTTCCATTTATGTCACTTACAGAGCTCTCCAAACATGGTAGCTCTGCACTGGGTCCCCTTTGAGAAACTCAGTCCACTGCAGAGCCCAACTTTGCTTATCTGTGCTGCTTGACAAATGAAATCCACTATGCCCTGTGGAATACTTCATAATGCACCCAGACAAGTTCAAATAGTCCAGGATCCAAGAATCTGGGTTTTCTCCTATAGCTCCTCCCATATATATCAGCTTTACTTACTACAATGTGCTTTGTGCCACACAGAACTTAGGAACAGCCATGTGTGATGATGCATGTCTTTAGTCCCAGCACTTGGGAGGCAGAGGTAGGAGGATTGCTGTGATTTCGAGGCCAGCCTGAGACTACATAGTGAATTCTAGGGTCAGCCTGGGGCTAGAGCAAGACCCTACCTCAAAAAAGAAAAAGAACTTAGGAACAAAATGTGGCAACTATAGAACTGTATTCTAAGATGACAATTCATTTTCCTGGGGAAGAGATTAGTTTCGAAGTCTGTACACCCAAATGGATTGACTCCTTCTTTAGTAAAGAAACAAAAAAGGAAGCCAGGAGCAGTGGCTTGCACCTATAATCCCAGCACTTGGGAAGCAGAGGTAAGAGGATTGCTGTGAGTTTGAGGCCACCCTGAGACTACATAGTGAATTCCAGGTCAGCCTAGGCTAGAGCAAGACCCTACCCTGTGGGGGGGGGAAAAAAAGAAACAGGAACCGAACTCAAATTTAAATGTTAAATATTGGCATTACACAGTTCCCATGAAAGGAGTGCAGAAAAAATTTGGTGAGGTGTAGAATGGGCTTGCTCTTAAAAGGTATATGGTTTCTATAGTGCTAGAAATCAACCTCAAGACATCAGGTGTGCTAGCTAAGCTCAGCACCACTGCATCACACCCCAATCCCTAGGATGTGTTCTAAAATAGCACATTTTCAGTTGAAATCCATATATTCCTCCCTCCCTCCCTTTTTTCTCTCTCTTTTTCTTTTCTTTTCTTTCCTCCCTCCCTCCCTTCCTTCCTTCCTTGGTAGGCTAGAGAGCGCCCAGGCTGTCCTGGAATTCACTATGTAGTCTCAGGCCCACCTCAAACTCACAGTGATCCCACCTCTGTCTCCCAAGTGCTGGGATTAAAGACATGCGCTACCACACCTGAAACATTCACATATTTCTAAGCAAAACACTACCTTTCAAGTCAAACGTTCCTTCCTTCGTTCCTTCCTTCCTTCCTTCCTTTCTTCCTTCCTTCCTTCCTTCTTTCCCCTCCCTCCCTCCCTTCCTTCCTCTCTGTCTCTCTCTCTCTCTTTCTTTCTTTCTTTTGAAATGGGAGTTCATGTACTCCAGGCTGACCTCCTCCTGCTTCCACCTCCCAACTGCTGGAATTACAGGCTTGCACCACCACACCTAGTTTCAAATATGCTATTAAGTATTCATTCCGTTGCCTCTTTTAATGCCTCAGATAATCAAAACAGCTTCTTAGAATTTGCAGAGCACCAAGCAGAGAGTTAATAATGAGGACCATTCATGCACATGCTCTCACCATGGAGTCCGTGTGATCTGTAGTGGATTCCTGCTGGGACGCCAGAGCCTCATTGCCTACAATGAATGGATACAACAAAGTCAGCCTCATTTTGGAGTCCTACCTTACACCAAAGGAGAAGAAAATGCTCTCCATGGACAAGCACCGGAGAATTCCTTTAGAAAGTGTCTCCAAGTGCCTGCTCCTGGATGGCCTCTGAGAATATCCCCCACACCAGCTCTCCAGAGCTGGACTTCTTCTTTAGGTTTGCATGTGGCCAAAATTTATTTATTTAAATTTTATTTATTTATTTGAGAGAGGGGGAGAGAGAGAGAATGGGCATGCCAGGGTCTCCAGCCACTGCAAATGAACTCGACACATGCACCACCTTGGCTTACGTGGGTCCTAGGGAATCCAACAAACACCTTAACCACTAAGCTATCTCTCCAGCCCCCACAATTTATTTTGCTCTCCTTAGATATATTAGATTCCATTTAGTCTGGGTGTGGTGGTGCATGCCTTTAATCCCAGCACTTGGGAGGCAGAGGTAAAAGTATTGCCATGCGTTCAAGGCCACCCTGGGACTACATAGTGAATTCCAGCCTGGGCTAGCGTGAGACATTACTTCAAAATACAAGAAAAAAAAAAAAGATTCCATTTAGTTTATAATACACAAAACTTTTTTTTTTTTTTTGTCTCTTCAAAGTAAAGATTATTTTTGGAAAAAACCAAAATAATAACAATAAAAAATATATATAAAATACATAATTTTTATTTGGGGGGGGTTCAAGGTAGGGTCCTCACTCTAGGCCAGGCTGATCTGGAATTCACTATGTAATCTCAGGGTGGCCTTGAAATCATAGCAATCCTCCTTCCTCTGCTTCCCAAGTGCTGGGATTAAAGTGTGTGCCACCATGTCCAACCCCAAATTATTATTTTTTTGGTTTTTTGAGGTAGAGTTTTGCTCTAGCCCAGGCTGACCTAGAATTCATTATGTAGTTTCAGGGTAGCCATGAACTTCATGGTGATCCTCCGACCTCTGCCTCCCAAATGCTGGGATTAAAGGCATGTACCACCAAGCCCGGCTGACAAAATTATTATTATTTTGTTGTTAAAATATTTTATTTTTTTATTAATTTATTTGACAGAGAAAGAGGGAGAGAGAGAGAGAATGGCACGCCAGGGCATCCAGCCACTGCAAACGAACTCCATACGTGTATGCCCCCTTGTGCATCTGGCTAACATGGGTCCTGGGGAATCGAACTGGGGTCCTTTGGCTTTGCAGGCAGATGCCTTAACTGCTAAGACATTCCTCCAGTCCCAAATTATTTTTTATAATAGTGTACGCACATAGTAAAAACAAGCAAAATGCTTATGGCGAGACACATGTGATACTGTACACTTGTTATCTCAGCATTTAGGAGGCCAAGGCAGGAGGATCAGAAGTTCAAGGCCAGCCTAGACTATATGATAAGACTGTATCTCAAAAAACAGAACCCCCCAAAAACCAACCTTCCCTAACTCCATAATATTTATTGTAACTATAAAGAATGACTGACCTGGGCCTAGGGGTGTAGTACATGCTTGCTTAGAATGTGACAGGCCCTGGGTTAGATCTCCAGCAAAAACAACAACAACAAAAAAAAGGGGCTGGAGAAATGGCTTAACAGTTAAGGTGCTTGCCTGCAAAGTCAAACGACCACGGTTCAATTCCTCAGGACCCATGTAAGCCAGATGCACAAGGTGGCTGGCTCATGCATCTAGAGTTCGTTTGCAGTGGCTGGAGGTCCTGGTGCGCCCCCATTCTCTCATTCTTTCTATTTCTATCTGCCCCCACCTCAAATAAGTAAATAAATAATAAAATATT
The DNA here is from genome assembly GCA_036365145.1 of Orientallactaga sibirica. NCBI lineage: Eukaryota > Metazoa > Chordata > Mammalia > Rodentia > Dipodidae > Orientallactaga > Orientallactaga sibirica. The sequence goes on along the minus strand of JAEOAD010000006.1, from coordinate 40,506,299 downwards.
TTTTAAGAAAGACTATGGAAACTGGAACCCCCCCCTCCCACCCCATTCCAGTCAAAGACAGCATTCTGTAATTCAAAGAGGCCTGGGCCTGTTTCCTGGATAGCCTCTAGCTTCTCAACTCAGCTTGGGGCCATCTTACAGCCTTGGCAAAATATGTTCTTCCACTCTGTTCTTTGCTATTAATTTTGCTCTCCAAGGATACGAGACAATTTTTATTGTTTTTAGTTCTGGGGTTAGAACTAGGGTCTCCAGCATCCTCAGCACATCTTCTACCACTGAGCTAGCTCCACCCCTCTCTGAATGTCACACTATGTCCAGTCATACTGCTGAAGAAGCAGACTTAGGAAACCTTGATTGAGACAGTACTTTCTCTCTCTTGTTCCCCCAGCTGGGAAAGTGGCTGATACTATCTTCCATGAAAGAAGTACAATGTTTTGGTCTCTGCAAGGTCATACCTGCTGGCACCAAATGAATGGCACAGTGTTTACATAAGACAGATACACTTCTCTGTACAAACATCTGAAATTCTGTTAGTCAAGCAAATTCAGCATATCCTAAGAATAAGAAACTCAAAAATCTTTAGGGCTTTGCTAAGTATCTCCTACCCCAACTGGGCCAGCTGATGCCATGCTGTCAGTGTCACCCAGGAAGGCAGCCATATGCTGTCTCTTACCTGAGTTAAGGCCTTTGCTCTCCAAAATTGCTAAACAGTTGCCCTGAAACTTCTCCAGCAGCTCCACTTTCTGGGTTAGGTCCTTCAGCTCTTCCTAAGGGAATGACATACACAGACAGATGCAAGTGGTGATTTTCCCTGCCTGTGCTCTCAGCCACTCACAGCACAAGGCTTTTCTTTCTGCCCATGGGTAGCTTGCTTCCACCCATCAAGATCCCACAGGGGGGCTGGAGAGACGGCTTAGCAGTTAAGCGCTTGCCTGTGAAGCCTAAGGACCCGGTTCAAGGCTCAATTTTCCAGGACCCACATAAGCCAGATGCACAAAGTGGCACATGCATCTGGAGTTTGTTTGCAGTAGCTGAAGGCCCTGGCGTGCCCATTCTCTATCTATCTGCCTCTTTTGCTATCTGTCTTAAACAAACAAACAAACAAACAAACAAACAAACAAACAAGCAAGCAAGCAAGATCCCACAGGCATTACCCAGTGCAGCTGATGAATGAGGTAGATCTGATGGGTCTCTTACCTGTGTTTCAGTCAACTTCTGATGCAACTGCTTGTTGACAGCCTCTAAGAGCTGGTTCTTATCCTTGAGCTCTTCCTCTGGTTTCTGCTTACTCAATGGCTTATAGCTATAAAGAAAGTTGTACTTACGTGAAGAGGTAAGAGGATTAGGTATACAGGCCAGGGAGGTGATGCACACCTTTACTCACAGGCCTTGGGAGGCCAATGTAGGAGGACTGCTATGAGTTCAAGGCCAGCCTGAGACCACATAGTAAATTCTAGGTCAACCTCAACTACAGCAAGAACCCTACCTCAAAAAAAAAAAAAAAAATTGTAGGGGCAACTGAGTTACTGAAATGGGTTCCATTCTGGTCTCCTGACAGAGCATATATACTACTACCCTAAAGAATAAAGGAGAGCTGGGAGTGAGGCAGAGGTAGGAGAATCGCCATGAGTTCAAGGCCACCCTGAGAACTCCACAGTGAATTCCAGGTCAGCCTGAGCTAGAGTGAGACCCTACCTCAAAAAAATAAAACAAAGAAAGGAAAAAAAGAAAGAATAAAACAGAATCTATGGACAATGCTTAATCCACTGCTGACATATGGCAAACATTTAATGACTAGCCTCGAGGGCTAGGGAGATGGCTCAGTGGTTAAAAGTACTGGCTTGCAAAGCTTGCTCAGGTTCAATTCCCAAACCACTCACAAAAGCTAGATGCAAAAATGACATAAGCATCTGGTATTCCTTTGCAGCAGCAAGAAGTTGTGATGTGTACATACATATGTGCGTGTGTGTATATATATACACACGTGCAAATAAATAAGAAGTATTTAAAAAAAAAATGACAGGTGAGCTCATGCCTTTAATCCCAGCACAGAAGAGTCTGAAGGTAGAAGGATCACCAAAAGTTTTAAAGACAGCCTAGGGCTACAGAGTGAGTTCCAGGTCAGCCTGGACTAGAGTGAGACAATGTCTTGGAAAAAAAAAGTGACATTACTGGGAGTGGTGGCACACGCCTTTAATCCCAGCACTCAGAAGGCAGAGGTAAGAGGATCGCAGTGAGTTTGAGGCCGCCCTGAGACTGCATAGTGAGTTCCAGGTCAGCCTGGGCCACAGTGAGACCCTACCTCAACCCTCCCCCCCCACACACACATGAAAAAAGTGACAGAGGAGGGGGATGGAAGAGAGGAATGGGTGGGAGGAGGGTTAATCAAAATTAAAGATGTGGGCCTGGAGAGATGGCTTAGCAGTTAAGTGCTTGCCAGTGAAGCGTAAGGACCCCGGTTCGAGGCTCGACTCCCCAGGACCCACGTAAGCCAGATGCACAAGATGGTGCATACGTCTGGAGTTCTGTTTGCAGTGGCTGGAGGCCCTGGCATGCCCGTTCTCTATCTATCTGCCTCTTTCCCTCTCTGTCACTCTCAAATAAATAAAATAAAATAAAATAATTAAAACAAATTAAAGATGTTATGGGCTTACTGGTTGAGGTGTTTGCTGGCAAAGCCAAAGGTCCCAGGTTTGATTCCCCAGCACTCACATAAAGTCAGATGTACAAGGTGGTACATGCATCTGGAGTTCATTTGCAATAGCTAGAAGCCCTAGCATGCCTATTCTCTCTCTCTCAAATAAATAAAAATATTTTTTAAAAAATTAAAGATGTTATGGATAAGCCATATGGAAACCTACTTCTCCAGCTTAAACAAAAAAGTATGTTAAAAAGAGTGTTTGGGGGGCTGGAAAGATGGCTTAGTGGTTAAGGCGTTTGCCTGCAAAGCCAAAGGACCTTGGTTCAATTCCCCAGGACTCATACAAGCCAGATGCACAATGTGGCACATGTGTCTGGCAGTTGTTTGCAGGCCCTGGCACGCCCATTCTCTCTCTCTCTCTCAAAAAAAGAGTTTGGGCAGAAGTACCTTGTGTTGGTGTATAATGCTGTGCCTAGAAGCCATATATTGTTATAGACATAATTCAGTATCAGGGGTGGGATATTTCCCAGTGAATTGTTGGCCAGGAAGGCCCCCAGTAATCCCTAAAACAATACAGGTTATTGTCAAGGTTCTTGGTTGCCCACCACAACTAGATAGTAAAATCCTATTGCTTAAGATACCACATGCTTTGGCTGCAGAATGCTGAGAAATCAAGCCAGCACTGGGCTGGAAGCCTCCTCCCTATTGACTAACAGGGCTGGAAAGTGCTATGCAGCCTACTAAGGGAGAAAAGTCATCAACGGGCTTAACCAGCAGATGACCATGCAAGCTACATGGCTGGCCAGCCAGGCAAAATATCTCAACGGTGCAATGGTGGCATGTTGGTTATGGGGGAAACCAACTACTCTCTGGATTTGAGGTCCCCTCCAGTGAAGGCAATTCTTGTCTGGTACTGAAAACCTAGTCAAAGCCTAGGCAGAGCTGGAGAGATGGTTCAGTGGTTAGGGTGCTTGCCTGTAAAACCTAATGACCCAGGTTCGATTCCTCAGTACCCACATAATGCCAGATGCACAAGGAGGTGCATGCACCTGGAGTTTGTTTGCAATGGCTGGAGGCATGCCCGTTCTTTGTCTGTCTCTCTTCTATTTCTCTCTGCTTACAAATAAAAATTAACAACAATAACAACAAAAAGCCTATGGCAGGCTGGAAATATGGCTCAGTGGTCAAAGATGCTTGCTTGCAAAGTCTAATTGCCTAGGTTCAATTCCCCAGTATCCACATAAAACCTAATAATGCACAAAGTGGCACATGCATCTGGAGTTCATTTGTAGTGGCTAGAGGCTCTGGCGTACCCATTCTGTCTCTCTTCTGTCTCTCTCTACTTGCAAATAAATAAATAAAAACTTTTTTTTAAAGTTATCAAAGTGCCGAGAAGAAGAGACAGTAGAGTGTTCAGTATTTAGGCATGAACCACCATACTTCATAAGACTTTTTCTTTTTGAGATAGTAACTCATGTAGCCCAGGCTGGACTCGAACTCACTATGTAGCAAGGGTGACCTGGAACTCCTTGATTCTCCTGACTCTACCTCCCCAAGTGCTAAGACTATACGACTGCACCACCACACCTGGTTTTATGTGGTGCAGGGGCTTGGTTAGTTTTAAGCAAGCACTCTTATCAACTGAACAAAATATATCCGCAGTCCAAGATTTATTGTGTTGTGTTTTGGATTTAAGAAAAGAGCTCATGCTGGGCATGGTGGCGCATGCCTTTAATCCCAGCACTCAGGAGGCAGAGGTAGAAGGATTGCTCTGAGTTTGAGGCCACCCGGAGACCACATAGTGAATTCCAAGTCAGCCTGGGCTAGAGTGAGACTCTACGTCAAAAAAGCAAGAAAAAAAAGAAGAAAAGATCTCACTATGTAACCCAAGCCAAACTCAAATTTCATGCTCTCTTGCCTTACCCTGCTGAGTGCTAGGGTTACAGGCATGTTACCACCCTGCACAGTGCTAGGGTTACAGGCATGTTACCACCCTGCTGAGTGTTAAGATTACAGGCATGTAACCACCCTGCACAGTGATAGGGTTACAGGCATGTAACCACCCTGCACAGTTATAGGGTTACAGGCATGTAACCAGCTTGCCAAGTTCTCAGGTTACAGACATGTAACCACTTTGTGTAGTGCTAGAGTTAGAAACATGTAACCACCCTGCCAAGTACTAGGGTTACAGGCGTGTAACCACCCTGCTGAGTGCTAGGATTATAGACATGTAACCACCCGGCCTAAGCTTGTCTTTAAGGCTTTTACTATATATGGTGGAAGGCTGAGGAAGGAGGATTCCCCCATACTCAACACCAGCCTAGGCTACACTGTGAGTTTCAAAATAGCCTGGGGCTGGAGAGATGACTTAGTGGTTAAGGAGCTTGCCTGTAAAGCCAAAGGACCCAGGTTTGATTTCCTAGGACCCACATAAGCCAGATGCACAGGGTGGCACATGCGTCTGGAATTTGTTTGCAGCAGTGTTCCCTGGTGTTCCCATTCTCTATCTGCCTCTTTCTCTTTCAAATAAATAAATAAAAATAAAATATTTTTTAAAAACTGCCAACCAAGATAGCCTGGGCTACAGAGTGAAAACCTATCTTAAAAACAACAAAGAGGTAGGAGGATCACTGTGAATTCAAGGCCAGCCTGGGCTGTCTTGGAAAAAAAAACAAAAAAAAACAATGGACTGGAGAGATGGCTTAACAGTTAAGGCACTTGCCTGTGAAGCCTGAAGACCCAGGTTCGATTTTCCAGGTCCCACGTAAGCCAGATACACATGGTGGCACATGCATTTGGAGTTCAATTGCAGTGGCTAGAGCCCTGGCGTGCCCATTCTCTCTCTCTGTCTCTAATAAGTAAATAAAAATGAAAATAAAATCTTGAAAAAAAAAAAAGAAAAAAAAAACAAAAAGAAATTTGTGTGTGTGTGTGTGTGTGTGTGAGCATGTATGTGCACAGTTTTTGTTTTTTTGAGGTAGGGTCTCACTCTAGCCCAAGCTGGCCTCTAACTCATGGCAGTCCTCCTACATCTGCCTCCCAAGTGCTGGGACTAAAGGTGTGCATCATCATATCCGGCAAAAGAAATAAATTTGTTAATATTTTATTATCATTATATATTTTCAGTTGTGGACATACTCAGTGTGTGAACAGCACACGTTGGTACCATCCTTACCCTCATCCCTTACCTCCCCTCCAAAGGGACCCTCCTCCTTGGGGATGCCGGTTATCCCCATGGAGATTACAGGTCATGCATGGGGGCAGCCATCAGTTATGGGGAAGAGGCAATGTTTCTGTGTCTAATGTCCCAACTTGTGGCTCTAACAATCGTTCTGCCCCCTTTCCCATGAATTTCCCTGAGCCAAGTTGGGTTTGTTTTAGGTCTACTCCATTTTAAAGGGGCTGAAGAGATGGCTCAGCAGTTAAGGTGCTTGCTTGCAAAGCACGATGGCCTGGATTCGATTCCCCAATACCCACATAAAGCTAGATGCACAATGTGATGTATGTGCCTGGAGTTCATTTGCAGTGTTAGGAGGCCTAGTGCACCTCCCCCCTTCTCTCTCTCTCTCCTTGCAAATAATTAATTATAAAAAAATATTTTTTAATCTGAGAGAGACACACAGAGAGAGAGAATGGACACGCCAGCGGCCTCTCAGCCACTGTGAACAAACTCCAGATGTGTGCGCCCCCTTGTGTGCATGTGCGACATTGCACACTTGCGTCACTTTTGCATCTGGCTAAACGTGAGACCTGGAGAATTGATCGGGCATTCTTAGTCTTCTCAGGCAGGTGCCTTAACCACTAAGCCATCTCTCCAGCCCTATAAAAATATTTTTAAAAACCATCAAAAACCCTGTCAAGTTATGCTCACACAACAGACAAATCCCACTTAGATACCTAGAATGGAAGCCAGACTTTAACACATTAAACAAGATCCACTAGCCAGTCGGCTTTACCTCCAGGATTGCAACACAGCATCCTCAAATGGAGCCCCATCCAAAGTTAAAGGCCACTTACCCCTTTCTGACATTCTTCCTGATGGCAGTCTCCGCAGCCTTCATCAGCCTAGAGAAGCAAACAAAGAAGTACTATGCTATGAGTATGTACTGCCCTATGAATACACAGTGGCACTAACTCAAGTTTCTTTTGTTGTTGGAGTTTTGAGACAAGGTATGCTATATAACAGAGGCTGGTCTTGAACTCCCAATTCTCCTGCTGCACCCTATGAAGCTCTGGGATTACAAGTGAGTGTTGTTACCAAGTCTGGTTTCTAGGGAAACAGAGATTACTTTCAAGGCAAATCACATAGGCTTGAGAGCCTGAGCACCCATTTACACTGGTTTCAGCTAACCAGGGAAAGTGACCTATTAAGGAAATGGGCAAATAGCCTGATTACCCCTACAACCTGACAGACCTGCTCCTGCTCCCGATTGTGGCCATCTCATCTCAACCACTCACCTGGCTCAGGGGCAAACACCCATGCTACATACTGTGGTTGGACTCTGCTCAGACCAGCAACCAAGGCTCACAGCTAGTCCCTCCCTCCATGACAATAACTCAAGGCTGCTGCTTGGCCACAGTGCTGCTGCTGGGACACTTCACTCAGATCAAGTGTGAGAGAGGAAAGAATAGCCTTTTCATAATGCCCTGTGTCTCTTCAGAATGAGTCAACATGCAGGATCCTCAAACAGCTCAGCAATACTGTAGAGCTCTGAGCTAGGTCACAGGCTGGGCTTGTTTGGTTGAGAAAGGGACTCCCATACCAAAAGTGGTGGTTTGATTCAGGTGTCCCCCATAAATTCCTGGGTTCTGAGTCTTAGGTCTCCAGCTGATGGCAACTTAGGAATTGGAGCCTCCTGGAATAGGTGTATTGTTGGTGGTACACTTATAGATGTTATAGCCAGTTTCCCCTTGCCAGTGCTTGGCATACTCTCCTGCTGCTGTTGTCCATCTGATGTTGGCCAGGAGGTGATGTACACCCCTCTGCTCATGCCATCCCTTTCCTGCCGTCATATAGCTTCTTCTCAAGTCTGTAAGTCAAAATAAACCCTTTCCTCCACAAGATGCTTTTGGTAAAGTGCTTTTTTCCAACAATACAAAACCAACTGTTAACAGTCTGTTTTTTTTTTTTTTTTTTTTGGTTTTTCGAGGTAGGGTCTCACTCTGGTCCAGGCTGACCTGGAATTAACTATGTATTCTCAGGGTGGCCTCGAACTCATGGCGATCCTCCTACCTCTGCCTCCCGAGTGCTGGGATTAAAGGCGTGCGCCACCACGCCCGGCAACAGTCTGTTTTTTGATTCTTGGTGCTGAGTAACTTTTAGAAGGATCGTCTCTCTTTCTCTACTCTTTTTTGTTTGTTTTTTGGTGATGCTAGGGATCCAACACAGGGCCTCACACATGCTAGGCAAGTACTCTGCCAGTCAGTAAGCTACACTCTCAGCTCAAGCAAATGTCTTAACTGAGGCCAGGTGTGGTGATGCATGCCTTTAATCACAGCAGTAGGAGGATCCCTGTGAGTTCCAGGCCACCCTGAGATTACAGAGAGAATTCCAGTTCAGCCTGAGCTACAGCGAGACCCTACCTTGAAAAAACAAGAACAAAAAATGTTTTTACTGGATACCAATGATCTGTTCTTACCCGTTCTCTCGTCTTGGTTTGGTGACTTTTGTTATATCAGTATCTGAATCTCCTGGATGAAGATGTCTGGATACATCAACGTCTTTTGATTTAATTGGTAAGAGGCTCTTAGAAGTGGCTTGAGTTTGATTATCTGCAAGGGAAAGAGAGTGACAAGCATCATGACCCAACAGCTGCAGCCCTGAGCCAGAGCCCCACTTCAACTTATCCCAGACCTCATTTTCATACTTGCCAATCTCAATGTATGAAGCCTGCTTCCAAAGAATAAGACTTCTAGGCTAATTGGCATTTGAAACCAAAATTCTTTTATTTATTTATTTTTTCGGTTTTTTGAGATAGAGTCACAGTCTAGCCCAGGCTGACCTGGAATTCATTATGTAGTCTCAGGGTGGCCTCCAACTCATGGTGATCCACCTACCTCTGCCTCCCAAGTGCTGGGATTAGAGGTGTGAGTCACCATGCCTGGCTTTAAAACTCTTATTTATATATATTTTTATTTTATCAGAAACAGAGATAGAGAATGGGTGTGCTAGGTCCTCCTGCCACTGCAAACTTCAGATGCATGTACTACATCATACATCTGGCTTTATGTGGGTACTTGGGAATTGTACCTGGGCACACAGACTTTGCAAACAGTGCCTTTAACTGCTGAGCCATCTCCCCAGCCCCCCCCCCAAACTCTCAAACTCTTTAAATATGACACCTTAATTGTGCATGACCAAACTGACCAGCCACAGGTGGAAATGTGGCTGCTGATAAAAACAGAACTAATTGGTGGGTGTGGTGGTGCACACCTTTAATCCCAGCACTTGGGAGGCAGAGGTAGGAGGATAGCTGTGAGTTTAAGGTCAGCCTGGGCTAGAGTGAGAGCCAACAACAACAACAAAAAATTTATTGGGACTATGCTCTGAATCACTATGCAGATACCTATGTATACAAGGAACCCTATCCTTGCCCTCAACTATTCCACTTCTGAAATGATTCTCTCTCTCTTTTTTTTTTTTTCGAGGTAGGGTTTCACTCTAGTCCAGTGAAATGATTCTCTTGACAATAAACTCACATCTGTAAGATAACCGAAAACCGAAATCTGGAAATAAAAAGCTGGATGTGATGGCTGGCGCATGCCAGTAATCCTAGCACGCCAGACACTAAGGTACAAGGATTGCTTAAGAGTCTCAGGCCAGTCTGGGCTACATAGTATTGTAATAATAGTAAAAGATCAACAGCTCCACAGTTCTGGCTGTTTGGTATGGTGGAGCTCAATAGATTCCTTTCCCTCCTGAGGAAGTCACTAAGGAAAATTTCACCTGAGTCAGAAAGTGTTTGCTAAATAAATAAATAAATAAATAAATGACTTTATCAGGGGCTGGAGAGATGGCTTAACGGTTAAGGTGCGCTTGCCTGCAAAAACAAAGGACCCAATTTTGGTTTTCCAGGTCCCACCTAAGCCAGATGCACAAGGTGGCACAAGGGTCTGGAGTTCGTTTGCAGTGGTTGGAGGCCTCGGCGTGCCCATTCACTCTCCCTTCCTCCCTCCCTCCCCCCCCCCCGCCGCCTCTTCCTCTTTCTCTCTTTCAAATAAATAAAACATTTTAAAAATTAAAAGAAAATAACAAAATATCCCAGCACTTGGGAGAATCCGTGAGTTCCAGGCCAACCTGGACTAGGGAGATCCTGCCTGGGAAGGGCGGGAGCAGGAATTCCTAGCTCACATCAATTACTAATTTGGATCTAATTGGTAAATGCAACACGAACACGGGAAGAGGGGCGGTATGGATCCATACAGGCACTCCGGCCCAAATCCAATCATGACAAATTTGCACAACCGGGCATTTCAGCAGGTGGTCAAAGCCGAGGGACTGCTCGTACCTCATTCTTGACCACCGATGTGACCCCTGCACTCTTGGCCTGAGAAGCCGTGGCCCACCCAGTACCAGGGCCGGTGGCCGAACCCGCACCCACCTGCAGGCTGGCTGCCGCCGCTCCGCACCGAAGGGGGCTGCACGCTGTACGCCTTCTTGACCGCACTGGTCATCGTATCGAGCTGGTCTGCCTGGGCCCTGGAAGGTGCGAGGTGGACGTTATCAGAGCCGGACTCCCGGGCCCACGCAGGGGCGTGCGGGCAAAGAGCGCGACCTGCACGTCGGGCTCCGAGCGGGCAGAGAACCTCCTTCATTCCGCTGCAGCCCGTCCGCCCCACGCCCGAACCCAGTCCCCTTTCCCAGGGCCCAACCCAGGCGCCTGCAGCTCGGGCCAGCGGTCCTCGTTGCTATCGTTCAAAAGATGCTCAGCATCAACCGCCGAGCAGTCTGCCGACTCTGCCGCCTGGGTTTCAAAAGCCAACTTCCGGTTGCCGGGCGGGAAGGGGCGTGGCTCGCATTCTGAAGGCGGCGCTGCCGTACAGAATAATGTCTCCTGGACGGCGGCTTCGGAAGCTGCCATGCTGTACGGAAGGTTCCGGCAGAGAGGCCCAAGCCTGCGGATCTAAGCCAGGCAGGCACCGGAATTGACCAGCTTGAATGGAGCTAATGAGCCGCCACGGTGTCACATTCGCGGCTGGGCTGGCGACGCAAACGTGGCTATGTTTAGTTTCCAAGTCATAATCCTCTTTATTTGGTCTGAGGTTGTTAAGGATACTGCCAGGAGCACAAGTTGTCAGGATGGATAGAGTACCAGTGCAAGCTTGAAGACCTGTAGCTGAAATATCTAATATACCTCAAGCCCTAACTTGAAAAACATAAATCCTGATTTAATTAGAGATTAAAGTTACTCCTACTAAACAAGGCAGAGTGCTCAGTTATCCAATCATTAAATGCTTATTTATTCTATTCAAAAAGCATTCATTAAGCACTTGGTATGTGCTTAACACCATTCTAAGCAAATAGTTGGGTGTCAGGGAGTGAGCAAATATCAAAAGTGATCTTACAGTTGGAGAGATGGTTTAGTGGTTAGGGGCTGGGGGCTGAAAAGATGGCTCAGCAGTTAAAGGTGCTTGCTTGCTTGCCAAGCCTGAAAGCCAATCACCTGGGTTCGATTCCCAGTACCCATGTAAAGCCAGATGCACAAGGTGGTGCATATGTATGGAGTTTATTTGCAGCAGCAGGAGGCCCTGATGCACCCATAGTCACTCTTTTTCTGTCTGCCCCCCTCTCTCTCATACAAATAAAAATTTTAAATATTTTTAAATGATAGGGCTGGAGAGATAGCTCAACAGTTAAGTCACTTGCCTGCAATGCCTAACAACCTGGGTTCAATTCCCCAGTACCTGCATAAAGCCAGATGCCCAAAGTGGCGCATGCATCTAGAGTTTGTTTCCAGTAGCTAGAGGCTCTGGCGTGCCCATTCTCTCTTTCTGTCTTTCTTTTTCTCCCTCTTTGCAAATAAATAAATAAAACATCAAAATGATAATATAATACTGATTTGCATAGTGTTTACATTGTATTAGCTATTAGAAGCAATCTAGAGGTGATTTAAAGTATATGGGAAAGCCAGGCATGGTGGCACATGCCTTTAATCCCAGCACTCAAGAGGCAGAGGTAGAAGGATCACCATGAGTTCGAGGCCACCCTGAGACTACATAGTGAATTTCAGGTCAGCCTGGACTAGAGGGGGACCCGACCTCGAAAAACCAAGAAAAAAAAAGTATATAGGAAGATATGTGTAGATAAATGTGATAATACTCTACCATTTTACAATAGGGACTTGAGTGAACATCCTGTATTTTGGTATCCTGTGGGGTTCTGTAATCAACCCATTGCAGGAACATAGGGATGACTGTACTCTTGAGAGTTATTGGCATATGAATCTATTTAAAGCCATGATACTTGATGAAATTATCAAGAGACATGTGAAGGGAGCCACAGGGCCAAGGGTAGGAAATCAAGCATTTAGAATTTGTAATGATGAGCCAGGTTGGTGCCTGTAACTCCAGCTACTCCAGAGGCTAAAGCAGGAGAATCAAAAGTTGGAGGCCTGCTAGAAGTCCGTAAGAAGGAAAACCCTGATGGTGACCAGATTGCTGTGTGCTCACTTCTCATTAACTCCTTACTTTTATTCTTTCTCCCCAACATTCTCTTCCAAGACTATCTTCCTGCACTCCATCAAGACACTTCCAGGGTCCTTTAGAGTAGTTCCCCTCTCTGGGAGAGACTCTCTAACTGCCACAACTTCTTGCCCCATGGAGCAGGAAACAGCTAACGATCTGACATCATTGTTCCCTTGTCTTCTATTAGCAGTTGGAGTGTCTTCTCATGAGAGGGGGGAATGAAGGGGGCTAGAGTTAGAGTGACTGGACCCCTGAAGGTAAAAAGGGCAGGAAAGTTTTTCTTATCTCTCTCTTTTTTTAAGTTTTTCTTATCTCTTGCCTAGTTCCAAAGAACTGTTTTTCTACAGCCAGGACCCCCTCCTGGGAAGGAGGTCATTCATAGGGTTTAAATACTGTGGTTGGTCAAGTTCAACGCCCCCCCCCAATCCCTTCCTGAGACAGCCCCTAGCCCTAACCAAAATATAGGCCACCACCCTAAAGTTATAAATACCTTTGCAAGGGGAGGGCAGGCTTTCTGGCCTTCTGATTACTTGGGAACGTCCAGCAATGAATGAGTTTTTCCCTCTGCTGGGCCTGGGCTGGCTCTGTCCAGACCCAGGCCCAGGCCCAGCTGGGAGGACCCCCCTAGCCCTTACTCTCCATTTGGGTTTTATCCTCCAGCTCCCCACATGGCAGGAGGTCTTTGAACTTTCTTTCCACACTTTCCCCCCCAGATCCTTATCTGGTCACATGGACTCCTGAGCTACACATGGTACACTCATCTCCGAACTTTGTTTCCCCTTACCTCTCAGTCTTCCCCTTCCCACACTTCTTTGTAAAATCTGAATAAAATGTGGCATTTTAAAAATCATTCTCTTGAAAAAACAAGTTGGAGGCTCAGCTGGAGAGATGGCTTAGAGGTTAAGGCGCTTGCCTTGGAAGCCTAAGAACTCATGTTTGAATCTCCAGGTTCCACATAAGCCAGACGCACAGTGACACAAGTGCACAATATTCACACATGCACACAAGGAGGCACAAGCGTCTAGAGTTTGTTTGCAGTGGCTGAAGGGCCTGGTGAACTCATTCTCTCTCTCTCTCAAATAAAATTTTTAAAAATATTTTTTGTAGCCGGGCGTGATGGCGCACGCCTTTAAAACCAGCACTTGGGAGGCAGAGGTAGGAGGATTGCCATGAGTTTGAGGCCACCCTGAGACTACATAGTGAATTCCAGGTCAGCCTGAGCTAGAGTGAGACCCTACCTCAAAAAACAAAACAAACAAACAAAATATTATTTATTTATTTATTTATTTATTTATTTATTTATTTGAGAGAGAGAAAATGGGTGTGCCAGGGCCTCCAGTCACTGCAAATGAACTCCAGATGCATGCACCACCATGTGCATCTATCTGGCTTACATGGGACCTGGAGAATCGAACTTAGGCTTTGCAGACAAGTGCCTTAACTGCTGAGCCATCTCTCCAGCCCATCAAATAAATTTTTTAAAAATTGGAGGCCTAGCTAAGCTACATAGCAAGTTCAAGGCCAGCTGGGGCAATTTAGTGAGACCTTGTCTGAAAATAAAACTAAAATTGGGGGAGCTGGAGAGATGACTCAGCGGTTAAGGCACTTACCTGCAAAGCTGAACAACCCAGGTTCAATTTAGCAATACCTATGTAAAGCCAGATGCACAAAGTGACACATGCATCTGGAGTTCATTTGCAGCAGCTGCATGCCCTGGTGTACCCATTCCCCCACCCTCTGTCTTTCTTTCTCTGATTGAAAATAAATTTAAAATATATATATTTTAGCCGGGAGTGGTGGTGCATGCCTTTAATCCCAACACTCAAGAGGCAAGGTCACCCTTGCTAGAGCGAGACCCTATCGCAAAACAAACAAACAAACAAACAAACAAATAAATAAATAAATATATTTTAAAACTTTTAGTGTTGGGCATGGTGGTACACACCTTTAATTTGAGCACTCAGGAGGCAGAGGTAGTAGGATTGCAATGAGTTCGAGACCACCTTAAGACTACACAGTAAATTCCAGGTCAGCCTGGGCTAGAGTGAGACCCTATCTCAAAAGCCAAAAAAAAAAAAAAAAAAAAAAAGAAAGAAAGAAAGAATAAATAAATAAATTTTGGAGAGATGGCTTAGTGGTTAAGGTGTTTGCCTGTGAAGCCTAAGGATCCAGGTTTGATTCCCCAGTACCAATGTAAGCCAGATGCACATGGTGGCACATGTGTCTGTAGTTTGTTAGCAGTGGCTGAGGGCCTGGCCGTGCCCATTCTCTCTCTCTCTCTGCCTCTCTCTGTCAAATAAATAAATAATAGAATAAATTAGTTTTAGGACTGGGCATGGTGGCACATGCCTTTAATCTCAGCACTCAGAAAGCAAAATTAGGAGGACCACTGTGAGTTCGAGGCCAGCCTGAGACTACATAGTGAATTCCAGGTAAGCCTGGGCTAGAGCATGACCCTACTTCAAAAACAAAACAAAACAAAAAACTGACAAAACAAAGCAAAACAAACAAACAAACAAAACCCCCTAAAACTGTAAGGCCTAGGATTCCCTTTCTGGGGTTTTCCCCCACCCCCTATACAAAAAAAGTTGCAGTGATAAAAATGTGTCTGCCAGGCTGGAGAGATGGCTTAGTGGTTAAAGAACTTGCCTGTAAAGCCAAAGGACGGAGGCTCAATTCCCCAGGACCCATGTAAACCAGATGTACAAGGGGGCGCATGCATCTGGAGTTAATTTGTAGTGGCTGGAGGCCCTGGCGTGCCCATTCTCTCTCTCTGCCTATTTCTCTCTCTCTCTCTCTCTCAATAAATAAATAAAAATAAATATTTTAAAAAAATGTGTCTGCCAAGAAACCTGATAAAGAAGTGTAAGAGAAGCTGGGCACCCAGCACTTGGGATGTAGCTCAGTTGTAGAGTGCTTGCCTAGCATGGTTGAGACCATAGGCTCAATCTTGATACCCCAATCAAATCAGTAAATATTTATTTATTTATTTATTTATTTATTTATTTTTATTTATTTATTTAGAGAGAAAGGAGCCTGGCATGGTGGTGCCTTTAATCCCAGCACTCAGGAGGCAGAGGTAGGAGAGTCACTGTGAGTTTGAGGCCATCCTGAGACTCCGTAGTGAATTCCAGGTCAGCCTGGGCTAGAGTGAAACCTTACTTTGAAGAAACAAAACAAACAAACAAAACAGAGATTGAGAGAGAGGATGGTCACGCCAGGGCTTTCAGGCAAAACAAACGAACTCCAGACCCATGCATCACCTTGTGCATCTGGCTTATATGGGTTCTGGGGAATAGATCCTGGGTTCTTAAGCTTCACAGGCAATAGTTTAACCACTAAGCCATCTCTCCAGCCCTAAATAAGAAAACAAATCAGAAAGAGTAAGCAAGATGAGAACTGAAAATGATCCATTTGATTAATTAATTTTAATTATTTAAATTATTTATTTGCAAGGAGAGAGAGATAGTATAGATGTGCCAGAATCTGTAGCTGCTGCAAGTGAACTCCAGATGCATGCGTCACTTTGTGCATCTGGCTTCAGGGGAGTACTGGGGAATTGAACCGTGGGACAGTAGGCTTTGGGAACAAGTGCTTTTAACTGCTGAGCCATCATCCCAGTCTGGATCCATTTTATTTAGCAAAAAGAAGTCATTAGTGAGTCTAGCAAGAGGAATTCTGGTGGAAACTTTGGAGTGGAAGCCAAATTGGAGTTAAAGGATGGATGTATTTTGAGAGTGTGTGAAGGAAATAGAGTAACTAGGCAGGAACTGGAGATGGGTTGTAAAGGTCAAAGGGGGGTTTTCTCAGAGATGTAGATAGTAGTGGATACTACAAGGCAAGACACAGACAGAGAATGTGCCAGTGCTTCTAGCCACTGCAAACAAACTCCAGATGCATGTACCACTGTGTGAATCTTGCTTTACATGGGCACTGGGTAATCAAGACCAGGTCGTTAGGCTTTACAGGTAAACACCTTAACTACTAAGCAATCTCTTCAGCCCTGTTTTTAAAAAATATGTGCCCACAAAAGCCGGGCGTGGTGGCACACGCCTTTAATCCCAGCACTCGGGAGGCAGAGGTAGGAGGATCGCCGAGAGTTTGAGGCCACCCTGAGACTACATAGTTAATTCCAGGTCAGCCTGGGCCAGAGAGACCCTACCTCGAAAAGCCAATAATAATAATAATAATAATAATAATAATAATAATAATAATAATAATAATAATAATATGTGCCACAAAACAACTGTTTTATTGGTGGTGTCCTTTTTCTTATTCAAGATAGGGTCTGTGTGCTCAGGCTCATCTAGAACTTGGCTGTATCGGGGTGTGCTCAACGGACAGCCTTGAGTTCCTGATCTTTCTGTCTCCATCTCCCAATTGCTGAGATTATAGGCCTGCACCATCATGCCTGATCCAAATAACCAGACAAAATGATGTACCAGCAGAGTGTGGTGATACATGTCTATAATCCTAACACGTGGTGAGGCTGAGGTAGAAGGATTGTTCCCCCTGCCCAAAATTAAAAAGTACCCTTTTGCTTGAATTGATGGCTAGTTGTCCTCCCCCTCCCCATAACGTTAGGTAGTTATGAGGGACATAGTTTTAGCTTGTTTATGTTGTGTATATTTCACATTCATTTATATATTTTTTTCACTTGGTGTTTCATATTATATAAGTCCAATGGTATGTCTTCATTAAAGGGGTGCTGGAGCTGGAATCCAGGACCTTGAGCATGCTAGGCAAGTACTATACCACTAAACTAAACCCCTCCCACCATTGCTATATCTTCAAATTTACTGGGTTTTCTCTCTCTCTCTCTTTCTCTCTCTCTTTTTTTTTTTTGTGAGGTAGGGTTTCACTCTAGTCCAGGCTGACCTGGAATTCACTATGTAGTCTCCGGGTGGCTTTGAACTCACAGTGATCCTCCTACTTCTGCCTCTCAAGTGCTGGGATTAAAGGCGTGCGCCACCACACCCGGATGGATGTACTTTAAGAGTGTGTGAAGGAAATAACTTACTGCAGTGTGGCTGTTTCCCAAACTATTAGTCTCATTCAGTGTTCTCCTCTTTCTTTCTACTTTCTTTAAAGGTGTGTGCTTTGGCTTTTCTTTCTTTTTTTTTTTCTTTCTTTCTTTCTTTCTTTCTTTCTTTCTTTCTTTCTTTCGTACTATTTGATTTATGTATTTTTCCAATTTTTATTTATTTGCAAGCAGAGGGAGGTAGAGAAAAACAGGCATGCCAGGGTCTCCAGCCACTGCAAATGAACTTCATATGCATGTGCCACACTGTGCATCTGGCTTTATGTGGGTACTGGGGAATCAAACCAGAGTCTTTAGGCTTTGCAGGCAACTGCCTTAACCACTGAGTCATCTCTCCTGCTCCTATTTATTTATGTGAGAGAGACAGGCAGACTTAGAAAAAGACCATGGGTGAGCAAGGGCCTCCTGCCACTGCATGCACCAGCCAGTGCATCTGGCCTGATGTACGTGCTGGGGACTCAAACTGGGCTATCAAGATTTGCAAGCAAGTGCCTTCAACCACTGAGCAATCTCTCCAGCCACTTCATTTGTTTCCTGTCTCTCAGGGATCACTGGTCTTTGCTATCTGATGTCCAGTGTTTTGCAATCCATTGTTTCATACCTTTTATTGGTTGGTTGTTTTAGGCGAGATGCTGAATTTGGACCTGCTATTCCATTTTTGCTGGAAAGGGATGTTGTAGCAAAACTATTTATGCAGTTAGTCTTGTTACAGCACTGAGGATTCAGTGCACGGCTTGCACATGCTAGCAGTATCAGAACTTTAAATATGTTTTTGCTTAAACTATTGAGCTACAGATTAAGGTTATTGTATTTTTAGGAAAATGATCTCCATGTATCTTCTTTAAAAGCTAATCTTGGACTGGGGAGATGGGTTAGCAGTCAAGGCACTTGCCTTCAAAGCCAGGACCTAGGTTCCATGGACCCACGTAAGCCAGATGCACAAGTTGGCACATGTGTCTGGAGTGCATTTGCAGTGTCTGGAGGCCTGGTGCACCCATTCTCTCTCCCTCTCTCCATCTCTCTCTCTCTCTCTCTCTGCCTCTTTCTGTCTCTCAAATAAATAAACAAATAAATATAAAAATGTTTTTAAAAGCAAATCCTGACTTCCTCCCTTCTGCCTTTTTTTCCTTTTATTATCTAATTTTTTAAAATTTATATATTTTTTATGGGGGTGGGGGAGAATTGGCATGTCCAGCGCCTCCAGTCACTACCTTGTGCACATGTGCTACATTGTGCATGCATCACCTTGTGTGTCTGGATTACTTGGGATCTAGGGAGTGGAACCTGGGTCCTTGGGCTTTTCAGGCAAGCACCTTAACAACTAAGCCATCTCTACAGCCCCTTCTTTCCTTTTCTTTGCTTTTCTTTGCTTTTCCTTTGTGTGGTGATGATGCGTCCTACACAAATGCTCTACCAATAAGCTTCCTCTCCAGACTTTATTTTATTTTATTTTTTTCAGGTAGGGTCTCACTGTAGCCCCAGCTGACCTGGAACTTACTATGAAGTCTCAGGGTGGCCTCGGACTCACAATGATCCTCCTACCTCTGCCTCCCAAGTGCTGGGATTAAATGTGTGCATCACCACACCCGGCCAGACTTTTTTTTTTGTTTTGTTTTTTTTTCAAGGTAGGGTCTTACTCTAGCCCAGGCTGACCTGGAATTCACTCTGTATTCTCAGGGTGGCCTTGAACTCATGGCAATCCTCATACCTCTGCCTCCCGAGTGCTGGGATTAAAGGCGTGCACCACCACGCCTGACCAGATATTTGTTTTTTTGAACCAAGGTCTTGCTAGCTAGCCCTGGGGAACATATGTAGGAGACAATGCTGGAAATTGATTCCCTTAAAACTATGTGTCCCCTACCTTCTTTAAAGTCTTCATTTCCCGGAGGGGGCGTGTGAACCTGTTGGAAGGCCTTTGATGCAAAGTATATGTAGCCATTGATGGTGACATTGATTCCTTCATTGCGACAGAAAAGATGAGGAGGAAAGAGGGCATAAGTAGAAACAGGTGAGTCACAGATTTGATAGCCTCTCTCTCTGAGAGCTTTTGTTTTTCTTTTTATTTAATCTTTGTGTCTGTGTGTGTGTTATGCATATGGACATGCCAGAGCCTCTTACTGCTGCAAATGAACACCAGATGCTTGCACAATTTTTTTTGGGTCTGGCTTACATGGGTGGCTTGGGAATGGAACCTGGGCCAGAAGGCTCTGCAACTAAATGTCTTTAACCACTGATCCATTTTCCCAGTGCTAAAAACTAAGTTTTATTTATTTTTTCTTTTTGAGACAGGTGTTTACTATGTAACCCAGGCTGTCCCCCCCTTTTTTTTTTTCGAGGTAGGGTCATGCTCTCTAGCCCAGGGTGACCTGGAATTCACTTTGTAGTCTCAGGGTGGCCTTAAACTCATGGCAGTCCACCTACCTCTGTCTCCCAAGTGCTGGGATTAAAGGCCACCACACCCAGCTTGAATTCTTTTTAAAAAAAATAAATTTCTTTCCAGGTGTGGAGGCTGAAGAGATGGCTTAGCAGTTAAGGTACATGCCTGAGAAGTCAAAGACCCAGGTTTGATTCTCCAGGTCCCATGTAAGCCAGATGCACATGGTAGCACATGCATCTGGAGTTTGTTTGCAGTGGCTAGAGGCCCTGGCACACCCATTCTCACTCTCTCTCCCCAATCCCTCTCTATGTCTCTAATAAATAAAATAAAATAAATCTTTAAAAAATAATAAATTTCTTTATTATTTATGTGTTTTTTTAACTTATGTACTTGCAAGCAGAAAGGGAGAGAGAGAGAGAGAATACCAGGGCCTCCTGCCACTGTAAATGAACTCCAGACACATGTGCCACTTTGTGCATCTGGCTTTAGATGGGTATCAGGGAACTTGAACTCAGGCTATCAGGCTTTGCAAGCAAGTACCTTTAGCCACTGAGCCATCTCTCCAGCCTCAAATTCTTTTTGCTGTTGTTTGTTGGGGGCAGGTCTCACTCTAGTGCAGGCAGACCTACCTATAGCCCAGGCTGGCCTTCCCACCTCATCCTCTCACATGCTGGAATAAAGACATGCACCACATGCCTGGCATTGGCCTTGAATTCTTTTTTTTTTTTTTTTTTTTTTTGAGGTAGGGTCTCGCTCTAGCCCAGGCTGACCTGGAATTCACTATGTAGTCTCAGGGTGGCCTTGAACTCAAGGCAATCCTCCTACCTTTGCCTCCCAAGTGCTGGGATTAAAGGTGTGCGCCACCATGCCCGGCTCAGGCCTTGAATTCTTGATCCTCGTGTTTCACATCCCACCCCGGTCCCAGTGCTGGGATTAGAGGTGTGAGCCATTACACTGGCAGGGCCTCAGTTTTCTTTGTGAAGAATGAGGTTCTGTCCACTAAAAGGCTGGGGGAGGTGAGCTCGCAATGGTGAAGTACGGAGCATCAGATGTTTGAGAAAAGTGAGAAAAATGGTAAATGGTCATTACAAATAATGGAAACCAGCAATTAGAATGGAAAGTAGTTAGGCAGGGCCTAGGGTCCTGCTGAAGTTGTTGGTCATGAATTCAAATCTACTTAACAAAAACAGCTAGGGCTCCAAAACATTAAAGGCTTTTGCCAAAGCCCTTGGTTTCCCTTGAGAAACAGATAGTAAGACCCTATTGCTGAAGACATCTCTTGCCTGAGAGGCAAGGTCACTGAGAAATCAAGCTGGTGCTGAGCAGAAAACCTTCTCCTTGTAGACCAGCCAACTGAAAGCTGGAAAAAACTGCACTGCACGCAGCGTATGGGAGACAGAAGCCATCAATAGTGAAAACAGTGGACACTGAATATTCAAGCTTGGCCAGACAGGCCCAATGACTGAACGGGTGCAATAGTGGCATGTCTACTCTTGGGGTAACCAACTGCTCCATAATTGGACTGAAGGCCCTCTCTTGAGGGGAATACATACCCGTACTGAAAAACCTAAGTAAAAGTCTATGGTAGGTGAGGTCATGAGCCTTAGGGGTATAAGCCTGCTCTTGTCTGACTAAATGTATATATTATTCCCACCAAGCTGCCCTGAAAACACTACACTTAATGTTCATATTCACATATTAACTCTACTCTCACTTCTGGTTAGAGAAGCTTCTCTTTTCAGATGGTGATGGCCACTGGGATGACCCAAAAGGCAACATAGTGCTGAGAAGAAGGGATGGAGGAGTGCCCAGCACTGAAACACCTCTGTCACACCCTCCAAGGCTCAGGGACCATTGCGGAAGAGGGGGCAGATAGAATGGAAGAGCCAAAGGAAGGGTACGACTCCTTACAATGCAACTGCCCAGACAGAAATTGGCCTCGATATCCATGACCTTGCAGGGCCTAGCAATACCTCCACAAGACCCTCAAAATAGAAGAAAAAGATGATGTCATCAAATTAAAAGAGAGACTAATGGAGAGAGGGAGGATATGGGAGACTGGAGCTCTAAAGTGAATGGGGGAGGGTCTGGTGCTCTTTTTTGTAAGTATAAAAGTCAAAAAAATAATTAAGCCGGGCGTGGAATGGGGGGAGGCAGAGGTAGGAAATATCAGGTGGGTTTTTAGTTAATTAGGTATAAAAGTCAATAAAAAACAATAATTAAAAAAAAAAAAAAAAAAAACAGCTAGGGAGAGCCGGGCATGGTGGCATATGCCTTTAATCCCAGCACTTGGGAGGCAGAGGTAGTAGGATCACTGTGAGTTTGAGGGTACCCTGAGACTACATAGTGAATGCCAGGGTTAGCTAGGGCTAGAGTGAGACCCTATCTTGAAAAACCAAAAAAAAAAACAGCTAAGGGTTGGAGAGATGGCACAGTGGTTAAAGACACTTGCTTGGCTTGCAAAGCCTGACACTAAGGGTTCCATTCCCCAGTGCCCACATAGAGCCAGATGCACAGAGTGACACATGTGCCTGGAGTTTGTTTGCATGTTTACAGTGGCCCAGGTACACCCATAGTCTCTCTCTCCTTGCAAATGAATAAATAAAATATTTTTAAAATATTTTTTGCCAGCCATAGTGGCATACACCTTTAGTCCCAGCACTTGGAAGACAGAGGTAAGATGATCACTTTAAGTTCGAGGCTACCCTGAGACTACATAGTGAATTCCAAGTCAGCCTGGGCTAGAGCAAGACCCTACCTCAAAAATCCACACAGAAATAAATAAATACTTTTTATTTTCATGAGAGAGAATAGGCACACCATGGCCTCCAGCTATTGCAAATGAACTCGAGACACATGTGCCACTTTTTACATCTGGCTTTATGTGGGTACTGGGAAATCAAACTCCAGTCCTTAGGCTTTGCACACAATTGCCATCTCTCTAGTCCTGAAAATATATTTTAAAATATATTGATCTGCTTAGCTGTGTGATTTTTAAAAATATATATTTTAGGGCTGGAGAGATGGCTTAGCAGTTAAGGTGCCTGCCTGCTAAGCCTAAGAACCCGGTTCCAAACTCCAGGTCCCACGTTTAGCCAGATGCAAAGTGACGCAAGGGCGCAATGCTGTACTTGACCACAAGGGGGCGCACACATCTGGATTTTGCTTGCAGCAGCTGAGAGACTGCTGGTGTGCCCATCTCTATCTGTCTCCCTCTCCCTCTCTGTCTGTCTCTCTCTGTGTCTCTCTCCAAAAATAAATAAAATAATTTTTAAAAATTAAAAAAATATTTTTTATTTATTTGAGAGAGAGAAAGAGGCAGACAGAGAGAGAAATGGGTGTGCGAGAGCCTCCAGCCACTGCAGATGAACTCCAGATGCATGTGCATCTGGCTTATGGGGGTCCTGGAGAATCAAACCAGGATTCTTTGGCTTTGCAGGCAAACGCCTTAACTGCTAAGCCATCTCTCCAGCCCTTTTTTTTTTTTTTTTTTTTTTTTGAGGCAAGGCTTCATGTAAGTCTAGGCTGGCCTCCACCTCACTATGTAGTAGAGGTAAGCATTTTACCCACTGAGCTGAATCTCCTCAGCTGCCTTCCCTATGCAGTTGAGAATGACCTTGAATTTCTGATCTTCTTGCCTCTACCTCCCAAGTACTGGAATTATAGATGTATGCTATATTGTTTGGTTTATATGGTGCTGAACATTGAGCCCAGGGCCTCAGGCATGCTAGGCAAGCACTCAACCAACTGAGCTACAACCCTATCCCCTCTTTTGATTTTTTGAGATAGGGTCTCATGTAGCCCACACAAGCCTCAAATTTGTTATGTAGCTGAGGCAGGCCTTGAAATCCTGATCCTCCTACTTCAATTTACCAAGTGTTGGAATTACAAGTATATTCTACCATGCCCAGCATCCAAATGACAATTCTATTTTAAAGTGTCCCTAGGCTGGAAAGATGGCTCAGTAGTTAAGGCACTTGCCTGCAAAGCCTAATTACCTGGGTTTGATTCCCTAGTATCCACGTAAAGCCAGGTGCACAAAGTACTGTATGCATCTGGAATTTATTTGGCATGCCCATTCTCTCTCTCTATTCTCAGTGTCTCTCTCTGCATGCAAATAAAATAATGGGCTGGAGAGATGATGGCTTAGCAGTGTAGGCACTTGCCTATGAAGCCTAAAGACCCAGGCTCAATTCCCCAGGACCCACAAAAACCAGATGCGCAAGGTGGTGAATGTGAGTTTGTTTGCAGTTGCTAGAGGTCCTGGCATGCCCTTTCTCTCTTTCTCTTTCTCTCTTTCTCTGCCTCTTTCTATTTCTCAAATAAATAAATGAATAAATAAAAATATCTGAAAAAATTTATTTTTGGTTTTTCAAGGTAGGGTCTCACTCTAGCTCAGGCTGACCTGGAATTCACTCTGTAGTCTCAGGGTGGCCTTGAACTCATGGCAGTCCTCCTACCTCTGCCTCGCGAGTGCTGGGATTAAAAGCAAGCGCCACCACCACTCCCGGCTTTTGAAAAAAAATTTTTTTAATAAGTCTTTTAAAGTGTCTCAGTGGAAAGAAGCCATTTATGGAATTTTTCAGGGCACACATGGTTGCTTTGACTATTTAGTTTCCTTCTCAGAATACTTCTTTTTTTTGGTTGGAGGAAGGTTTCAAGGTAGGGTCTCACTTTAGCCAAGGCTTCACTACACTATGTAGTCTCAGGCAGGTGGCAAGCTGCCTACCTCTTCCTCTGGAGTGCTGGGGATTAAAAGTGTGTGCCACCATCCCCTGTTTTTTTTTTTTTTTTTTTGCTAGGTCAGGTTTTGTTCTAATCCAGGCTGACCTAGAATTCACTCTGCAGTCTCAGGGTGGCCTCGAACTCACAGGGATCCTTCTACTTCTGTCTCTGGAGTGCTGGGATTGAAGGTGTGTGCCACCATGCTCAGCTCACAGCATAGTTCTAAGTCACACATATCCAGGGTCATACACTCAATGCAACTGTCCAAAATAATAATTATGTAAATAAGTTTGCTGAAATTAAAAAGAAGTTGTAAGTGCTTTGAGTCCTGCATTCCAAAGTCAGGGCTATAGTCTCTAGACTGACATGGCTTGCCTGGTGCTTATTATTTGTTATTTGTGTTTCCAACATTGGTGACTAAACCTGAGACCTTTGTACATGCTAGACAAGTACTTTATTACTCTACCACTGTGCTACAGTTCCAGCCCCAAGATATGTTTTAGATTAGGTTCCTCCAATCCTCTGGGCTTTGTGCCATGAAGAATAAATATGATCAGTACATCAGCTCCTCTGACTTACCTGCCTTCCTGTAGGGTTGTGTGGCAATGGCTTGCAAGAATGAGACCTAGAAATCTCTGAAAATGGCCCTCAAGTGTGCCCAGATCCCCAATGCCCACACATCCACCCTTCCACACTCTAAGATTGCAATAGTTGTGTTCAGTCAGTATTTTTTTTTTTTTTTTTTTTTGACATAAGGTCTCACTTTAGGCCAGGATGACCTGGAACTCACTCTGTAGTTCCAGGCTGCAACTCACAGTGATCCTCCTACCTCTGCTGGGATTAAAGGCCAGCAACTGTGCCTGGCCTCAAAAGTTTTGAATCCAGTTTTTTTTTTTTTTTTTTTTTTTTGTTTTTTGTTTTGTTTTCAGGGGATACAGCAAACACCATCCCCCCCCCACACACACTCCCACTACAGATTATGCAGTTGAGTTTCCCAAATTTGGGGAAATTGCAGGGGTCAGCACATCTGGAGTGCAAGGGATAAGCTTCACCCTAGGAAAACACTTTGTGATCATGGTATCTCCCCTGCCAGGTAAGTATAAAGCTCCAGTTCTTTTTTTTTTTTTTTTTTTTTTGGTTTTTCGAGGTAGGGTCACACTCTGGCCCAGGCTGACCTGGAATTAACTATGCAATCTCAGGGTGGCCTTGAACTCATGGCAATCCTCCTACCTCTGCCTCCCGAGTGCTGGGATTAAAGGCATGCGCCACCACGCCCGGCTAAAGCTCCAGTTCTTGATAGCAATCTCTTCTTTGCAAGATACACAAAAGTGAGAGTTTTTTTTTTTTTTTTTTAGACAAGATCTCATGTAGCTCAGGTTAGCTTTAAACTGGCTATGTAGTAAGGGTGATCTTGAACTTCTGATCCTCTTGCCTCCATATCCCAAGTGATGGGATTATAGGTGTGTACCACAGCTAGGAGTCCATAAGCCTGCTAGTGTGCAACAGCAGGAGTAGAAGAGCCAAGGTGAGTTACTGAGAAGATATCGGTGGAGCCCAAGGCTGCATGCATGCTCAATATGTGCTGTGCCACTAAGCTATACTCCCAGCCTGAGGCAGAACTTGTGCTCAGGGTCACCCCATTCTTTCTGTGATTCATTGTCCTAGGTAAGATCAGGCCTCTTTCAGCCTGGCTAAGTGATAAAGTGAGGCATAGTGTATGTTGTAGAGAAAGCAGGATCCTGGTGGACATTGGCCAGTGAGGCTGGTGCTACTTGGACATAAAGGGAGACCCCCCTGCCCCCATCAGGGGGACAGGTCCCAGTTAGGTCCTAATAATCACCTCTGCTATAAAATGTTAGGAGTTGTCTCTTTTTCTCTCCTCTTTTTTTTTTTTTTCTTTTTTTTGGTTTTTCGAGGTAGAATTTCACTCCAGTCCATGTTGACCTGGAATTCACTCTGTAGTCTTAGGGTGGTCTTGAACTCACTGCAATCCCCCTACCTCTGCTTCCTGAGTGGTGAGATTAAAGACATGTGCCACCATGCCTGGTTTCTTTCCTTTCTTTCCCCTTAGTTTTGGTTTTTCGAGGTAGGTTCTCACTCTAGCCCAGGCTGATCTAGAATTCACTATGTAGCCTCAGGCTGGCCTCGAACTCATAGCAATCCTCCTACCTCTGCCTCTCAAGTGCTGGGATTAAAAGTGTGTGCCACCATGCCCAGCTCCTTCTTTCCTTTTTTGAGACAGGGTCTTGCTATGTTGTCTAGGCTATCCTTGATCTGAGCTCAAGTGATCCTCTGCCCCAGCCACCAAAGTAGCTGGGACTTTAGGCATAATATCACTCTGCCCAGATATAGCCAGGAGTTACCCATCTCCATTTTTAAAAATTATCTTGTAAGGAGCCAACTTACACAGTCAGCTCTTTGTGTTCAAGGTTCAACCACACAGATCAAAAACGTTTGGAGGGCTGGAGAGATGGCTTAGCAGTTAAGGCACTTGCCTGCAAAACCTAAGGACCCAGGTCCAATTCCCCAGGACCCATATAAAGCCAGATGCACAAGATGGCACATGCATCTGGAATTCATTTACAGTGGCTGGAGGCCCTGGTGTCCCCATGCTCTCTCTATTTCTCTCTCCCCCTCCCTCCCTCTCTCTCATAAATAAATAAATATTTTAAAAAATATTTGGAGAAAAAAATCACATCAAAATGGAGCACATAGAAAAGAAACAAAACCTGAACACATACATATTGTTTCTTGTCATTATTACAACAACAACACAGTGTAACAACGACTGACATAGCATTTACATCATAGTAGGTATTATAAGTAATCTAGAGATGATCTGAAATATATGGAAGGATATGTATCGGTTATATGCAAATACTACACAATTTTACACAAAGGACTTGAGCATCCTTGGATTTTGGTATCCTGGGCCATGGGGGTGGGATGGTCCTGGAATCAATTCTCCACAGACACTGAGGGACAACTGTCTTCGGTCTTTATCACATACTTATGTCTTATTTTGGTATCTGCTCCACTTGTCCTGGTCTGTTTGGGGGTGGGAGGTAGGTCTCAACAACATGAGAACACAACAAAAGAAAACAAAAAGACCCTGTACCTTGCCTCTAGCTTTGCCACAGACTGGCCCTGAAAAATTCTTTTGCTTCTCTAATACTCGTACATGGTTTCATGCCAGGCCGAGGTACTGCAGGGAAAGTGGGTCCCCAGAGAGCTGCGCTCCTCTGGAGGGGAAGCCAAGCTGGTTCTGTCCCCATCCTACATCCATATCAGAAGCTGCTTTTAATCTACTTGACACATTGGATTTGCACATAAAGGTTCTTTGAAAGAAGGTCCTTAGCCTATAATGTTTGGGAACTACTAGAACTGCTGGTTACCATACCCCTTTCAGTCTCACATGCTTGCTTTTCTGAAGCTCAGCTCAAGTTGTAGCCTTCCTGGTCACCTATCCCTGGGTGCCCGAGCTCCAGCAACAGTGACAGACTCGTGGGATGCCAGCCTGCATGTGTGAGCAGTTTTCCCAGCTAGTAGCCAAGCTCCCCAAGGACAGGTATTTGGTTTTGCTTTTGCCCACCTGTTCCTTGCAATACTGTGTGCAAAACACATTGTTGGTGCTACTTAGTGTTGTGCACTGTCACATGAGACTAAAACCTCAGGACGGACTCTTTGCTTTGGGGAGAGAAAGCCAGAGTGCCCCAACAGAGACATGTATCCTTTAAAAACCAGGTCTCTGACCTAGAGGAGATCTAGCCTCACACACTCCCCAAAAAGGACAGATCTCAGGTCGTATCTTAAGTGGATTCTATTCAACCTCTTCTGTCCCTCAGTACATCTCTTGACAAGACCTCTCTGTACATTGTGGTCATTAAAAAGAGGCATGCCCTTGAAGCCTAAGAATCAGACCAGCCATTATTCTATATTGGTAGGTCCCATTGCTACTAGATTCTCAGAATTCCAGAAGGATACACAGGGGAAACAAGGAAGAACTCTGCGGTCTACTCAGAGTATAGCTCGTTCTGGGGTGGAGGCCCAAAGGGGAGGCAGGGTTTACACAGAGACACTCAAGAAGGGAGATTGGATGACAGTGCCAGAAGCAAAGGATCAAGACAGCCAGGGGCCAAGGTAGCCAGGAGAATGAGTCAGGAGATCACTCTGCCACTGACCAGCAAAGTAACTTTGGATAAATCAAACTTAGTTTCAATGTCTTTACCTGTAAAGTGGGGTAAGAGAACCTGACCAGCTGCAGGTCACTCTGCAGTGACGTCACAAGATTACAAGGAGACTTCACAGGTGCAGAGATGGAGATGGACTACTTGTGTTCATTAACAGGGAGCACAAATGAAGCCCACCTTCCTATGAGGGAATCTTTAGCTTAGGGATGCTCCAAGGCTGACCTTCCTGCCACCTCCTGCTTCACTCCCAGCAGCCAGCTTTGCCCTGCCTAGAGGAACTGCTGGTCACACTGATGAGTGAGAGCAGAGCATGGCAGTGCAGGATGGAGGCTTCGGCCCAGAGAAAGTCCACAGAGTGAAATCTGTCCTCATGAAGAGTCAGTGGAAGAGGGGTTTAGAGACTCGGGAGGTTCTCAAGGGCTTTTCTGGTCAGTGAGGTACCCCATTAGGACCCCCAAAATGGAGTACCTGAGTGTCACTGAACTTCTTGTCATCTGAGAGAGAGCCGGTCAACCCTCCCAGATACCTGGAGCTGCACATCTGGCCTCCCCTCTTTCCAGAGGAGGGGTTCTTGTTGGCATTGTGAGGGCAGATGAGCCCTCGGGAGTGGGGGGTCACAAGAAGAGCCTGGTATTCCCTTCAAAAGCCCTCCCCACTGACTTTTCCAGATGGAGGGGTAAGTAGTAGAGAAATCAAGGCTGGCACATCTGGCAGGGTTTTAAACCCACAGCTGGAGGATGAGATGTCATGTTGATTTGCAGAAACTCCTCCAGGCTCTAGGCTGGCGGTGCCCCTGCCTTTTCATCATTGACAGGGGTTCTACACGCTGGTCTGGCCTCTCTGGGCCTCCTTCAGCTGCTGTAGCCTGAGGTGTGGGTGCTGGGCCTGCGGAGCCAAACATCTGGCAGATCTGGCTGACTGTTGGGCAGCACCACAGGGCTACCATCGCCTGGCCCTCCACGGCCCTTCCAGGAGGAGCTGCTGTGGTGGGAGTTGGGCAGAGTTGGGTCATAGACTGTCTCCTTCAGTGCCAGCCACAGCGTGTCACGCTTCCCATTCAGCTGACCCCGCTCGAGTATTGGTTGTCCAGCCTCATCCAGGTCTTCTGGGGAGGCACCCATGGAATCTGGCACACGGGCACTGGGTTCAGAGGTGCTTAGGCAGGTGTCGTCAGAGACGCTGAGCCCTTCCAGGGTGCTGATTGAGGAGCAGAGGCCATCGGGGAGCTCTTCAACCTTGGACTTTGGGAGGTGGGCTGGGCCTTCTGGCGACGACGCCTGCAGGGGCTCAGCTTTCTGCCCCGGGGAGTCCTGCCTGATCCAGGTTTGGGGGCTGGAGCCCGCCTGCTTATAGGGAGAGGAGGTCTGCAGGGCCGGGCACTGGCTGAAGACCGCCTGGTGGTCCAGGAGCAGATCCCTTGGGGAGGCAGGGGCTGGTGGGTGCCGAGCACAGCAGTTGCCATCATGCAGCTGCAGATCCTCAGACAGTACGGAAGGCCGGTGGGACAGTTTGCTGGTGGCTGTGCTGGTGTCAAAGCTGGGACTCCGGCGTCGGGCTAGGGGCTGCAGCTCGTAATGCTCTGAGCAGGCCCCAGGCCCCCCTGATCTTGCCTTCTCATCAGGCTCTTCAATTCCGGCATCCCATGGCAGGTGGGCACAGGGCCACAGGATCTGCCCGCAGTTCTTCTCTGGCCCAAAGAAACAGCACAGAGATTGGAAGAAAAAGCTGGCAAAGCCACAACTGACAAACTTGACCATCATGAGGATGATGCCCAGTTTGCGGTAGAGCAGCACTGTGGAAGGCAGCATGAGCACACCCGAACCAAACAACGCTGCAGTACCCACTGCTGTGGCCCGGCTGGTCTGGCGCAGTGAGAAGGCCACGCGGCTCAGGCGGTCAGGGTGTGGGCACAGGTGATAAGAGATGCAGTAGTTGATGGTGAAGTCTACTGAGAGGCCCACAGACGCAGAGAGGAAGAGGGCTTCGGCAGTGTTCAGCTGCCACTCGAGTAGAACCAGCAAGCCCACGGTAAGCAGTACAGTGCCAGCCACAGTTGCCACAGAAAACAAGCTGAGGGGGACATTCCAGGTGCCCAGCAGCAGTGTGGCAAAGGCCAGAGCCAGAGCCAGTCCCAGCACCACAGCAGGCTCGGTGCTCAGGCTATGCTGCAGGCTGTAGAGTTCCAGGCGGCTGGTGAACCAGCCTCGGTGGAGACCCGGAGGTGCCCTGCCTAGCTCGGTTGCCAGCCAGCGGCTGACCTCGGTGTAGAAATGGTGGACCTGGCTGTACTCGGGACTATACGGGAAGTTGGTTTGGAACTGCAGGACCAGGGCAGCCAGGTTGCCATGGATATCAAAGCGGAGTCCCAGGTCATGGGTGCCATCGGGTCCTTGGTCCAGAGCCATCATCTTGAGGCAGTGCAGGAAAAGCTGAGGGGCCCAGGGGAAGTCTGACTGGCCACAGCAGACGTTAGGTCCCAGGCGGGAACAGCTGGGGCTCTCCATCCACTGCTGCAGGGCCTCCATGAAACACAGAGTGGGCCAGCCAGGTGGCTGGCCACCAAAGAAGCTCTGATTCCGGGCTCGTTGGCAGAGTGCCAGAAGCCAGCTTTGGGCTTCCGGGCTGCTAGCCGAGAAGTCAGGGTCGCTCACCACTGAGCTGTTGCTGCGAGGGTCCAAGGGGTCACTAGTGTCCACTGGCAGGATCCCCCACACCAAAACCACTGGTAAGTGGCCGCCCTCGTCTGGGGACAGCTGCTCGAACAGGAACTGCTGGCGGTACTCTGCGTCAAAGCGCTCAAAGGGGTGGCTAGGCCGGAAGACCTGGCCGCCAAGGGGCAGCAGGATGGGCAGCTGCAGGCGGGGACTGACGCCGCCAATGTAGGCGCCCCCTGCCGCCAACGCAGCGAACCAGCAGATCCAGATGTAGCGAAACTTAATGACGCCGCAGGGCAGCAGGCGCTGGAACAGCAGGCGCGACAGGATGGCAGCGGCCCTCCGCAGGCCACGGAGCCGTCGGTGCAAAGCCAGCAAGAACCGCCAGGGGTCACTGGCGCCCCTCGGGCCGGGCGCCCTGGGCACACAACCGCGCGCCAGGTATCTGTCGTGGAGCACCGCCGAGGCGGGTAACCAGACCAGCGTGAAGCCCATGTGCACTAGCACGGCCGTGCCCATGAAGAGGGCGAAGCAGCGCACCGTTGGCAGGCGGCTCAGGTAGCTGCCGTAGAAGGCCGCGCCGGTGGTGAGGCCAGAGACCAGCAGCAGGTAACCGAAATGGTGCATGGTGCGGCCCACGCGCTGTGCCAGGCCCCCGGAGGGCACCTGGCTCTTGCTGAGGCGCCACAGGTCGAAAAAGATGAGGGTGTGATTGACACAGACGCCACTAAGCAAAACGAGGGCCGCTAGATTCACGAAGGGGAAGTAGGCCATGCGGAAGGCCACGTGGTAAAGAAAGAAGGCCACCATTAGGGAGCCCAGCACCCCCAGCAGCACCGTGAACGTGATGAAGAGCGAGCGCAGGTAAAGGGCCATGCTGAGAAAGATGGCAACCAGGGCCAGCAAGGGGTACACCGTATCCAAGGCCAGGTAGTGCTTCAGTAGCTTCTGCTTGAGGCCCAAGTCCATGCCAGAGATGGACGTGTAGTTATCAGAGACCTCCTTTGGATCAGCTAGGCCATCCAGGTAGATGTCTAGCATGGAGGCACTCTTTAGAATGGGCAAAAACAGCAGGCTGAACTTGAGGGAGGGGACCTGATAGTCAGCAGTCTGGGGACTAAGAAAGTCCTTGTCTAGCAGAAAGTGTAGGAGTTGGTAGACAGCACTGCTCCGGGAGCACTTGGTGGGAACCTGGGCACAGTACGAGGGTTTGTTCTGCCCAGTTCCCAGACAAGGGGGTGCCAGGACACCACGATGGTAGTAGGGGGCACAGTACCGAAGCAGGGCTAGTGTGCGGGCTGCGTCAGCTGGGGTAGTGTCCAGGCAGGAGGAGCGGTTGGACAGCACAGCCAGATAGTTGCCCAAGGACCAGCTCGGGCAGCACTCATTGGCTGCATTACGCTGGCACAGAGCCCCAAAGCTGGGATGAGAGCGGATCTGTAGGGTACACAGCAGGAAAGAGCTCAGGGGTAGCCCAGGGCCCAGGTCTCCCTAGCCCTATCCTAGGCCCTCTCACTTCCTTTCAGGCTGCAAGGCAGCAAGGAAGAAGTATCTCCATGGCTCAACAGAACTGGCTTGTCTCAGAGCTGCCTTTGGCTCCTGCTAGTAGCTCCACCTTGGCCGGATCAAAGAGGAACCTCAGAGACGCGGCTCCAGGCCTGGGCTGAGAGGTCTTCCCTAAAGACCCCTTTAGGTCTCAGACTCCAATGTATACTGCCTGATTTGGGAGTGGGAGTGGAACATGGAACTGGAAGTAAGCAATGGGAAAGTGGAAACCAGAACATTCTGGGATCAAGGTCACTGTCAAACCTCAGCCCTTCCTCTCTCTCTCCCTAGCTGCCAGAGCTGTTTCTTTACTCTGTAGTCTTAGGGTGGCCTCAAACTCACAGCAATCCTCCTACCCCTACCTGCCTAATCCTGGGATTAAAGGCATGCACAACCACGCCCCTCTCAGAGCTGTTTCTTTTTCCCACTTCACCTCCTTTCCTCTTCTACCTTGCCATTGACATCACCTCTGCTGTTATACAGAAAGCATCCACCTGGGAGTCAGAAGCCCTGATCTGCCACTAACTGCGTGGCCTTGGGTCTGAAACCATGAGAATAAAGGTTTACATTTATGGAGTGCTTAATAGTGCCAGGCATTATGCTAGATTTTTTTTTTTTTTTTTTTGAGGTAGGGTTTCACTGTAGTCCAGGCTGACCTAGAATTTACTATGTAGTCTCAGGGTGGCCTCAAACTCACCATGATCCTCCTATCTCTGCCTCCCAAGTGCTGGGATTAAAGGCATGCGCCACCACGCCTGGCTTTATGCTAGAGTTTTCTAAATTCTATTTTGTTTAATCCTCAGAAGCATCCCTATGAAGGCAGTACTGTTATCACCCTCATTTAATGTATGTGGGGCTGAGGATATAGCTCAGTGGTAAAGCACATGCTTAATTATAAGGATCTAAGTTTGATCTCCAGCACCACAAAAAACAAAACAACACACAGAAAACACTGAGAAGTTAAGTCATGCAGTGGCTTTTGGCCCTGTACCCTTAAAAGGGTCAAATTTAGACACTAAATTTATCTTTCTCAAAAAAAGAAAGAAAGAAAGAAAGAAAGAAAGAAAGAAAGAAAGAAAAAGAAACCATGCAGTAAAGGAGCTTTAAACTCAGGCATGGAACTCCAAAGTACATATCTTTAACCATGTCTTCTGATACTTTGGACATCCTGGTGTGTGTGACACAGGACACAGGGGACTTGGGCTACAGAGCAGTTTTCACATTGTTCTTAGCAGCAAACCTTTCCATAGCATGATTGGATTGGTAATAGATTGTGTATGTTTCTCCAGTTAGCATGATTGGATTGGTAATGTTTGGGTTGATGAGGTCTGGAGCCCAGAAGCTCGCAATCTCAGCCCCAATGCCTTGTGAGGCCCGCTTTTGAAAATCTCCAGGTGCTGCTTGAGCTCTTACAGCACCTGTGGCTGGACTCTCCTAAATTCTGTCAACTCTTCTTTTTCCACCCCAACCTGGAGGCTCTCGGTAGGGTTGCAATGCATTTCTGAGCAGGGACAAGCTCTTCCCCCATTCACCCTGCACTTAAGGCCCACTTGTGTGCCCGTCAGACCAGGTCCCTCATATCCTCAGTTCCCTCCCAAGCCCCTGGCATGTCCCCAGTCAGCTCACCTGCTCCTGTTCTATGCGACACATGGAATGGATGGCATGCAGGTTCCACAGGCTTCCCCCAGAGGTGGACACGAACACCAGTTTGGCGTGGCTTTTCTCTGCAATACACCCCCCATGGAACTCAACCTTGGATCCAAGTCCTGGACCCGCCAAAGGGGAAGATGCTCACCCCAGGCCACCTGCAGGTATGCTCCCCAGGAGTGTGAGGCTTGAGCCTGACTGCCTGATCCTACCTCTGGGTACCCCCCCCCCCACACCTGGCTGGAGTACTTAAGTCCTGTCATCATGCCATCTTCCTTGACTTGAAGTGACTGGTGGCTGTGCTCCCTCTTTGTTCTCCCTTTGTGATAGGCCTATTCATCTACTAGGCAGGGTGGGGTCACCACTGAAGCCAGGATGGTCCAGGCTGCAGCTTACCAGGAGGGCCACAGAAGAAGTTCTCCTGCCCGTTGTCTTCTAGGGGCTCCACCATTCTCCGGACCCGAACCACACTCTCCTGGGCCCTGCCCCAGGCTGCAGGACTCAGAGTGCTATGGAAGGTGGAGCTGAGGTAGTAAAAAGAATATCAATGCAGGGCACCACTCAGGTTGGAAGAGTCACAAGAGGCCAAAGATCACTCCCCAGGGAGCACCAGCAACCCCAACCCCTCTGATTTGCCTTTAGTGAGGGCACCCGATGTTCCCTCCTAGAGATCTTGTTCTTGTTCCATTTGCCACCCTTGGTGGAAAGATGGGAACCTGTTACCTGTTCATCTCGGGGTCTGGGGCAAGGGAAAGCAGCTTCCTGGGGCCTGTGAGGGCCTGTAGTGCTTTCCAGACCTCTAACTTTCGCCCGATGTCTGTATCTCGAGGTTCAAAACCCTGCAGGGAGGAGGGCAGAGAAGAGCAGATGGGAAGAGGGGCCCTCTCCTACTGAGCCCTTCCCAGCCCCTTTGGGGTCCCTCCTGCCTGTATTGTGGATGTATGATTTTTTTTTTTTTTTTTTTGAGGTAGGGTCTCACTCTTTAGCCTAGGCTGACCTGGAATTCTGCTATGTAGTCTCAGGGTGGCCTCGAACTCACAGAGATCCACCTACCTTTGCCTCCCGAGTGCTGGGATTAAAGGCGTGCGCCACCACACCCAGATGTATACTTTCATACCACCTTCACAGCTCTCTCTGGAGGTCAAGAGCCCACCATTCCTACCCTACCCCCAGCTGGGCCAACTCTGCAGCAGACTGAGATGTGATGGCAAGGTGAGGGGTCCCTCTCTCTCCCCTTGGCCTCTCACCAGTAAAGGCTCAGCGAAGTCAGGCATCTGGCCTCCCAACAGTCCAGCCAGGGTGCAGAGAAGCATGATTGCCAGACATAGCAGCAGTACAGCCATTGGCCACTCAGCAATCAGCTGGGAATAGCTGGAAAAGAAGGAGGGAGCCCACATGAGTTGGCATTGGGTGTGCTGGTAGGGGTGGTAGATTGGTGAGTACATGGAATGAGGGTCAGCCAGCCTGGTCACTCCAAGGAGTTCAGGGAGGCCTAGGCCTACCTCTTTGGCATCCGGAAAGCCCGCTCCTGCCTGTGAAAGAGAAGAAAAGACATTGGCCACAGCCTTCTGGTGGGTGCTGTGTGGAGGGTGGGGGCAGGGAGAAAGAGAGAAGAGTGCTGCGGGGAGAAAAGAGGGTGTAAATGAGAGAGGGAGGGAAGGCACAGAAGATGGTATTAACCCTTTAGAATTTCCCAGTTCCAAACTCAAACTCTTTCATCTTACTCCATCCAGGCTGTCTCCTTCATCAGAGGCCCAGGGGGCTCTGCCCTACCTTCCGAAGGCAGCTGGCAGGTTGATGGGTCCCTTCTTACCTGACACTGACCACATGATGTGGCACAGGCAGCTTCCAGGCCCCATTATGCTGTGAGGGGTCTGAGGAAGTGCTGAAGTTGGAGCCATGGGTGCACAAGGCTGCCTGGTCTCCGAGTCCTAGTAGAGAACTGCCTTCTTGATACTCCTGCGGTGCTCGAGGATAGGCAAAATGGCCAGGCGCTAAGGGACTGGTCGGGTCTACACCCTGAAGGGTGGAGACTGTTGGTGCAGGTACTGATGAGCCTGCAGGGTCCTCAAGGGGACAGCTGTGGAGGGAGCAGCTTCTCTCTGGGCTTGCCTCAGGAGCCATGGCTTTGGTTGGAGACCTGGGAGAAGGTAGGCAGGGAAGATAAGAATGGGGGTGGGGTGATCATCCACGTCCCAGAATTGTTCAGGAGGACAAGACAAGGAGACAGGATCCCAGGGTTGTTTTATTACTAGTCCTGGGAAGAGGTAGGGCCTCAGAGCCTGCAACTTAGGGGTCCATTCTCTCACTCATCTGTCCGTGCATTCAAAAGACATTGCTGGCAGCCTGCCATATACCACACCCGGCTTGGCACTGAAGGTATATGATCATATTTACTCCTTACAAGAATCCTGCCTGAGAAGAATCTCTTTGTTTTACACATTTGAAAACAGATTCGTGAGGAGATCTGATTGGTAGCCTGCTATAGTTGTCTGCTTACTCTCTTGACAGACATCTTTGGAACACAGCTGTTCTTAGAGCCTTTCCTGTTCTCTCCCCTCTGGCTGGTTGCCCTTCCTAACAAGTATTAAGTCTTTAAATTTTTTAAATTTATTAATTAATTATTTGAGGGAGAGAGAAAGAGGCAGGGGAAGGGGGAGAATGAGCTCACCAGGTCCTCCAGCTTCTGCAAAGGAACTCCAGATGCATGTGCCACTTGTGCATCTTGCCTATGTGGGTCCTGGGGAATCAAACCTGAGTCCTTTGGCTTTGCAGGCAAGTACCTTAACCACTAAGCCATCTCTTCAGCCCAACAAGTGTTAACTCTTGTGTGAGTGAGTGTGTGAATGACCTGGTCTCCTCTTCTCTCCTCTTTCTGCCCCTCCCCTCCTCTCTTCGATGTTCTCCTCTCATCCCCTCCCTCCCCTTCCCTTATCTTCTCCCTTCCCTTCTCCTTTCTTCTTCTTCCCTCTCTTTCCCCTCTCTTCAGGATCTCATTATATAATCCAAGCTGGCCTCAAACACATAATCCTCCTGCCTCCACCACAAGTATCGGAATTATAGGCATGCACCAACATTTCTGGAAGTTTTCCTTCTTCCCCCTCCCTTCCCTCCCTCCCTTTCTCTCTTTCTCTCCCTCTCTTTCTCTCTCTTCCTTCCTTTCTTTCTTTTTTCCTTCTTTTTCTTTCTTTCTTTCTTTCTCTTTCTTTCTCTCTCTTTCTTTCTTTCTTTCTTTCTTTCTTTCTTTCTTTCTTTCTTTCTTTCTTTCTTTCTTTCTTTCTTGCCTGGGACTGAACCAAAGGCTTAGGAAAACACTACTACTGAGCTACCTTCCAAGCCTACTGTTCTTTTCCCCTTTTAAAAAAATTATTGATTTATTTGCAAGGGGAGAGATTGAGAGAGAGAGAGAGAGAGAGAGAACCAGGCCACTACAAACAAACTCCAAATGCATGCACTACCTTGTGCATCTGGCTTTACATGGGTACTGGAACATTCAACTCAAACCATCAGGCTTTGCAAGCCAAGTGACTTTAATCACTAAGCCACCTCTCTAGCCCACCCTCATCCCTGCTTTTTTTTTTTTTTTTTTTTTTGAGACAGGGCTTACTGTAACTCAGGATGACCTCTAACTTGCTGTGTGGCTGAGACACAACTTAAACTCCTAATTCTCCTCCCTCCACCTCCCAAGGGCTGAGATTACAGATGTCCACCATTACGCCCAGCTCATGGTCTTTTTTGCAAAGCTGTGACCTTCAACTATCACCTCCTCCAAGAAGCCTTCCCTGATTATTCTTTCTAGAACATTAACCCATAAGCTCTGTGTTTCATTACCCTGCTTGATATTTCTCTATACATAGCTGCATCATATCATATACATATTACATGGATATCACAGGGTTTCCATATTCCTTGCTCACTCTCAGATGTAATGAGAGGCTGGGAAAATAGGGGCTGATATATTGGTTCCTCTTCATAATCCTGTGACTTGAACAGTTCCTTGACACAGAAGGTGGCCAGAGAATGTTCACTGAATAAACACAGTGCTAGATTAGCTGCTGAGTGGTGTTGGCAATAAATAAGACTCAGTGCTTAACCTTAGGAAATCACTGGGAGAGGCGGCAGTCTGCCATGTTGGTCAGTGTGAGAAAGGAAGCCGGAGTGCTGATGCAGGGGTGCAGGGAAGACTTGCTGATGTGTGTGGTGCTCTTCCACCAACTTTGCCATTGCCACGGGCCAGGCATGGAGCAGATTTGCCTGGCCAAGGTGTGCACAGTTAGAAAATACAGAGCTGGAAACCCCAGAAATGTGTCAGAAAGGATTCAGTGCAAACACTGGGCTGTGCATGGGTCTTACCCCACTCTTTGGGTCCAGGGGGAGGGAAAGTCTTACCCCTATAGCAGACTTGCAAGACCTAGGACAGGAAAAGATGGCCACAGACCAGACTACCTAGAGGCCATGGGGATTCCCAGAGGGGTTCGGGGATGGGTGACTTGGCAGAGCTCTATTTCCTTTCCCCTATCCTGCTGGTTTACCCAGCCTCAGAGACTACCTACTCCTGCTAGGAGCCAGTTCTATAGTGAGCCGTCTTTGACTTGCAGGCTTGCCTGCTGCACTGCTGAAGGGGCTGTTGGCTTACAGTGGCAAGTAGACATTGCCCACAGAGGCTGAGTTCTGCCTACAGACCATGAGGAACTGGAAAGAATAAGCCAATGGGGTGCTTCTTTTCTTTTTTTCTTTCTTTCTTTCTTTCTTTCTTTCTTTCTTTCTTTCTTTCTTTCTTTCTTTCTTTCAGAAGGATGGCTGCTTTAGCAGTCTGAGACAGAAGGATCCTCAAGTTAAGGGTAAAATGACAGAACAGTGAGTGAGGGCTCCTGGCTCCATCATCCTTTGCCTCAGAAAAAATTCACAATTGTTGGAGCACTGAGGATAGGATGAGAATCCACTTCTCAGTTTTACATGTGCAGTGCCTAGCAGAGACTTTGGCATGTGGAAGACACATTTATTTTCCTATCCTTTCCTGTACTCAGGACTTCAGGGAGTGTGTCTTTAAGAGGTATACTTGTATTTCTTTCTTTTCTTTTCTTTTTTTCAAGGTAGGGTCTCGATCTAGTCCAGGCTGACCTAGAATTCACTATGTAGTCTCAGGCTGTCCTCGAACTCACAGTGATCCTCCTACCTCTGCCTCTCAAGTGCTGGGATTAAAGGTGTGTGCCAACAATGCCTGGCATGTGCTTGTTATTTCTAATTTGTCTTCTTTGGGTACCTCTGCTAATAGGCCTCCATTTTAGAACTTATCACACCTTGAGAATCTCAATACATACATAACCTTAAATGGATTTTTTTTGGATGTGTGTATGTTCATGTGTGTGAGTGAGTGTGGGTGCCTGTGTGCCACAGTGCATGTGTGGAGGTCAGAGGACAATTTTCCTGTGTTCCTTGCCTTCCATTTGAAGCAGGGTCTTATTCCCTGCTCCATTTTCTGGCTGTCCCGAGAGCTACTGGGAAATTCTCCTGTCTTCACCTCCCATCTCATTATAGGTGTGCTGAGATTTCAGGAGTCTGTCACAGCTTCTGGTGTTTTTAGGCCAGGTCTGGGGATCTGGACTCAGGTACGCACATTTGTGTGGCAAGTGCTTTGTTCACTGAGCCATCTCCCAGCTCTGCCATCCTTCTTGTTTTCCAAAAACTACAATGAAATTTGATGTCATGGTTTGACCACTGATACTAGTTTGTACTAACTCAATATTTAGAAATATAGAGATTTGGCCGGCCTCGTGGTGCAATGGTAGCGTGCCTGAAAGCCAGAAATATAGAGATTTGACCAAAGTTGTTCTAAAGCAAGACCCCAGATGATGCCATAAAGCTGATGATATAACAACCAGTGCCTAACAGATAACAAACATTATAGCCAATCCCTTTGGGTCAAGGAGAAAATGGATAAATGATCTGGGTCATGTGTATACATGAGGTTATTTTTATTTGTTGTCATTTATTCATTATTTACCTGTTGAAAAGGTCTTGCTCTGTAGCCAGGACTGGCTTTAATTCACAATCCTCCTGCCTCAGCCTCATGAGTTCTGGAATTACAGGTGTGTGCCACCCTGCCTGTTGCTGACATTACTTCTCTAAAGTTTTTAATTCTCTAGCTCATTCCTCCTCCCCTGCCCCATTTCCTTCTTTCTAACTCCTGCCAAGTGCTCAGCACTGTGCTTGATGTGGGTTGGGTTCCTGAGGGTTTAAACATGACTATCATCAGCCCTGGTCTCGAACCTGCCTCTTAGAGGTCAAGAGAATAGGGCAGCCAAGGTAGAGATTAAAGGCTTGTCAAGCTGCTCATGGTCTTAGAGCATTAAGCACTGGGCTTTCCCAGGAGCCAGACCCCCTCTTGAAGTGTCAGTTTCTTTTGCAAATAGCAGAAGCTAAACACTGGGTATGCTGATGAGAAAGAAAGCCCCTTTCTTTCTGAACCTCCTGCATTTATCTCCTTCCCTAGTTGATTTCTGTTCCGGGGATCTAACCTCCATCATTGGTTTGCTTCTACTGGGATTATTGGCCCAACCTCTTTGACCTCAGCCCTTCCTATTCTTCTCCAGGGATCTAGGAACAGCTATGCCCAACCTTTTCCTTCTTTACTGTGTCAGCCAGTATATCAATGTGGAGAATCTAAAACAGTCCACAGCCTGACTGCTATAGAGCTGGGCCTTTTTTCCAATCTTTCTGATGAAAAGAGCCAAACTCTGCTTAGAATAAAATCTTTCTTCTGCCAGCCCCCACGACCCTTGGCTCTTGGAAGACCACTCCTCTTTTCCAGGGGGTTTCATTTTCACCCTCAGTTCCAGGTCCCTGCCTGGAATGAGTAACTTCCAGGGCTGACTAACCCAAGTGACTAGTGCAGGCAGGCAGGCAGGGAGGAGGATAGAGAGTGGTGATGCTGGTCTAATTCAGTAGACCAACATCCCAGCAAACAGAGCCTGTTTGACAGGGGCCCAGGCATGGAACCCAGCTTGGGAGATCCATAAGGGCCAAATGTATATGAATATTAACTTTGCCCCCAAGCCCACAGAATAGTCATGTGGACATCCATGTCATCCTACAGAGTGGCCAGGACAGATGAGGACGCAGCTCACACCGCTAGAAAAATAAAAAGGGTAAAATTTAAAACATAAAGAATTTCAATGATCTCTGTAGTTAGTGCATTTAAAAGTTTGTGGGATTGCTGGGCAGGGGGTTTGTGTCTATCCCACTACTAGGGAGGGTGAGACAAATAAGCCTAGCATCCAAAGCCAGTCTAGGCAACAAAACAAGATCTGTTGATATCATATTCTCTCTCTCTCTCTCTCTCTCTCTCTCTTTCTCTCTCTCAATATTTAGCCCAGACTTGCCTGAAACTCATTATTACATCCCAGACTGGTCTCAAACTGGGAAATCCTCCTGCCTCAGCCTCCCAAATGCTGGATTACAGGCATAAGCCACTATGACTGTCTTTTTCCCCCCAGGTAGGGTCTCACTCTAGCCTAGGCTGATCTGAAACTTACTCTATAGTCTCAGGCTGGTCTTGAACTCACAATGATCCTACCTCTGCCTCCCAAGTGCTGGGATTAAAGGCAAGCACCACTACACTTGGCTGGCTGTATGTATGTGTGTATATATAAATTTTATTTATTTATTTATTTATTTATTTATTTATTTATTTATTTATTTGCAAGCAGCATGCCCATGTACATGCCCATGCATGAGAAAGAAAGAGAGAGAGAGAAAGACAGAAGGAATGGGCACACTAGGTCCTCTTGCCTTGTAAATAAACTCTACATGTATGTGCCACTTTGTGAATCTGGCTTTACGTGGGTACTTGGGAATTGAACCTGGGCTGTCAGGCTTTGCAAGCAAACACCTTCACCTTTAACCACTGAGCCATCTCTCCAGTCCGTGGGTTTTTTTTTTTTGTTGTTTTGTTTGTTTGTTTTATTTTGTTTTCCTTTTTGAGATAGGGTCTCACTCTAGCCCAGGCTGACCTGGAATTCACTCTGCAGTCTCAGGGTGGCCTCGAACTCACGGTGATCCTCCTACCTCTGCCTCCCAAGTGCTGGGATTAAAGGTGTGCTCCACCATGCCCAGCCGTGTTTTGGTTTTTGGAACTATAGAAATGATCTCTGAAAGTATAGTTCTCATGTTTTGGTTTTTGATGCAGGGTCTCATGTAGCCCATGCTGGCCTTGAACTAGTATGTAACTGAGGAGGGAGGGCCTTGAATTCCTGATCCTCTTCCCTTTGCCTCCTGGGAATATAGACATTTGCCAACATACCTGGATTTTCTTTTTCTTTTATTTTTTAAAGATTTTATTTTATTTTTTTAAATTCATTTTATTTATTTATTTGAAAGAGAGAGAGAGAGAGAAATAGAAATAGGCAGATAGAGAGAGAGGGAATGGGTGCACCAGGGCCTCCAGTCACTGCAAACGAACTCCAGATGCAT
Organism: Orientallactaga sibirica; assembly: GCA_036365145.1. Taxonomy (NCBI): domain Eukaryota; kingdom Metazoa; phylum Chordata; class Mammalia; order Rodentia; family Dipodidae; genus Orientallactaga; species Orientallactaga sibirica. The sequence continues at coordinate 40,463,323 of JAEOAD010000006.1, read as the reverse complement.
GCGCCCGCCTGTGCATCTGGCTTATGTGGGACTTGGAGAATCGAGCTTTGAACCAGGGTCCTTAGGCTTCACAGGCAAGCGTTTAACCGCTAAGCCATCTCTCCAGCCTAAGATTTTATTTTTATTTATTTCTTTATTAGAGACAGAGAGAGGGAAAGATAGAGAGGGAGAGTAAGAATGGGCACACCAGGGCCTCCAGCCACTGCAAACGAACTCCAGGCACATGCGCCCCCTGGTGCATCTGGCTTACGTGGGACCTGGAGAATCGAACTGGGGTCCTTAGGCTTCGCAGGCATGCGCCTTAACCATTAAGCCATCTATCCAGCCCTTCTTTTTATTTTCTGTTGTTTTTTCTTTTTTGAAACAAGGTCTCTCTGTGGTCCAGGTGGGAAACTGAGGCCTATGCAGCTCAGGATAGTCTGTGATCCTCCTGTCCCAATCTCATAAGTGCTGGAACCACCAGAAGGGTGAGGGGTGTGCATGGAGGGATGGAAAGTGGGCCATGTTGGCCTAATTCAAGAGGCCAATATTCTAGCACTGAGGGCCTCACTGACAGGTCTGGCTTAAGACCTGTCTCCATTAAAAAAAAAATTCTGGCCGGGCATGGTGGCGCACGCCTTTAATCCCAGCACTCGGGAGGCAGAGGTAGGAGGATCGCCGAGAGTTCGAGGCCACCCTGAGACTACATAGTTAATTCCAGGTCAGCCTGGACCAGAGTGAGACCATACCTCGCAAAACCAAAAAAAAAAAAAAAAAAATTCTGGTGGAGAGGATGGGCATGGGGACATATCTCAGTAGTAGAAAGCATGCTTTTCATGCATAGGGCCCTTGTCCTAGGTTTAATTCCTAGCACTGGAGGCGGGGGGGGGGGGACTATGGCTGTCAGGTGTGTGTGTGTGTGTGTGTGTGTGTGCGCGCGCACGCGTGCACGCATGCATTCATGCTGTATCTATCCCCAGAGTGCTACTTGGCCCAGCAGGGACATATTTGTGTTTCTTGTATTGAACCGAGCAGTTATGCCTGCATAGTATCCATGGTTTCTGGGGAACTGCAGAGAGGCCAGAGGTCCCAGGGAATTGCTGGAAGAGAACAAGTGGTTCCTGTGTCCAGAGGAAATGAGCAGACCAGACAGGGCTGATCCTTGGCAAGATATACTAGACAGCCAATGACTCTAGCTCCTTGTACAGATGCTCCTGGCCCGGAGCCCTGTCATGACTTGTCACTGTTCCATCTTTTTTTTTTTCTCATTTTTATTTATAATAATTTTTGCAGGCCTTGCCAATGCTAGGCAAGTATTATATCACTTGGCTGCAGCCCCCAGCCTCATTGCTGTCTTCTTTTGATAGGCTACAGTTCCAGGCAGGGCCCCCTGGTCTTCCAGACAGAATGTATAATAAAGAGGAAAAGAAAACATTTTCTCCACTTGTGGGGTTAACTCTTCCCTCTGAAGTACAGAATGTGCATTTTAAATCAGGTAGTCTGGAACAATGTGTCCATTTCTGCTTTTTGCTCCTAATGAATGCCTTTTATTTCAGTCCACGCAGAAGGGGGAAGCAGTGTCATGTTTGAGGCGAGATTCTGGGGGCGGCAGAGTGAGGCAGGGCACAGAAATTGCGCCATATTGCTACCTGGCTGGACTGTTCCACCACCATGATGGATGAAGGCAGAGGACAGGCACCTATATCTGGAGATGAGCTCATTCCTGTCCTCCTAGCTAGACCAGGGCTCCTTTGGGGGTCATGTTTGCTTGAGCACCTTTGATGTTCCAGTGAGTGCCAGTGTCTGCCCCACACAGGGCAGACAACCCGATATGTACAAGCTTGGGTGGGTGGGGGGCGTGCAGGGCAGACAAGCAGCGACATAGCAGGCAAGCAGATGATGATGAGAAGCTGGTAGACTAGCAACTGACGGACAAAGACAGTCCGTGACGTAGATGCGATGTCTGGCCTCCCAGGACACCGCGATCCCCTTTTTCCGCGCTACATACGCACTCCCTCCCGTGCACACGGACATGCACACTGACGTAGCTGCAGGCTTGGGGCCTTCTGCAAAAACGCAGAGACCAGGCCTGGAGGCAGAGGCCGCGGAAAGGGGGGAACGGCTGCCTTGGAGGAGAGGTGGGAACAGTGGGTGGGGCGGGTCCTTGTGGCGGTGAAAGCGATGGGGGCTGACACTAGCGGGTATCAAAGAGCGAATACATTGATCGGGCGGGAATGACGGCGTACCGATCCCCCTCTCCCCTTCCCCGGCCCAGGAAGAGGTTTGGGGAAGGGGGTTGGGTAATGAAAGGGGTGACCTATGGCGGCGGCTATATAAGGATACCTGGAGCAGAGAGGCTGAGATCTTCGAGCCGGGTCTGCGGAGAAGTCGTTCCTACCTGTTGGGGCAGCTACCTTCTGGGGATAACGCTGTCACCCTCAGGCCGCTGTCGCCCTCAGACGCAAGCCCCAAGACGGATGACTGCGAGGACTGCGGCAGCTGCAGCTGCCACCACCGTCCGTGCCCGTGGGCGGCGCCGCTGTCCGGGCTCTGGTGCTGAAGCAGCGGCAGCGGCAGGCTAGTGCGCATGCGTCAGCGCCAGCAGCCAGTCGCTGGGCGGTACCCGGGAGGAATCCAGCCAATGGGCGCGAAGCGGGGGGGGGAGTTGGGGGGGCGGGCAGCCGGGGACCCTGGTCTGCCTGGCGCCGCGGCAGCGCTGCTTTGGGGGGTTCTCTGTGACTCAGGCCGCAATGTGCTAAACTGGCCCCTCTACCCTCGCCTGGTCTTGATGGCTGTCCTTAGGAATCCATCCGACTGGCCCTTCCTGGGCGCTTTATCAGAAAGAACCAGAGAGGACGGCCTGGGTTAAAAAAAAAAAAAAATCCTCGCTGCCCCCCACGAGGAAGTGGGGAGAGGTCGTGTCTTTTGAGTTCCCCATTTCTCTCTCCGCGCCCTTCCGGCCTTCCTAGTGGAGACAGCTGTGTGCTCAGATTGAGGTCTTACTTCCTGTCCATTCGGACCTGGTCCTGGATCTGTGCCCCTCCGCCATAGAACCCAGACTCCCGGTTTTTCCAAGTGCGCAATAAGGGGAGGAGGGAGGGAGGGGAGAGTCACTGAGAGGCATGCCCAGCCCCCTTCCTTACAGTCACCTCCATTCCCCACCTCAGCCTTGCAGGGACCTGATAGCCACCCACTTCCGGGCACTTACCAGCACCCGCTTTCTCTCCTCACACACACCAACAAGTCACTAGCTGTGAGGAGAGGAGAGGGTCAGGTCTGGCTAGAGAGGTGTAACTGCATTAAAGTAGATAGCAGCAATATGAGAAACCTGCAGGAGGGGAGCGGACTCAGCCCTGCATGGGTTTGGATAGGCAGAAAGGGTTTCACAGTAAGCAGGCTGCTCACGGCCTGGCTGTATGTGCTTGGAGGTGCCTGCCTAAAAGCACAGGGCTGGGGAAAGAGAACCCAGGGGGATTTGGTTTGAAGAGATCCCATAAATGTGTTCAGTGATAAATCTACACAAGGTTCAAGTTGTAGGGGTAATCTAGGGGTTTAGAAATGCCCAAAGCATCTTACAGTTGGTTGGAGAGATAAAATGCAGACCCTAAATTAGTACCAGCTGGGAAAGGTGTGGCCAGGCCCATGAGGTGGTTGATACCAGCCAGGGAAGGGACAAGGTACAGAGAGGGAAGACTTCTGTTTCCAATAAAGGTGGGGAAAGCTGCCTGGAGATCTGGAGGTTGAAGCTGGCTTGAAAAGCTTTGAAAATATAGCAGTGAAGGGTGGGAGAGACATCCTAACCTGAGGTGGGAATTAGGGACTTTGAAAATTCAGCACATTTTCAAGGACTAGTGAGAATCCATCTGGATAATCAGGTGGTGTTGAAAGCCCACCAGATCTGGGTATGCAGGGTGGGGTGGGGTGGAGGCGATGTGACCACAATTGAGGCCCTTGGTAAGAGGGGTCAGAATTTCAAAGAGAAAGAGGGTGATCTTAACTAGCCCTATTGTTGTGTGCACTACTGAGTCAAGCTTCTGAGAATGCTAAGCTGAATGCCCTATTTTTCTGATTTTTTTTATTTTGAGAGAGAGAGGGAGGGAAAGGGAGAGAATGGGAGTGCCAGGGCCTCTCGCCACTGAAAGGGAACTCCAGATGCCTGCGCCACCATGTGTACATGTGTCACCTTGTGAGTCTGGTTTACGTGGGTTCTGGGGAGTCAAACCTGGATCCTTAGGCTTCACAGGCAAGTGCCTTAACCTCTAAGACATCCCTCCAGCCATGAATGCCCTATTTTTGAGACAGTTTAGGGGTGACAGCACTCCAAAGTGAATAGCTTTCTCCTTGCTTAAATGTGGGAGTTGTCCTTGGGCCTGTCTGTAGGAGAAAAGCTAGGTCATTACACTTTACTATGGGCCAGAAATGTCAGAAGGCTCTGGTCTTTCTTACCTCTGACCCTTTAGAGAGTCTTTCCATTCCCTTCTGAGAAGGCACTTTCTTAAAGAATCAAGATTTCTGGGAATGTTGCACTTTTCCAGAAATCCTGACTCCCCAGACACCTTATGTCAGGACTTGACTGACTAAACCAACTGCCCATCCATGGGGCTCATAAAAAATCCCAACCTGTAGCCGGGCGTGGTGGCGCACGCCTTTCATCCCAGCTCTCAGGGAGGCAGAGGTAGTAGGATCACCTTGAGTTCAAGGCCACCCTGAGACTACACAGTTACTTCCAGGTCAGCCTGGGCCAGAGTGACACCCTACCTCAAAAAACCAAAAAAAAAAAAATCCCAACCTGAGTCTTGAGATGGGCTTCTCAAACCCTGTCTTGCCTTCCTGGGCAAGAGCTCTGCTGTGCTTCCTTCTCTTAAGCTTGAGGCTTCTCAAACCCTATGTTGCCTCCTTAGGCAAGAGCTATGTATTCCTTCCTTCCCTTAACCTCCCCTTCTTTTAAAGCTCTAAGCTATAATAAAATCTCTCAGAACCTATCCTCTGGAATTCATAAGACAAGAATCCAGACACACTCCAAATGTATAGGTGCATTTGCATATATTGGCGAGGAACCTTAAAATGATCATTTTCACAATAGCGGGGCTCAGAGACAACTGGAAGACAGGCTCTTTGGGGAATAGAACATGGCCTCTAGGAGACTATTAGGAAGCGAAGACTCTGGTTCAGGGCCCATGCCAGGTCAGCAGAGTGATCCATTCAGACTCCTCATTTTGTGCCATGCTTTTTTTTTCTCTGATTCCTCAGTGATGTGGACCATGGGGATGCCCACAGTGCCCTGGCCCATGGCCAGGGGTGTGCCCACCAGGTCCTGGAGGATGGCTTCCCCCAGGACAATGTCCTGGCCCATGGCCAGGGGGGTGTCCACCGGGTCCTGGGGGATGGCTTCCCCCAGGACAATGTCCTGGCCCATGGCCAGGGGGGTGCCCACCAGGTCCTGGGGGGTGGCTTCCCCCAGGACAATGTCCTGGGCCTTGGCCAGGAGGTGGTCCGCAGTGAGGATGATGACCACCATGGCAGTGCCCCTGTGAAAAGGCAAATGAGCAATATTAGAGTCCAAGGTCACTACCAGTATCATCTGCAATCAACTCCTCTTCGTTTCAGCTGCCCAAGAGACTCACAAGGGGTTGTGGGAGGACTGGGTGGCAGAGGTAGCAAGTGACTGCTCTTAGCTCTTGGCCTTTTACTGTGACAAGGCCACGTTATAACTGAGCAAGCAAAAAGGGAAGGGTCTAGCCAGGCATGGTGGTGCACTCCTTTAATCCGAGCACTTAGGAGGCAGAGGTAGGAGGATCACTGTGAATTCAAGGCCACCCTGGTACTACAGAGTGAGTCCCAGGTCAGCCTGAACTAGAGTGAGACCCTACCTTGAAGAAGGGGAAAAAAAAATAGAGAAGGGTCTAGATATATTGGTTTCCACTCCTTAAGTAGAGCTAGGACTTCTTCTCCCTGGACATCAATTTATTTTGTCCGTAAGAAGCAGAATTATCTTATAACCTCCCCCGTCCCACAGTTCTCTCACCCAGGAGCTCATGTAGAATAGTTAGAAGGTCTACCTTGCTAGAAATGAAAGCACACTGTATTTAAAGCTACGGGTGAAGCTGAAGAGGTGCTCCTTGAGGAGCAGGAGATAGGAGGCCAGGTCTGAGGGAGATCTAGAAGTTGAGAAGGTGGAGGGCAGCTGGTAGATGGGAGATCAAGATAGGTGATGGAAGGTTAAGAATGCCTTTGTAGGTGAGTTCAAGGCCATCCTGAGACTACATATCCAGCTCAGCCTGGGCTAGAGTGAGACCCTACCTCTAAAAAAAAAAAAAAAAAAAAAAAAAAAAAAAAAAAAAAGGATGCCTTTGTAGGCCAGCACTCGGAAGGCAGAGGTAGGAGGATCACCGTGAGTTTGAGACTACATAGTGAATTCCAGGTCAGCCTGGGCTAGAGTGAGACCCTACTTTGGAAAAAAATGCTCTTGTGGGGTTCAAGAGATGGGAGTTAAAGTAGTTAAAGATGCTTGGCTCAAGAGATGGTAGTTGAAGTAGTAAAAATGCTTGCCTGCAAAGCCTGATGGCCCAGGTTCAGTTCCCCAGTACCTACCTAAAGGCACACACACAAAAGGGGCACATGTGTCTGGAGTTTATTAGCAAGAGGCAGGAGGCTCTGGTATTCCCATACTCTCTCATAAATAAATAAAATATTAAAAAAGAATACCTTTGTGTATGAACAGTGTGCATACAAAAATTACACACATATAAGCTGGGCGTGGTGGCGCACACCTTTAATCCCAGCACTCGGGAGGCAGAGGTAGGAGGATCACCGAGAGTTCGAGGCCATCCTGAGACTACGTAGTTAATTCCAGGTCAGCCTGGACCAGAGTGAGACCCTATCTCGAAAACAAAAAACAAAACAAAACAAAAAAAATTACACACATATGGGATGGAGCTCAGTGGTAGAGCTTTGCCCAGCTTATGCAGTCCCAGAACTGCAAGAAAAAAAAAGATAATAAAATACAACCAAGTAGCTACATTTGGGCACATGAACATGGGTGTGTGCATACACCTGCACACATATACACAGGTACATATGAAGGATAGGAGCCTATGGCATCCCCAAGCAGGTGCTAGACCCCAGCAATCAGAACAAAGAGAAAGTAAAGTCAGTTTGACGTCTCACAGGAGGCCTGTGTCCAGTGTTGTCTAACCTCCTGTCTTGACTGGAATCACTCCTGAGGCCAGGAGAGTTAGTCTCTTTCCACAGACTGAAGGAAGAGAAGAATCACTTGGCTTCTGAGCTAGGGCATTGGGGGTCTGGGACCCTATGGGGTGGGGATGGGGCTACGCCCCCCACTCTAGGGGTAGGATAACTTCCTACTTTGCTTTTGCTTCTGAGGGTCTGATTAAGGAGGGCTGACAGGCTTTCCTGTAAGCCTGTTATAGCAGTCCCTGCCTCATCCAAGCTCAGGGATGCCTGGAGAGCCACATTCCATGGCACTCACCTCTCTTTGTGTTTTATTCCCCACTGTTGGGGCCACAGATCCAGGCCAGGGAGCAGGTGGGCTGGTAGCTGTGGAGTGCAGGGATGGTGGAGTACAGGCAACCTCCCCACCCTGGCAGAAGCCTGTCCTGCAGTGTGGCTGGAGCTTGGGAGCAAGCCAACCATCCAGCAAGGCTGTGACTATAGCCAGAAAGCAGAGAAGCATAGAACAGGCTGGGAAGCAGCAGGAGAGAGGACGTGCTGCTGGGGCAGGGAGGGGAAGTGAAGAAAGGAGAGAGACAGATGGGAAAACAGAGGAGAGAATGCCAAAAAGAAGGCTGCAGTCAGCAGGGGGTGGATGGATGCCATAGTGCCCGGCCCCACCCTGGCTGCGGCCTGAATCTGTTCCTGACTTTTCATTTGATGGAAGTGCAGGTCTGGGAAGGAGGTAAGATGTCTGGAGAACATGGTTGTGGAGAGGGTAAAGGGTGGGGAACATGCTTACCTTTGGACCTGTGGGAGAAGAAAAGAAAGAAAAACAGCAGCTTTAGTCATTTGGTTCTGAAGTGAAAAACGGGTCTTCTCCCTGGTGCTAGCTCTGTGCTGGTTCCCACACCCCACCCCCAACAAGGCTCCTCAGACTTGGCCACTTGCCTGACAGTCATTCCTTCATTCATCCACTAACTACAGATTCATATTGAAAGTCAATATAAAGCTCACTTGTGCATCCCTGTGGGCTCAAGAGCTGGCAGAGTACCCTGGGTGGCACAGGGCCAGTCAGGAGGTGTGGGTTCCTGTCTGCACTCTCCGTCAGAGGTCTGCCCTCCTAACCTTGGTCAAACTTCCTGGTGCTAGGGACGAACTCCATTGTGGCAATTCTTCCTCTTCCACCACCACAGAGGCTCTGCCACTCTTCCCGCATTCATCCTTGCAGGTCTCATGTACGGTCTCCGCTCAGCTCCTCTGATCTGTTTGTTGGTTTCTGCTTATAATCTGATTAAAACCTTCTGGTCTCAGCTGTGAACCAAGTGCCTCCTGCTATTTGGAAATCTCTCTAGCTCCACCCTGCCTTGCCTTGCCTGCAAGAGTTCCTCATCCCTGGCCCCTCCAGCCTCTCTGCCATGGGCCTATTGGCTTATTCTTCAGAAGCCGCCTGTGTGGCCCTGGGTGACCTTGAGCGCTTCTTTTGGTGGGAGTCATCTGCCATTTATTCTGTGCCTTTTTGTTTACTTGTTTGTTTATTTGCGTGTGTATGTGTGTGTGCGCACGCGTGTGCACAGGCCCATGCGTGCACGTGTATTCCTAGGGTCTCTGGCCACTGCAATCAAATCATTGTCTGGCTTTATGTGGGTGACTAAGGAATTGAACCCCAGCCAGCAGGCTTTGCAAGCAAGTGCCTTTAACCACTGAGCCATCTCCTGGGGCTCTTTTGTGTCTTTTTTTTTAATTATTTTTTATTTTTATTTATTTTTGGAGAGAGAGACACAGAGAGACAGAGAGAGAGGGAGAGGGAGGCAGAGATTGGCATGTCAGCAGTCTCTCAGCTGCTGCGAATGAAATCCAGATGTGTGAGCCCCCTTGTGGGCAAGTGTGGCATTGCGCCCTTGCCTCACTGCATCTGGCTAAACGTGGGACCTGGAGATTGGAACCGCTGGACATTGGAACCAGCATTCTTAGGCTTAGCAGGCAGGCGCCTTAGCCGCTAAGCCATCTCTCCAGCCCTCTTTTGTGTCTTTTGAGGGGTGACATTGGCATAGGCTGCTGAGAGCTGGGTTCTGGGCTCCAGACTTGGCTGTCCTTTCATGACTTCACCCCAAGCATGATGCCTGATTTTTCTAGGCCTTATGTGTACAATGGGAAAGGCACCTGCCTGTTTTTCTTCTGAGGTTGAGGAGTGAGTGAGATTAAGAATGTATGGACAAGCCGGGCGTGGTGGTGCACGCCTTTAATCCCAGCACTCGGGAGGCAGAGGTAGGAGGATCGCCGAGAGTTCGAGGCCACCCTGAGACTACATAGTTAATTCCAGGTCAGCCTGGACCAGAGTGAGACCCTACCTCGCAAAACCAAAAAAAAAAAAAAAAAAGAATGTATGGACATGGGGCTGGAGAGATGGCTTAGCAGTTAAGGTGCTTTCCTACAAAGCCAAAGGACCTAGGTTCCATTCCGAAGGACCCATATAAGCCAGATACACAAGGTGGCATGTTTGTCTGGAGTTTGTTTGCAATGGCTGGAGGCCCTGGTGCACCCATTCTCTCTATCTGCCTCTTTCTCTCTCTCTCAAATAAAAATTAATAATTTTAAAATAAAAACAAGGGCTGGAGAGATGACTTAGCGGTTAAGGAACTTGCCTGAAAAGCCCAAGGACCCAGGTTTGATTCCCCAGAACCCACGTAAGCCAGATGCACAAGGTGGTGTATGCGTCTGGAGTTTGTTTGCAGAGGCTACAAGCCATGGGGCGCCCATTCCCTCTCTCCCCCTTTGTCTCTGTCTCTCTTTCTCTCTTAATTAAATAATAATAATAAACATATTTTAAAAAGAATGTATGGACATGTTTCTTAAACTGCAAAGTGTTCTACAGAATGCAAGGGCTTGCTTGCATTTGGGAACCCTACACATGTGTGCATATAAGAGCGTGCACGCACACAAACACATACATACATTTTTGGCATTTCATAGATAAGGTTGATTGATTGCCCCTGACCTCCTCACTCTCCCACTTTTCTCTTCCATCTTTCACCTCATAGCCTCCCAGCCATGCCACTTACCTGGATCCATCCTTATGGGACAAGAGCAGGGAGCGACACAAAGAACACCTGTGGTGCAACAGATAAAGTCGTAGTTTATCGTGATTGAAATGTCAGTCTCTTCCTTTCTTCCCTCCCCCACCCCAGGGATCACACACACAGTCTCTTCAAAGTATGGAAGGGGTATTACTGCTTCTGGCCTACCTCGGCACCTGGCATGGAACTGGCATTCTTGGTTGTGGCACAGATATCCAATGGACATGGGGGGTTCTTCCATATGGGCCATGAATAGGGACAAGATGCACCCTCTCATGAGCCCCACATGCACCCCAGACTCACAATCATGTGTAATTCAATCCCAGTTGGATCAATTTCATGCTAGTTATCCATACTGAGTGCCTATCATGTGCTCTGGTCATGGCATTCCTGTCCTTGTAAGAGCCTGTGACATAGGGTGGGACAGAGAGGCTTGGACACATCAGTGTACCCAGAGTAGGGAGGGGCAGGATGGATTGGTGGGTAGGGGTCTTTGGGGATTCAGGGAATCCAATATCTTTGCTACTAAAGCACAAATGAATGTGAGGCTTCCCAGGATCCTAACTCCTTACTAGGATAGGAAGAGGGTAGGAAGCTTGAGATCTCAATCCATTTGTCATTCATCAAAACCAGCCAGTTCGGGCTGGAGAGATGGCTTAGCGGTTAAACGCTTGCCTATGAAGCCTAAGGACCCCGGTTCAAGGCTCGATTCTTCAGGACCCACGTAAGCCAGATGCACAAGGGGGTGCATGCATCTGGAGTTCGTTTGCAGTGGCTGGAGGCCCTGGCGCACCCATTCTCTCTCTCTCTCTACCTGCCTATTTCTGTATCTCTCTCTCAAATAAATAAATAAATAATATTTAAAAAAAAAAAAAAAACAGCCAGTTCTCATCAGGTGGAACTGCTACAACCTCATATTACTGGAGCTGGAATGCCAGTCACAGTGGATGGCCTCATACACAGTTCACTAATGACTAAAGGCATCAAGACTCTCTAGTCTCAGACGGTGGCTGAACATACGAGCACAAATGTTCACATTCACACCCACACCCTCTAAATACAAAAGGCCTTTGGTGCTTGGATTGAACCTAGAGCCATGTACATGCCAAGAAGGCTATCTTCCACAGAGTAACACCCTAACCTTACTAAGCCACCCGCTTTTACTGGCTTCTACTTGTGCCACAAATGTTCAGTGGAGGTCAGGTTCTAAATAATGCCATTGGTATTTCTTGCTCCCTGATCTTTTCCTTGCACTAATGATAAAATCTGGAAAAATCTCATGAAAATAAAAATTAATAATTTTAAAATAAAACAAGGGCTGGAGAGATGACTTAGCGGTTAAGGAACTTGCCTGCAAAGCCCAAGGACCCAGGTTTGATTCCCAGAACCCACGTAAGCCAGATGCACAAGGTGGTGTATGCCTGAGTTTGTTTGCAGAGGCTACAAGCCATGGGGGCGCCCATTCCCTCTCTCCCTCTGTCTCTGTCTCTCTTTCTCTCTTAATTAAATAATAATAATAAACATATTTTAAAAAGAATGTATGGACATGTTTCTTAAACTGTAAAGTGTTCTACAGAATGCAAAGGCTTGCTTGCATTTGGGAACCCTACACATGTGTGCATATAAGAGCGTGCACTCACACAAACACATACATACATTTTTGGCATTTCATAGATAAGGTTGATTGATTGCCCCTGACCTCCTCACTCTCCCACTTTTCTCTTCCATCTTTCACCTCATAGCCTCCCAGCCATGCCACTTACCTGGATCCATCCTTATGGGACAAGAGCAGGGAGCGACACAAAGAACACCTGTGGTGCAACAGATAAAGTCGTAGTTTATCGTGATTGAAATGTCAGTCTCTTCCTTTCTTCCCTCCCCCACCCCAGGGATCACACACACAGTCTCTTCAAAGTATGGAAGGGGTATTACTGCTTCTGGCCTACCTCGGCACCTGGCATGGAACTGGCATTCTTGGTTGTGGCACAGATATCCAATGGACATGGGGGGTTCTTCCATATGGGCCATGAATAGGGACAAGATGCACCCTCTCATGAGCCCCACATGCACCCCAGACTCACAATCATGTGTAATTCAATCCCAGTTGGATCAATTTCATGCTAGTTATCCATACTGAGTGCCTATCATGTGCTCTGGTCATGGCATTCCTGTCCTTGTAAGAGCCTGTGACATAGGGTGGGACAGAGTAGGCTTGGGACATCAGTGATGGAGTAGGGAGGGTAGGGGTGGGTAGGGGTCTTTGGGGGATTTAGGAATCCAATATCTTTGTTACTAAAGCACAAATGAATGTGAGGCTTCCCAGGATCCTAACTCCTTACTAGGATAGGAAGAGGGTAGGAAGCTTGAGATCTCAATCCATTTGTCATTCATCAAAACCAGCCAGTTCTCAGAGATGGCAGGTGGCCTAACCTGCTGGTTCAAGGCAACCTCAAGCCAGATGCACAAGGGGGTGCATGCATCTGGAGTTCTGGAGCTGGAATGCCAGTCTCTCTCTCTCTCTACCTGCCTATTTCTGTATCTCTCTCTCAAATAAATAAATAAATAATATTTAAAAAAAAAAAAAAACAGCCAGTTCTCATCAGTGGAACTGGCCCTCATATTACTGGAGCTGGAATGCCAGTCACAGTGGATGGCCTAAAGGTTCACTAATGACTAAAGGCATCAAGACTCTCTAGTCTCAGACGGTTGCTGAACATACGAGCACAAATGTTCACATTCACACCCACACCCTCTAAATACAAAAGGCCTTTGGTGCTTGGATTGAACCTAGAGCCATGTACATGCCAAGAAGGCTATCTACCACAGAGTAACACCCTAACCTTACTAAGCCACCCGCTTTTACTGGCTTCTACTTGTGCCACAAATGTTCAGTGGAGGTCAGGTTCTAAATAATGCCATTGGTATTTCTTGCTCCCTGATCTTTTCCTTGCACTAATGATAAAATCTGGAAAAGTCTCATGATGTTGGACTAGGGTAGGGGGAGAGGAAACCTTAGAGCCATTCAGGACCTGGGTTAAAAGAAAGAGAAAGAGGGTTGAAAAGATGGCTTAGTGGTTTAGGTACTTGCCTGCAAAGCCAAAGGACCCAGGTTTGATTCCCCAGGACCCATGTAAGCCAGATGCATAAGGTGGTGCATGCATTTGGAGTTCATTTGCAGCAGCTGAAGGCCCTGGCATGCCAATTCTCTATCTCCCCCACCTCTTGAATAAATAAATACTTTTTTTTTATTTTTGGAGAGAGACACAAAGAGAGAGAGAGAGACAGAGAATGGGTGCGCCAGCAGTCTCTCAGCTGCTGTGAAAGAAATCCAGATGTGTTCGCCCCCTTGTGGGCAAGTGTGGCATTGCACCCTTGCGTCACTTTGCATCTGGCTAAACGTGGGACCTGGAGATTGGAACCGGGTTCTTAGGCTTAGCAGGCAGGCTTCTTAACAGCTAAGCCATCTCTCCAGCCCAATAAATACATTTTTTAAAAAGAGAAAGACAGGCTCAGCTATTAGAGGAACAGGAATTGGCAGCTCTGGAAGGGACCTGAAGTGCAGTACCACAGCCCTTGGGTGACCCCTCTACCTGCCATGGCAAAGGCTGTAACATCAGTCCTAACTCCAGTAGAGTGGAGGTGCAGGAGCCAGCCTGGGAGTGTGGAAGGGCAGCTGGGTAGACACGCATGCAACTACACAGCCACTTGGCACAGACACACACAGTGTTCATGTGAAACAGGCTCACATATGCCAACACAATACCTTCACAGAGCCACAGAAGCACTGGTGCCAGTTCAAAGTACATGTATTTATACCCCTTTCCTTAAGGAGACCCCTTCCTCTCCTACCCATAAGCAAGCAAAGCCAGGTCCTTACCTGAGAGTGCAGAGCAGGAAGCTGAAGCTCTGTCTGCCCTCAGTGTATTCAGTGTATTTGTACAGGACAGGGAGGGGCTGGATAGGGTCAGGTGCACTGGGAGGGAATGAGCAGGGATGGGCTAATCTCTGTCGGGGCAAAGATCAGCTGGAAGCAGGATGTTGGTGGGGAGGCCAAGCAGATGGGAAGACTGAGGAGCAACCCATTAGGAGCTTGGTCAGGTAACGAGATGCCACAGAATCAAGGCAAAGCTGTTCAGCACCCAGAGGCCCGCTCTAGACATTTGCAGAGCTCCCACCAGGTTCTGTGTGGGAGGGCTTCATGCAGCATGAACCACCGACTTTCACAGACTAGACAGAGTGACCATCTTCTTCCAGCATGTGGAAGAGGAGACATGAGGGAGAACCTGGTGGCGTTCTTACCCTGGGTATCACGCCCCAGACTGTCAAATTGCTACCCAGCACAGGAAGCTAGTCTAGGAACAGAAATCGCAGATAGAAAAACAGACTTTGGGATGAGATCTGAACAAAGGGGATAGGACTGAGCATTTTGGACCCCAAATCTGTTAGCTTGCTCTGCCCCGGCAAGCTCCTTACGGGCTTATCCTCACCAACCTTTGTGGCATCTGCTGTATGCCACAGGGCCTTGCTAGATGTGCTCCCTCAGTGTCAGAGGACTGCTACAAGTTCCCCAACTCCTGGGATCCTAACTTCTCATACTTCCTTCTCCCACTGGCCTCTACTCTTCTTAAATACAGGAATGCAAAGGTTCTCTCAGTCACCTTTGTATTCCCAGGACTGGATTTTGGCAGTTCTCCTGACATTAGAAGATTACCAATAAATATTTAGTATGTGAGTGAAGAGCTGGTGTTATTATTGAGTGACTGGCCTTTTTGTGGTTTATTTTTGTGGTCTCTATTCTTCTCTTTCTCTCTCTTTTTTAAACATTTTTATTTCATTTATTTATTTATTTATTTATTTATTTATTTATTTATTTATTTGAGAGGATCTCACTCTGGTCCAGGCTGACCTGAATTAACTATGGGTCTCAGGGTGGCCTGCCTACCTCTGCCTCCCGAGTGCTGGGATTAAAGGCTAGCCACTGCAAAACATTTTTATTTTTATTTATTTATTTGAGAGAGAGAGAGAGAAAATGGGTGTGCCAGGGCTTCTAGCCACTGCAAACGAACTCCAAATGCATGCACCCCTTTGTGCATCTGGCTTACATGGGTCCTGGGGAATTGAACCTGGGTCCTTTGGCTTTACAGGAAAGTGCCTTAACTGCTAAGCCATCTCTCCAGCCCTCTTCGCTTCCTCTTATTTACATGTTAAAAAATTTTTTTTTCTGTATGGGCATGGTGGCACATGCCTTTAATCCCAGCACTCAGAAGGCAGAGGTAGGAGGATCATTGAGAGCTCAAGGCTGTCCCTGACACTTCATAGTAAATCAGGTCAGCCTGGGCTAGAGTGAGAGTCTACCTGGAAAAAAAAATTCTGGAAGAAGAAAGTGCCCTGACTTGATCTTACAGTGATGTTCAAATCTGAAGACCTCACTAGGCTGGGCTATAGGAGAGACCCTCTCAGAAAGTCAAGAAACAGGGCTGGAGAGATTGTTCAGTGGTTAAAGGCACTTGCTTGCAAAACCTGATGTCCTGAGCCTAATTCTCCAGTATCTACATAAAGCCAATGCACTAAGTGGCATATGCATCTGGAGTTCATCTGCAGTGACAGGAGGCCCTGGCTTGCCCATACTCACTCATTCTCTCTCTCCCTAAAAATAAAATAAATAAATTTTTTAAATAGTTTAAGCCATATTTTATTTTAAAATATCATAGCAAATATATTTAAAATTTATTGAAGGCAGTTAAATAATAGCACCTTTCTTTCAGAAATCAACTTTTTTTGTTTGTTTTTCATGGTAGTCTCACTTTAGCTCAGGCTGACCTGGAATTCATTCTGTATTCTCAGGGTGGCCTCGAACTCACAGCGATCCTCCTACCTCTGCCTCCCAAGTGCTGGGATTAAAGGCATGCACCACCATGCCCTGCTAAGAAATCAACTTTTAAATTCAGGAAAAATTAAAAAATAATTAGCAAATACAAAATGAGATGCATCTACAATACTTTAGAAGACATAGGCTTTCATTAGTTAAAATTTACATATAAGCAAGAGAAGTAGTCTACAATAATAATATGTTTATCAAGAAATATATGTATATAAACCAGACGTGGTGGCACATACCTTTAATCCCAGCACTTGGGAGGCAGAGGTAGGATGATCACCAAGAGTCTGCAGCCATCCTGAGACTACATAGTGAATTCCAGGTCAGCCTGGGCTAGAGTGAGACCCTACCTCGAAAAACCAAAAAAAAAAAAAAAAAAAAAAAAAAAAGAAAGAAAGAAAAAAACAAGAAAGAAATATATATATACACACACACACAACTAAAGATTAAATGGGTAGGATATAAGTAGGATCTTAAAGAAGGAAGCTCTAAAGGATGACATGCAAATTAGTGAAGTGTTCCATATAAAAAAAACAACCCATTCACAATTGCATCAAAAAATAATAATAAAGTACCTTGGAGTAAACCTAACCAAGGAAGTGAAGAAACTTTAAAACACTCAAGTGAGAAATTGCAGAAGACACTAGGAAATGAAAAGACATCCCTTGTTCTTGGATTGGAAGAATCAATATTGTGAAAATGACAATCTTACCAAAAGCAAATCTACACATTTAATGCAATTCCCATCAAAATTCCAATGGCATTCTTCACAGAAATAGAAAAAACAATCCAAAAATTCATTTGGAAACACAAAAACCCTCTAATATCTAAAACAATTTTGGGCAACAAAAATAAGGCTGGTGGTATCACCATGCCTGATTTTAAGCTACATTACAGAGCCATAGTAACAAAAACAGCATGGTACTGGCACAAAACAGAAAAACAGACATGTAGATCAATGGAACAGAATAGAGGACCCAGATGTAAGTCCAAGTAGCTATAGCCACCTGATCTTTGATAAAAATGCCAAAAATACTCATTGGAGAAAAGACAGCCTCTTCAGCAAATGGTGCTGGGAAAACTGTAGACAGATGAAAATAGACCCTTATCTCTCTCCATGCACAATAATTAAATCCAAATGGATCAAAGACCTTAATTCAGACCTGAAACTCTGAAACTGCTAGAGGAAAAAATAGGGGAAACCCTTCAACATATTGGTCTTGGCAAAGACTTCTGAATATAACCCCAATTGCTCAGGAAATAAAACCACAAGTCAACAGCTGGGACCTCATGAAATTACAAAGCCTTTGTACAGCAAAAGACACTGCAAATACAGCAAAGAGGCAACCTACAGAATGGGAGAAAATCTTTGCCAGCTATACATCTGACAGAGGATTAATATCTATGATATACAAAGAACTCAAAAAACTAAATTAGGGCTGGAGAGATGGCTTAAAGGTTAAGGCACCTGCCTGCTAAGCCTAAGAACCCGCTTCCAATCTCCAGGTCCCACGTTTAGCCAGATGCAAAGTGATGCAAGGGTGCAATGCTGCACTTGACCACAAGGGGACGCATGCTTCTGGATTTCATTCACAGCAGCTGAGAGACTGCTGGCACACCCATTCTCTATCTGTCTCCCTCTCTCCTCTCTCTCTGTCCATCTCTCTCTAAAAATAAAAAATAAAAATAAAAATAAACTTAAAAAAACTAAATTATAAGAAATCAAACAACCCAATTAAAAAATGGGCTATGAAACTGTATGGCACAATATAGGCCTGGTCCTAGCCAGACCGCATGGCAGAAGAAAACAGGAAGTGGCTTCTGTGAAAATGGCGTTCTGCACAGGCTTGGTGTGACAACAGTTACAGTCCCATGCTTGCAAGAAGTCTGCTACGAGATGTCCTGTCCAGAGACAGGCTGTCATTGGTCACCAAAAGGGGACCACCCCATACAAGGATTAGCCAGCCAAGCCCCTCAAAACCCATGTGCACTTCCTGAATAAACAAGTTTGTGGATTCTCACTTCCGCTTTCACCCAACTCCCGGAATTTGTGTCGTGACTCTGCGCTGCTCACCCTAATTTGGCAGAGACCCTATCGTCCCTCCTGAGCTGGCCTTGGGGGGGACCGCAACATGAAACTAAATAGAGATTTATCAAAGAAAGAAACACATATGGCATTTAAACATCTAAAAAAATGTTCTACATCCCTGGCCATCAGGGAAATGCAGATTAAAACTCTACTGAAAGCCGGGCGTGGTGGTGCACACCTTTAATCCCAGCACTTGGGAGGCAGAGGTAGGAGGATCGCTGTGAGTTCGAGGCCACCCTGAGACTACATAGTTAATTCCATGTCAGCCTGGACCATAGTGAGACCCTACCTCGAAAAACCAAAAAAAAAACAAAACTACACTGAAACTGGGTGTGGTGGCGCACGCCTTTAATCCTAGTACTCCGGAGGCAGAGGAGGAATGCTGTGAGTTTGAGGTTACCCTGAGAAGACATAGTGAATTCCAGGTCAGCCTGGACTAGAGTGAGACCCTACCTCGAAAAACCAAAATAAAACAAAACTACATTAAGATCCCATCTCACTCCTGTCAGATTGGCTACCATCATGAAAACAAATGACCATAAATGCTGGTGAGGATGTGGAAAAAAGAGCAACCCTTCTACACTGTTGGTGGGAATAAAATCTGGTCCCAGCCATTGTGGAAATCAGTGTGGAAGTTCCTAAGACAGCTAAAAATAGATCTACCATATGACCCAGCTATACCACTCCTAGGCATAAATCCTAAGGACTCGTCTCATTATCTTAGAGATACTTGCTCAACCATGTTTATTGCCACTCTATTCACAAGAGCTAGGAAATAGAACCAGCCTAGATGTCCCTCAGATGATTAGTGGATAATAAAGATTTGGCACATTTACACAATGGAGTTCTACTCAGCAGTAAAGAAAAATGAAATTATGAAATTTGCAGGAAAATGGATGGATCTGGAAAGGATTATACTTAGTGAGGTAACCCAGGCCCAAAAAAGCCAAACGTCACATGTTCTCTCTCATATGTGGATCCTAACTACAAATGATTGGACTTCTATGTGAGTAGGAATAAAACTCAGTAGCAGAGGCCAGTAAGCTAGAAAGGGGATATAAAGGGAATAGAAACTGGGTGTGGTGGCACAAGCCTTTAATCCCAGCACTGGGGAGGCAGAGGTAGAAGGATCACCATGAGTTCAAGGCCATATATAGTGAGTTCCAGGTCAGCCTGAACTAGAGTGGGACCCTACCTCGAAAAACCAAAAATAAATAAATAAATAAATAAATAAATAAATAATAGAAAGGGAGGGATGGGGGACTTAATAGGATGGTGTTGTATATATGTAAGTAGAAGAACAGATTAATGGGGATGAAAGGCCTAAGTGAGGTCTGGGGAAGAGATTGAGTAAAGGAAAGGTGGAGGCAGGGCTAATCAAAAGCCAAGAGGATATAATAAGTCATATGAGAGGGGACAGAGGAGTGCTCATGCCATCCTTTCCCCTGCCATCATGGGGCACCCCCTCGAGTCTGTAAGCCAAAATAAACCTTTTTTTTCCTCCAAAAGGTGATCTTGGTCAGGTGATTTCTGCCAGCAATGCAAACCTGACTGCAACAAGACCCTACCTCAAAAAATCCAAAACTAGGGATGGAGAAATGGCTTAGCAGTTAAGGTGCTTGCCTGCGAAGCCAAAAGATCCCATTTCAATTCTCCAAGGACCTACGTAAGCCAGATGCACAAGGGGCACATCCATCTGGACTTTGTTTGCAGTGGCTGGAGGCCCTGGTGAGCCCATTCTCTCTCTGTCTGCCTCTCTTCTATCTCTCTCTCTCTCTGCTTGCAAATAAATAAATAAAATAAAAATTTTTTAAATCCAAAAATAAATAAATTAAATAAATAAATAAATAAATAAATAAATAAATACCTGAGGTTAGAGGGGCCATACATTTACACTCAAACCACCTCATCCCACCCCTGGCCCACATAGACCCAGGATCATCTCACAATGCAAAATGTACACAGTCTAATGTCAGAGGTCCCCATAGGCCGGGTATGGTGGTGCACACTTTAATCCCAGTACTTGGGAGGCAGAGGTATGAGGATCACCATGAGCTTGAGGCCACCCTGAAACTACATAGTGAATTCCAGGTCAGCCTGAGCTAGAGCGAGACCCTGCATTGAAAAAAAAAAAAAAAAAAAAAAAAAAAGGGCTGGAGAGATGGCTTAGCAATTAAGGTGTTTGCCTGCAAAGCCAAAGGATCCTGATTCTACTCTCCAGGACCCATGTAAGCCAGATGCACAAGGTGGCGCATGCATCTGGAGTTCGTTTGCAGTGGATGGAGGCCCTAGTGCACCCATTCTCTTTCTCTCTCTCTCTCTCTCTCTCAAAAAATGAGTGATATGGAAACCTACTTCTTGGACAATGGAACACTCAAAAGCCATCGATTGTTACTAGAAAATTTTCAATGCCAGGGATGGGATACCTTCCAGTGAGGTCACTGATACCCTGAAAACATTACAGGCCATTGCCAAGGCTCTTGGTTTCCCACCAGGAACAGATGGTAAGAGCCTATTGCTCCACATGCTTGGGCTGCAAGGTCACTGAAAAATCCTGCTGGAGCTGAGCTAAAAACCTCCTCCATGTAGACCACCTGACAGAAAGCTGGAAAAAGCTACCTTGCATGCAGTTCAATGGGAGAGAGAGGAATCACCAGGAGATACTCAACAGTGGACACTGCAAGCCTTAAATTTGACCAGCCAGGCGAAATGAGCCAATGCATGCAATAGTGGCATGTCTGTTTTGGGGGAAACCAACCACTCTCTAATTGGACTGGAGGCCTGCTCCGTGGGAGGGAAAACATCCCTGATACTGAAAACCTACAACAGGGATAGTCATGAACCTTAGGGGTGTAATGTCTGGTGTCTGGCTAAATGTGCATCCTATGCTCACCAAACTGCCCAGTAAGCACTTCTCTTAATGTTCATACCCATGTATTAAATTTTATTTATTTATTTATTTATTTATTTATTTATTTATTTATTTAAGAGCAAGAAAGAAGCAGAGATAAAGAGAGACAGAGAGAGAATAGGCATGCCAAGGCCTCCATCCACTGCAAACGAACTCCAGATGCATGTGCCACCTTGTGCATCTGGCTTACGTGGGTCCTGGGAAATCGAACCTAGGTCCTTTGGCTTTGCAGGCAAGTGCCTTAACTGCTAAGCCATTTCTCCAACCCCATACCCATATATTAATGCTACTCTCACTTTTGGTTAGAGAAGCTTCTCTTTTCAGATGGCAGTGACCTTGGTATGACTCAGAAGGCACCATGGTGCTGAGAAGTGACAGAAGGGTGTTCAGCACTGAAACATCTCTATCACATCTTCCAAGGTTCAGGGTCCATTGCATAAGCAGTAGAAAACAAAATGTAAGAGCCAAAGGAAGAGTAGAACTCCTTACAACGTGCACCTCCGGGCACAAAATGGCCTGGATATCCATGACCTCACAGTGCCTGACACTACCTACACAAGACCATCATAATAGGAGGAAAAGATGATGCCATCAAAATAAAAGAGAAGCGGGCGTGGTGGCGCATGCCTTTAATCCCAGCACTCGGGAGGCAGAGGTAGGAGGATCGCTGAGAGTTCGAGGCCACCCTGAGACTACATAGTTAATTCCAGGTCAGCCTGGACCAGAGTGAGACCCTATCTCGAAAAAACCAAAATAAATAAATAAATAAATAAATAAATAAATAAATAAATAAATGAGAGATGTTTGAGAGGGGGAAGGTTATTATGAGAGTGGAATTATGAAGGGGAAATTGGGGAAAGGGAGGGAAATACCATGGGTTATTGTCTACAATTATGGAAGTTGTTAAAAAAATAAATTTAATTTAAAAAGTTCAAATGTCTGGAATTAAATAACTAACTACTCGCCAAAACTTCACAAAATATTCACACCAGATAGACCAAGATTAATTTTCCCAAGCATTCCTGCCTCTGGTCTTTATGACATAGAAGAGCATCAACACTGTATGAAACATATGATTTAGGCCTTTTAGCAGATTGTACACATGACACTGGTAGATGAATTCATAAGGTGAAAGGGTTGCTAGCACTCTGAGAAACACAAAAAACATTTTCATTTGTAACATCTGGTTAACTTGGCGTTTGAACAAACTGCTGTGAAGTGAATGGTTTTCCATCAAGGTACTTAGGATGGGGAGGTAATCTGGAATGAAGGTGGGTACAGAACACATGCATGCTGACCTTTGACCCTCCAGGTATTCCTGGTTTGGTGTCAGGTTGAGCTCCTGCACAACTGTATTCAGCCTTGGGATGAGAGGGACTTTGCCCAAGCAGCTTGTATCAAGTTAGCAATACTAGCCTCTCCTATTTGTAGTTCTGGACAACCCATCTATCTCATCTGGGTGCTGACAGACTCAATCTCTTGTATAAGTGGCATTAATATTGTCTCATTGATCCAATTTCTGAACTTAGCTTTCCACAAATCCATATGATCAAGAAGTTGTCTATTCACAATCACTCTTGCCCAAACCTCTTCTGCAGCTTGCTTAGAACTGAGATCGGCTTCATCCTTGTTTGAATATGGGGCCTGAGGCCTACAGGCCAGTTGATACAGAAACTTCTTTAAGATTTGTGCATAACAGAATGGCTCTAGTTCCAACAAGTGGGCTGCTGGAAGAAAAGGTAGAATCTGGACTCCCCGGAATTCACTATGTAGTCTCAGGGTAGCCTCAAACTCTCAAAGAGCCTCCTACCCTAAATTAAAAAAAAATCTGGGTATGGTAGACACAAGCTTTTAATCCTAGCACTTGGGAGGCAGAGGTAGAAGGATCGCAGTGAGTTCGAGGCCACCCTGCAACTACATAGTGAGTTCCAGGTCAGCCTGCACTAGAGTGAGACCCTAACTTGAAAAACAAAAACAAAACAGGGCCCAGTGTGGTGACACACGCTTTTAATCCCAGCACTTGGGAGGCAAAGGTAAGAGGATTGTCATGAGTTCAAGGCCAACCGAGTGAATTCCAGGTTAGCCTGGGCTAGAGTGAGACCTTACCTCGAAAAACCAAACCAAAATAACAACAAACAAAACCCAAGATACTGAGGCCCTCAAAAAGGGTCTGACTGCTTTCTTCTTCACAATGTTTCAATCAAAGAGAACCGAAGCCTTGTGCAATCAGAGAAGAAAAAGTTAAAGTAGCCATTGTTTCTGGATTTACCTAGAAAGAGCCTACATGAACTATCTGCACTTGAATTGCATTAAAATCATTAAGGAAAAACAAAACAGAACATGGACTGGAGAGATGTCCACGGATAAAACACTTTCTATGCACATACGAGTACCTGAGTTTGAATCCCCAGAACCCATGTATAGCTGTAATCCCAACATGCCTTGTGGCAAGACAGGAGGCAGAGACAGAAGAAGAATTGGCTTGAAGCTCAAAGGCCAGCTAATCTGGTGAATGCAGCAGTGAACCCTGCCTTGACAAGGTGGAAGGCAAGACCAACACCTAAAAGTTGTTCTAACCTCCATACGTGAGCTGTGATATGTACACACACACATGCACGGCTGGGAATGTAACTCAGTGATAGAGTAATAGTATGCCTAAGGCCCTATGTTCAATGCCCAGTATTGAAAAAAGAGTAAAGAATACTCAGGTGAGCCGAGCGTGGTGGTGCACGCCTTTAATCCCAGCACTCAGGAGGCAGAGGTAAGAGGATCGCCGTGCTTTCGAGGCCACCCTGAGACTACATAGTGAATTCCAGGTCAGCCTGAGCTAGAGTGAGACCCCACCTCGAAAACCCAAAAATAAAAAAATAATAATAAATAAATAAAGGATACTCAGGAGAAATGAAAACAAAGTCCTCACAGAATTGGGTCGAAGGCTCAAGACTGAGATGGCCTCTGATGTTCATCACTAAGTGAATGAGTAAATAAATTGCAGTGCATGCGTCCAATGGAATGCTATTCAATAATATGAAGGAGTGAACTATTAATAGATACAGGCCCAGACATGACCGAACCTCAAAATAATTATGTAGTGTTCAAGAAGCCAGGCATAAAGAACATATACTGTGTACATTTGTCTATAGAATTAAAAAAAATATATGATAAGGAGAGCAGACCAGTGAGGTCCAGGGGTGCAGAGAAGGAGTAGAAGTGACACTACAGAAAGGGACATGAACAAGGTGTAGTGTTGCACACCTGTAAGGGAGGCAGAGGTAGGAGGATCAGTGTGAGTTTGAAGCCATCCTGAGACTACATAATGAATTCCAGGTCAGCCTGAGCTACAGTAAGACCCTACCTTGAAACAACCCCAAAAAAAAAAAAAGAGAAAGAAAAAAGGAGATGAGGAAGCACTGGGGTTGATGGTGTGGCCATTATCTTCATGTGTCTGTGACTTCATGGAACATCAACTTGTACAATGGGAATATGTGTGGTTTATGGCATGTCAATTTGACCTCAGTTAGAGCTGTAAAATCAAAAGTGCCATAACCTCAGAAAATAGGTTGCAAAGTGGAGAGGAACAAAGGGGAAGTCTTTTTCCTCTCCATGGTGAAGAAGCAGATGGCACCAGCCAGACTTCTCTACAGTTTGAGAAGAGCTTTTAGAAATGTTATTATCGGGCTGGAGAGATGGCTTAGCGGTTAAGGCACCTGCCTCCTAAGCCTAAGAACGCTGCTTCCAATCTCCAGGTCCCACGTTTAGCCAGATGCAAAAGTGACGCAAGGGCGCAATGCTGCACTTGACCACAAAGGGGTGCATGCATCTGGATTTCATTCACAGCAGCTGAGAGGCTGCTGGCGTGCCCATCTCTGTCTTCCTCTCCCTCTCTGTCTCTCTCTGTGTGTCTCTCTCCACAAAAAAAAAAAAAAAAAAAGAAAAAAAGAAAGAAAGAAATGTTATTATCCTCCCCTTTTTGCTGTTCGGGCTTGGTTTTCTTTTTTAAAATAATTTAATGGTTTTTTTTAATTGTTTTAATAGTTTTTTTAATAGCTTAATAGGTTTTTTTTTTTTTTCGAGGTAAGGTCTTACTCTAACCTGAAATTCACTCTGTAGTCTCAGGGTGGCCTTGAACTCATGGCAATCCTCCTACCTCTGTCTCCCGAGTGTTGGGATTAAAGGCATGCACCACCATACCCAGCTAACAGGTTCTTTTTTAATAGCAAATGAATCCTAGATGCATGCACCACTTTGTGCATCTGGCTATTTATGTGGGTACTGGGGGATTGAACTTGGGCTGAAAGGCTTTGCAAGTGAGTGCCTTTAACTACTGAGCCATCTTTTCAGCTCCTGCCTTGTTTTTTTTGAAAAAAGGGTTTCAGATAGCCCAGACTGGCCTTGAATTTGCTATGTAGCTGAAACTGGTCTTAATTCAGAGATTAGTCTTGAACTTCAAATACTCCTTCCTCCATTTCCTGAGTGCTAGGATTACAGAAAGACACCACCACACTGGGGTTTATTTTTTCCTCTTTGATAGACTGAAAAAAAAAAAACATGGTTTATTTTATTTTATTTACTTATTTATTTGAGAGAGAGAGAGGCAGATAGAGAGAATGGGTGCACAGGGCTTCTAGCCACTACAAAAGAACTCCAGGTGCATGTGCCACCTTGTGCATCTGGCTTACGTGGGTCCTGGGGAATTGAACCTTGGTCATTTGGCTTTGCAGGCAAGTGCCTTAACCACTAAACCATCTCTCTAGCCCAAGAACCATGGTTTAGAGACATTAAAAAATTTGTCTGGGCTGGAGAGATAGCTTAGCAGCTAAGGCGCTTGCCTGTAAAGCCTCAGGACTGAGGTTTGATTCCCCAGAACCCATGTAAACCAGATGCACATGATGACGCATGTGTCTAGAGTTCGTTTGCTAGAGGCCCTGGTGTGCCCATTCTCTCTCTCTAATAAATAAAATAAAATAAAATAAAATAAAATAAAATATTTAAAAAAAGAAAATAAGCCAGCCGTGATGGCGCACACCTTTAATCCCAACATTCGGGGAGGCACAGGTAGGAGGAACACCATGAGTTCAAGGCCACGCTGAGAATACAGAGTGAATTCCAGGTCAGCCTGGGATAGAGTGAGACCCTACCTTGAAAAGCAAACAAAATAATAATAATAATAAAAGAAACTCATCTGAGGCTATCCAGCAAGGGTACAACTTAGTTCTAATTTGGGATGGCTGAGTTGAAGAGTCTGGGTTTTTCTTAAATTGGACCATCTCCCCTTTCAGGAATGCTCTTAGAAAAAAATAACAACGGGAGGGGATATGATGGAGATTGGAGTTCTAAAGGGGAATGGGGGGAGGGAAGGGAAATATTGTGCATTTTTTGTATGTAAGTATAGAAGTTGTCAATAAAAAAATTAAAATAAAAATTAAAAAAAGGAAAAAAAGAAAAAAATAACAACAACAACAACCCAGCTTGCTTTGGAAACATCTGGTCAGAGGACTTTGGTTTATAGCTAGGCGGGAAGATACGACTACATTCTGTACAGGTTCATTGCAGTTTGGGGGAGAGGGAGACAGGGCAGGGACAGCTGACAGGCTGTTTGGAAGGGGCAGAGTCCCAGGAGAAATTTACAAAGGTGTGTGGCTTGCCCAGCCTTCACATGCCAGTCCATGCTAGCAGATGTCACTTCCTGGGCCCACCCACCTCCTGTCCTCAACCCTGCTCCAAGCTCTCCTTTCCCATGAATTGCCCTTTCCCCCTTCAGGGACTGTAATATCACCCTCTCCTCTGCCCCATCAGCAGCTTTGGGAGGCCAGAAAGAGAGGTCTCTGCTCTCCCAGACCTCTTAAAGGGAGATGGGCATGGGAGAGGCAATGCCCTGGGCTCTAGGTTGGAGGCCTCAGTTCCCACTGTCTCTGGAGTCAGGGTTTCTCAGCCTCCAGCCTTGGGCAGGGAAGGCTGGCATGGAGGTCCTGAGGCCTTGGGCAGAGAAGGTAGGCCCTGCTTCACTGGACAGAGAAGGTAGGGCAGTTTGGGTAGCGGGGGTGGGGCAGAGGCCTGAGGGAGGCGAGGAGGATGCTGGAGTGGTGGTCGCCACGCTGGAGCCCATCAATAGCAGGGCTGTCTGATTGTGAGGCCCAGCAGGACCTCGCCCATTATTATTAGGCAAATGGGGACAACTGTCACCCGGCATTCCTCCTCACTCTCAGGCTGCTCTTTCCCAAGGCCAAGGCCACCATTGGTGACCACAGTGTCTCAGTCCTGGCTTTTTTTTTTTTTTTGGCAGGTTAGTTGTCCTTCCCTGCCTGGAAGCCTCTCTGGTAATAAAAGCTCCCAGCGATGCCATCCACAACCCCTCCAAAGCCCCCTACCCCTAGCAAAGCCTGGCTAGCTCTCACCCATCTGATAGCCTGCTCATGAGGTTCTGTCCTTGTCACCTTTAAGAACTGTACCAGACCCCCACCCCCACAGGGTGACCTCACCCATACCTCAGCCTGCCACAGGGTGGGTAGAGCCTGTGTGGCCAGCCTGGCCTTCCAGCTTCTGCCTGCTGAGACAGCATCCCTTCCTCCAGGCCCAAAGAAGAGGTGTTCTGGGGACAGGCAGGCCAGCCCCTCCATCTCCCTGCTTCCATAACAGTGCCTGGCCTGAGCCCACAGAGCTATACTGGCTCTGTGCCCACTGAAGCCATGCTGAGCCTCTCAACCTTCTGAAGACTTTTCTACTTGCTCCTTCTCAGGAACCCTACGTACCTGCCAGGCTCAGGCACCGTAGCGTCTGGACACAGTCTTAGACTGCCCACCCAAGTCCCCCCAACTGAACCATTTGAGCCTTCTGGTTTCAGCTTCCTAAACTGCCCTGTGGCCTCATCAGCACTGGTGTTGATTAAATCTTCAGTGGGGCTGGAGAGATGGCTTAGTGGTTAAGACACTTGCCTGCAAAGCCAAAGGACCCAGGTTCAATTCCCTAGGACTCATGTAAACCAGATGCACAAGGTGGTGCATGCATCTGGAGTTTGTTTGCAGTGGCTGGAGGCCCTTGTGCACCCATTCATTCTCTCTCTCTCTCTCTCAAATAAATAAACAATATTTAAAATTAAAAATAAATATAAACAAATAAAAATAAATCTTCAGTGAACACTCTTTCTGCTGTAGTTGACACTGGGCTGGGGGTGAAGTGCTGAGTTTCTGGGAAAGCACTGCATCTTGTCTCCGCTGTGGAGAGGAGTGGCCTTGCCAAAGGAGACCCCAGGGGACCACCCCCACATCAAGGTTCACTTCCCACTGCTGGGACTGGGATAAAGCACACAGTGCTCCAGTCTAGGTGTGTCCTGGGAACTTTGGTGAGTCCCAGCCAAGCCACCTGTTGCCTCCAGATGCCACCCCACTCTGGCATGCATGTTCTTGGAAAGGTAGGGCCTAGACTTTGGAGTCTTCCCAGGGCTGGTCTTTCCAGCCCCACCTCATATACTCTGAGGTCTCCACTACAGGCATAGGAGACAGAATGGCATTTCCTGAGGCAGGACTGTGTCCCTTGTGGGGTGGGAGAGGGAGTGAGCGAATGTGTGGAAAAGGAACACTTCTTAGTCCTTCTCTCTGGAGTAGTCCCATGCAACCCCACCTTTCCTATCATTCCCTTTAGCACCTTACAAATGACCTTTTTTGTTTGTTTGGGGGTTTTTTTGTTTGTTTGTTTTTTTCAAGTAGGGTCTTACTCTAGCCCTGGCTGACCTAGAACTCACTCTGTAGTACCAGGCTGGCCTCCAACTCACAGCTATTCTCCTACCTCTGCCTCTCTGAAACAAATGGCCTTTTAAAAAAAAAAATATATAGTATTTAACCAGGCATGGTGGTGCACGCCTTTAATCCCAGCCCTCGGGAGGCAGAGGTAATAGGACTGCTGTGAGTTCAAGGCCACTCTAAGACTACATAGTGAATTCCAGGTCATCCTGGCCTAGAGTGAAACTACCTCCATAAAAACAAAATAATAATATTTATTTATTTATTTGAGTGAGAGAGACATTCACAGAGAGTGAGCATGAGCATGCTAGGACCTCTGCCACTGCAAACAAACTCCAGACATATGTGCCACTTTGTGTATCTTTTTGTTGTTTTCAGAGGTAGGGTCTCACTGTAGCCAAGGTTGACTGGAACTCACTTTGTAGACCCAGGCTGGCCTCCTCTCACGTCACCACACCTGGCACAAATGGCCTTTAAGAGCTAGGCAATTTTCATATGCTCAGGCCCTGAGGGCTTGGGGGAGGTAGCTGTGTCAGGGGGTCTCCAAAGCTCAAAGAAGGTGACCACCATGAAGATGCCTGAAGCAAGAAGACAACTGAGCCTTATTCTGGGCCACACATTGTTTCATATATGGATGTAACTGTGTTACTTGCTCCAGATGAAATCCTCCTCTTTTTATAAAGGAGTGTCATAGAAATAAGGGCCACAGACCGCAAAGAGGGAGGAGATTGGAACCACCACCCCACTGCCTCTTTTTAGGACCAGGCTGAGGGAAAAAAGGCAAGGGCCAGGGCTGGAGAGATGGCTTAGGGGTCAAGGCGCCTGCCTCCTAAGCTTAAGAACACTGGTTCCAATCTCCAGCCGTTCCAATCTCCAGGTCCCACGTTTAGCCAGATGTAAAGTGACGCAAGGGTGCAATGCCGCCCTTGCCCACAAGGTGGTGCACACATCTGGATTTCGCTCGTAGCAGCTGAGAGACTGCTGGCGCGCCCATCTCTGTCTTCCTCTCTGTCTCTCTCTGTGTCTCTCTCCAAAAACATAATAAAAAAAAAAAAAAAAAAAAAAAGGCAAGGGCCAAAGCATTCACTTCATTAGCAGCCATCCACAGGGCGGCCACGCTGAAGTGGTGAATGAGGTCTGAGCAGTGCTGCTCCCATGGTGGCTCCTCCGCAGGGCCTGGCTCCCTTTCTCTTAGGTCTTTCCTCCCAAGCAGACTTCCCTTCCCCTCTCTCCTCAGAGACAAACTTGCCTTGCAGCCATTTTGTCCTTGAGGCTGGCGTTCCACCAATAAGGTCCATGTGCCACAGGGCCCAGGTATGTATAGGGCTGCTGCCAGAGCTGGCAGGTGGGTGGGAGGATGGGGCATCAACGGAGCAGGAGCTGTGACGTGGGCCCTAGCTGGGTCAGTATGCCTAACCCTGGTGGGAGAAAGGAGGGCAGTGAGTGAAGCCTGGATCACGCCAGTCTACTTGGGACAGGTGATGAAAGAGCCTCTGGGCAGGGAGGCAGCCACTTTGGACTTTTTCTTTTTTATTGTCTGCAACACAAACTGGTTGTGCCTCCCTGGGAAAAGGCAACACCTCGATGGGCTTGTTTCCTCATCCGTCAAATAGAATTTCTACAAGTGGATGGTCTGTCTAGTCCGATGGAGCTGGAAGGTGAGGGTGAGGGAAAAGAGGAAGACTTCCGCCCCCAGCCACAGCCAGGCTTTCGGAACACTTCTGCCCCCCAGTGGTGTCCCGGAGGAACAAACCACGGTCTGGGAACATGACACTCAAGTCCTCTAGGCTTCCCCCACCTTCTTACTGCCTTCTCCAGAGGACAGAAGTGGACAAGGGGAGCAGTCTTAGGGGTTTTTGTTTTGTTTTGTTTTTTATTTTTATTTTTTTTTGCCCTCACAGGGCTGTGTGAATTCTGGGTGGATAGAAAGGTTCTCCCAAGCCTGTACACAAGATACCCACAGACATACTCCCATACTCATTCTGCGGGCACTGCAAAGCTCTGCAGCATGAGGAGGGCACTGTACCAGACTCTGGAGATCCTGAGGCCCTTGGCACACCACTCCTGCCCTCAGACGGCCTCTGTCTGATGGGGAAGCAGACAAGCAAACTGTAGGTTCTGGGGGGAAAAAAGTGGTAGAATGTGGGGGTTGTTCAGGGGTGTGACATATTGTGTGAGTAACACTTGGAAGCACGTGGTCAGCCACTGCAGTACTGTCTTGACAGTTTTTTTTTTTTTTTTTTTTTTTTTTTTTTTAGCACGTGGGCCTCTAGCCTGTTGGCTAGGAAGCTTTTGCCTCTAGGTTAAGGGTGTCTCTTCCTGCAGCCCTTCCAGAGAACTGAGGTCACATCCTCTCTGTACGATTTCTACTATGTCTGCTGCCCCTGTTCCCTCCTCCCTGGTTCGAACTGGGGGCTAGGGGGTCAAAGACTGTGCCTCATCCCTGCAGCTTCCTGTCAAGGGAGGCCAACCTGGTCAAGGGGCTGAAGTTCCAAAGAGG
The DNA here is from genome assembly GCA_036365145.1 of Orientallactaga sibirica. Classification (NCBI taxonomy): domain Eukaryota; kingdom Metazoa; phylum Chordata; class Mammalia; order Rodentia; family Dipodidae; genus Orientallactaga; species Orientallactaga sibirica. The sequence goes on along the minus strand of JAEOAD010000006.1, from coordinate 40,431,983 downwards.
GCAGAAAACATTAAATCTCATTAGATCTCCCTCCTGGGTCTGAGCTCTGGGAGCTCGCAGCTGAGCAACACTCAGCGGGGAGCGTGTAACGGGAAACTTGGGGCTTCTGGAGGTTTCTGAAGTTGGGCCGGGCTGGGCTGGACTGATCTGAGCAACCTGTGTGGAGCAAGGTACAGGGAGTATTGGAGAAGTGGGGGTGATGGGGGAGGGGGGCAGAATCGCTTAAGCTAAGGATATTGGGTACGTCATTGTTGGGGGAAAGTAAAAAAGTCTGACTCAGTGGGAACATCCGGCAGGAAGGGAGGAGAGTACACAGTGGCATTTGCAAGCAAGATGGGAGCTTTGGAGCTGCAGGGATGGGGTGTGGGGCCAGAGGTGAAGGCCTGGACTGGATAGGCAGGAAAGAGACTGAGCACACCGGGGAGGAGAGGGCTGAGAAGGAAAGAGCACAGTGCCAGGCAGAGTGAGGCCTCAGGCTGGCTGGCTGCTGGTCTGGGAGAAGAGAAGCTGTGGGACTGTGCGCTGCAGACACAGACAGCGTAGGTTGTAATGAGGTGAGGGGGAAACTGAGGCCCGGTCAGTCAGGCATGTTAAGGATGTCAGAGTTTGTGACCCTCACCTCAGGGTGTGCAAGTCAGGACCTTGTAAGTACTGAAGTAGACAGAAGCGCCTCTGATACGGAGCGAGCAAGCCTCCAGCTCAAGCAAGGGGAGACTGCTGGCGGTGGGGAATGGGGAGGGGAACCCTGCAGGGAGAATGGCCTCAGCTATGTGAAGACAACTGGAGAGAGGCTTTCCTGAGAAGGGCTATGTCCTTCCTGAGGGGAGGGTGGTCAAAGAGGCCGGAAGGGTCCAGCCCCAGACCACAAGACAGGGAAGGGCCCTTTGAGAAGATACCAAGGTAAGAAAGCTGTTGGCATTTCTGAGCTGCAGTGCCAAAGGCCCTGGAGAAAGATCCATCTCAGACATACCAAGGGGTTGAAGACCCAGACAGAAGTGGGTCTGCTTACAATATGGAGAAGACAGCGCTCAACCCCCGGGGGATAAAGGAAGAATGATGGATGGTGGCGTTTGTCTTCTGTGATGGCCTGGGGAGGTGAGCGTCTCACTCCTCCGCAATGAGGAAATCAGTGCTGACAGGACAGCCAGCAGGAGAGTGAAGGCAAGTCACCTCAGACAGCCCTCAGGCCTTTTTCTACTAATGGGAAGGACAGAGGCCCACACTGGCCGTCTGTCTGCAGACCAGACTGTCTTCAGACAGGAACAGGTTGGGGTCCTGCTGGGGTTCAAAAGCACAGGTGAAGGCAAGCCCTGGGTGGACAGGTTTCCTGCTTGGGGATGCTGGGGCTGGGTGGGGCGAGGTGCTGAGCAGGACCAGCTGGCTGCCTGTGCCCTGGTCCTCGCCCTGAGAGTGGAAGGGTGGGGGTGGCGGGCAGCCGGGCGTTCCTGGCTGGAAGCCCAGAGCAGGCTTTTGTAATCACAACATGATCTCTTGTGCTCAGCGGCAAAGCCAGCAGGGAGAGGCCCAGACAGAGGCCCGGCTCCGGTAGCTCCAGCAGCTCCAGCTTCCCTCCCTCCTGCTCTGGCTCCCCGGGGGGCTGCTCTGAAATTCTCTCGGTGTCCGCTGTTGCCATGCACTCGGCTGTGAGTGGCACCTTGCCTTTGGCAGGGGGCTTCTTGAGGCTGGGAGGGGACTGAAGCACTAGGCAGCAACTCTGCGAAGCAGCTGACGATAGCTGGGCCTGTGAAGAAGGGCTTCTGAGGCAGGTGGAGGGGTGGGCAGAACACCGGCCAAAACAGAGACCCTGCAGCTAGACAGGGAGGGACCCCAGATCTTGATGCCAAGGTATTTCTTACTTGCCCAGCGTGGCTGCCCCAGTGGGGCTCTTGCCTATGGGAGGAGCTCATTCCTACAGGCTGGGCAGGCCTAGTGAGTTAGGGTTGCGGCCTGGGGAGTTGGGGCTGAAGCCTGGGAGCCCAGGACCAAGCTGAGACCTTTTTTTCTCACCCCTGTGGCTCTGGATTTGTGAGGCAAACAGTGCACCCCTCGACCTCCCAAATCTCCTGGCAGCTTCCCAGTCACGGCGGGTTCCTTTGCCAGAGCCATTTTTAACTCCCATTCCAGGCTGTGTTTGCTGTGAGCTCCCTGGAGAGCCAGGGGGAGGGGCAGCCTGCTGCTGGGAGCTTCGGCCCTGGGTATAAGGCACTGACCTAAGGAGCTTGAAGAGGCAGACAGGTCTTGCTGGGATGGGGGGCTTGGGGATTTCTATAAGCCATCTCTCCATGGAACCCCCTTCCCTCCTGCGTGCCTTAGCTCAGGGCTGGACCTTGTTCCTTGGGTGGTAAAAATGAGGCTAGGTGGGTGAATGTGAAAGTTCCGTTTGTGAGGGGCAGGCCCAGAAGTCAGTAACTTGGGTTCCCTGCTTTGTGTAGGGAAGAGCAGAGAGCCCAATGCACAGGCAGGAGGAGAAGGATGCAGAGCTGGACCGCAGGATAGTTGCCCTGCGCAAGAAGAACCAGGCCTTGCTGCGCAGGTACCAGGTGAGTGGGCTGTAGGGGCTGAGAGGACCCCCCCTCCCTGCACAGCTGGCAGCCTTTGACTGGACCCCAGCCCAGGATCAAGGTGTGTGTGGTCTCTCTCAGAAGCACCGTCAAGGTCTAGGGCACTGATGGTGTGGTACCTCTGCCCCCTGGTGTCCTACTGATGTCTCTCTGTGTAGGTATAACACTGTCTGTGTCTGTATGCACCTGGCAGGCTGTGGCCCTGCTGACCCCAGGCCCTCCCACAGGAGATCCAGGAGGACCGTCGGCAGGCAGAACAGGGAGGCATGGCTGTGACCTCACCGGGGCTCCTACAACCCGATGGCCTCACTGTCACCATCAGCCAGGTTCCAGGTGTAAGCCTCACCCTGGAGATAGTGTGGGGTGTCAGGGTGGAGGCTTAGCCCATGTCTGGGATGAACAGCTGCCATTCTGGGTGCCCCCAGTAACACCTCCACAGCCAAGCCACTGCTATTTTCCCCAAAGGGTCACAGGTGACAGGCCACCAAACAGAAGCCTCCATGTACCTTTTCTAGCCCCAAAGCCCCATACCTACCCTAATGCACAGGCTGCCCCAACCCCAGGTCTTGGAGGTTGAAAGCCTTCAGGAAGTAGGGGACAGAGAATAGGGCTGAAGGCAACTATCAGTGTCTGAGAGACAACGCCTTATTGTCTGAATGCTCTGGATTTCCCAGCTCAGAGATGACAGGCCACTGTGGCATTTCAGGCCCCCAGGGTGGCCCTGGGTCCCGGATAACCTAATGCCATTGGCATGTGGACTTCTCAGGAGCCAGTTTCTCTGTAGGCATTCCAGGAAGGAATAAGGCTGGACCAGTCCTAGGGTCCCCCTCCCTGCAGAGGACCCAGGTCCTGCCCAGCACTGCTCATTCTGCAGGAGAAGCGGGTAGTGAGCAGGAACTGGGCTAAGTGTCCCCTGGCCCCTGGAGTGACTGATGGAGTGCTGGACGATGAGGACGCCGCAGACCACGTGGGTGCATTCTGCACTGGGGAGTGGGTGGAACTGGCCGTGACCATGGAAAACAAAGCCAAGGTAAGCAGTGTTGGGGGCATTGAGACCCCCCCCTTCTCCCATGACTCTGCCATCATGCCCATCTTCACCTTCCCCAGGCCAAACGGATCGTAAGTGAAAAGCCCAGCAGAACAAGGACAGAGGGGCCACCTGGAGGAGGCCGAGGCCGGAGCACTCCCATGCAGGTGAGCAGCAGCTCAGACTCTGCACGGAAGGTATGTCTTCCAGAAGGACTGCTTGAATCGGCAGTCCCCATTCGCAGGAGACAGAGGAGCTGAGTCAGACAATGTCACTATTCTGTGGGGACTGGCCGAGGGGACACCAACGAAAATACCTTCCCTTCCTTGCCTTCTATGTCCTGTCTCTACTTTGAGTGGACCTTGCTTTGTGAGATGGTTTAAGTCAGAGCCAGATTCAAGTCTGACTAGCCTGGTTAGTGGCAGAGGGTGGGGAGGGGCTGAGAGGGTGTAGGGGGACTGGCCATGTGCCAGCTGTAACCTCTAGGTGGCAGCAACCCCTCATCCTTGTTTTTGCTCACAGCCTGAGGGTGCCCCTCCCATCATGGGCCGGTCTACACACCCCAGCAACAGTTCTGTGAAAGGATATATATACCTCTTTTTAGAGACAAGGAACTGATACACAGAAACATTAAGTTATTTGTCCCAAATGCACAGCTAAGGCCTGGAAACGGCCCACAGCGAACACAGCATAATGGGGTTGGGAAAGACCTAATTTTTAGACGGGCGTGAAGACCTGGAGAGACAAAGGGGTCAGTAGACGCTGGCAGCTAGCTCTCCAGGCCAGTCTTTTTCCTGCTTCTGCCCCACAGTGCTGAATGTATTCCCCTTGCAGGGTGCTCGAGAGCCCTGGAGTCCAGGTGTGGTCTCAAGCCCAGTGTCCCAACGGCCCCCAGACGTGGACAGGGACTTGGTGTGGAGGAAGCCGGAGAAGGAGCAGATTAACCTGGCCAACCTCACCAGGCACAGGGAGGCACAGGGTGACTGGCGACGCTCGTGGGACCTGGACAAGGCCAAGCCCACGTGGGTGGTAGGGCTGCTCAGCTTGGTGGGTTGATGTGCTTATGGGGCTGTGGTAGGGCTAATTGTGGGTGCTGCTTGAAAGGAGAGGCCCCACCTGGCCCTCTGGTGAGACTCTAGACTTAAGGATGTGTGTGGAGCACCTGGTCCCCACCGTTCTTGGGTCCACCAACTCTGCACTACCCTCAGTGTTGAAACTGGGAGTGGGGGAAGTATCAGGGTAGAGTCTGCTGAAGCCTTTGTCCACCTGCCACCAGCAACTGGGTGCCCTTCTCTGGCTATACAGGCTACAGGACTGCAGTAAATCTAGGACTGAGGGACCATCCAGGCACAGTGGAAGGGGTAAGCCAGTACTACTTTATGTCCCCGACATTCTTTTTTTTTTTTTTTTTTAATAAACAAGGAGTATATTTTGATTTTCTCTATGTATCTGTAAAACACTTAGGACCAACATTAAAAAAATTCTTGTGGAAAAATTACATTGAAATGGGTGGGGGTGTTAGCCCCATGAAAACTATAGCAATTCTGATTGGTCCAAGAAATGGAAAAGCTACTGAGAGGATATAAGAGAGGGAAGGAAAATGACAATTTACTGAGGGAGAGGGTCCCGAAGTGGGCCACGAGGGGGAACTGGAGGCCAGGGAGTGGGTCTGGGTGGAGGGAGGGGTCCCCGCTGATAGCCATAGGGAGGAGGTCTTGGAGGGTCAGTGTATCCATGAGGAGGCAGCAATGGGGGGGGTCCTCGCATACCATGTGGAGGCATGGGGCCTGGGTGACCCATGGGGGATCCAAATGGTGGCCCTCAGGGGGGCATGCCCATTGGAGGAGGTCCAGGATGAGGCATTCCAGGAGGTAGTCAGGGTGGTGGCTGCCCCCCAGAGCCTGGGGGCCATGGTGGGCCAGCTGCATCTGAGACATCCCTGGATGGGGCATCCCACCTGGTGGGAACGGATGAGGGTGTGAATGTCCATGAGCAGAGTGTCCAGCCCCTGGGGTCCCTGCTGCTGAGGGGCCGTGTCCTCCAGCCTCAGGGGGCATAGGTGGTAGAGGCATGGCTGGGGGTATTCCAGGTGGGAGGGCTCCAGGAGGTGGCACTGGAGGTGGAAAGGAGCCGGGAGGAGGCATGCCTGGTGGAGGAAGGCCAGATCCCAATGATGACATCACAGGATTGGGGGCAGAGGGTGGAGGGGTGTATCTGCAAACAGCTGATGGGGGTGGTCAGCTTGGGAGAGCGGGTTCTGGGCTGCCAGAAGTCATTCAGCAGCTGAGCCATGGACTCACCCTTAGAGTCCTTCTTGAAGGCATAGGACACAGTGATAGGGCGGTTACAGAGGTACTGCCCATTCATGGCCTCAATTGCTGCATCCGAAGCATCGAAGGAAGCGAAATTAATAAAGGCATAACCTTTGGAGTTGCCTGTGTCAGGGTCCCGCATAATCTTGGGGGTTTGTAAGATGACCCCAAAGAGCTAAAAGTATCGTAAAGCAGCTTCTCGTCGATCTCTGGGTCCAGGTTCCCAGTGAAAATGTTAGCCTCTACGCCCAGGTTTTTGTTGCGAGCTGAGGCCTTGTTCGCTCGGATTGGCTTCCCGTAGAGTTTGATCATGTTCATAATCTTGATGGCATAGTCAGCATCTTCCTCACTTAAGAATTCAACAAAGCCATAGCCTTGGTGCTGGCCAGTGACTCTATCCTTTGGCATGTGGGTGTTGACTACGGGCCCAGCCTGGAGGAACAGCTCCGCAGGCAAGCGCCTTAACCACTAAGCCATCTCTCCATCCCCAGCCCCCCCATTTTAAATATTTTATTTATTTATTTATTTGCTTATTTGCTTATTTTGGTTTTTTGAGGTAGGGTTTCACTCTAGCCCAAGCTGACCAGGAATTCACTATGTAGTCTCAGGGTGGCCTCGAGCTCATGGCTATCCTCCTACCTTTGCCTCCCAAGTGCTGAGATTAAAGGCATGCCCCCACAATGCCCAGCTAATGTTTTATTTATATTATTTGTTTATTTGAGGGGAGAGAAAAAGAGACAGGTAGGAAGAGAGAGAATGGGGTGTGCCAGGGTCTCTAGCCATGGCAGACAAACTCCAGACACATGCACCACCTTGTAATCTGTCGTTATGTGGGTACTGGGGAATTGAACTCAGGTCCTTAGGTGTTACAGGCAAGAGCACTAACTGCTGAGCCATCTTTCCAGCCCCAGCTCCAGCCACCCCCCACCCTTTAGTTTGAGATACTGTCTCAGCCCAGTCTCACCAGGGACTCACAGTCCTCCCGCTTCATCTGGGGTCATAGGCAAGTGCCACCATACCAGCAGCACCTTGGCTTGTTTTTTTTTCCCACTCCCCAGTCATCTCTTCTCTTTTCTCTTGTCTCTTGATTTCTTCTTTTTAGAGCTGAAAAGAAATATGGGGAAATATTTTCCTTCTCCTTCACCTCTCCCACTATCACATCTCCCCTTTCAACCACTGAGCCACATCTCTGGCTGGTTACAGTAGGAGCTGCCCTGGGGTCTTCGGAGACACTGACTTCTATGGATTAAAAGTCTTGGTGATCCTCCCTGGGCTGCTGCAGGCAGTCCTGTGGATTTCTGGTGTCTATCTCTAGACACATAATCTGGGGCTCAACAATCTAACCATGTATCTAAGAGCTGGGGAGCGCAATACAAGCCCAGGACCCTAGGCTAAGGCTCTTTGGGGAGATAGGAAAAAACTACAATGGGGTCAGTATTGGGAGCTTCCTGGTGCCAGAAGAGCCAGGGTTTCTGCTTCAGATCCTTCGCCACACTACATCCTCTCCCCATGTCCTTTGTCCTCCCCCCCCCCACCTTTTAGGTCCCAGGAGCCACCAGAAGCTACAACCGCCACCACTATGCCCCAGTGGGAAAGGTAAATTGGGGAAGGATGAGAGGATGAGGAGCAGAAGACTTTCAGCTGCTAAGACCCTGTGCAATCCTTGCCTCGATCTATGGTCCATGTCTTGCAGGTCGAGGTGAACAACCTGGCAGACCTTTGGTGGCACCTGCCACAGGGAGCAAAGCCCAGGGGAAGGAGAGGCTAACTGGCAGAGCCCGAAGGTAACAGGTGGCAGGGAACAAAATCCAGGCAGGCGTGTAGGTGTCCTCATTTCCTGGACTAGTCCAGGTCCCCCTTCTCCATCCCTGGGGCCCCTGCTTCATGGCTGCCTGCTGCAGGTTAATGAGATACTGAGAAAGGCTGTCAGCCAAGGCAGTGGCAGGGAGAGACTGGTGCCCAGGGAGGCCATGGTAATTACAGCAGCAACTTTCCCCTGGGAGGCGAGGTGTGCCTTTTCTAGGCAGCCCATGCAGGGACATGCCTGGAGTCCCCATAGATTTCAAGATGTGGCAGGCTTGGCCATAAACAGCAGCTGAGGATCCAGAAAGGGGCCAAAGTGGCTGATATTCAGAGGAAATGGCTGCATTTGGAGAGCAAAGTTGGGCGGGGAAGGAAGCAACCTGGCCTCTCACTGTAGCACTGGTCCCACTCTAACACCAGTGGGCTTAAGCTTCTTCCTGGAGGACATGGGCCACCAGCTATTGTGGCGGGGCATTGTGTGCGTGTGGGGGGGGGCGGAATACATGAGGGTGAAGTTAGGTATAGGGCCTGCTATATATGTTGTGGCTGTGTTTGTGCAGGTGTGACATGAAGGAAAACAAGGAGGAGATGCGGACTCAGGAGGTGGGTACTTGAGCATAGGTTTAGGACAGGCTGGGGACACGTACACTCAGCACTCATCTGGCTGTGTTCTTGTCTCAGGGAAGCCAGAGCACCCTGAAGCCAGAGGAGGCGCAGACACAGAAGCAGAACGAGACGGAGCCAGGCAGACTAGAGATGACCCCGGCAACCAGCCCAGCCCTGGCCTCCCCAGAAGGGCCAAAAGTAGTGACAGGAGCCTCTGCAGTTGGTTCAGCCCTCGACTCTCCACACAATCCTGACTTAACTCCCCTTGACCTCTCTCTAGGAGGAGCCAGCAGCTCTAGGCCGGGAGAGAGCACACGTGTGCTAGATCTGAGGCCAGAGGCCCAGGAAAGTCCAGTGTCCTGGCCAGATGGCTCCCAGCAACAACCCCTGGGGTGGGATGACCACCAGCCTGGGCTGCAAGTCCAGACTTGTACTGAACCACAGAAAGAAACAGAGGCCTTCAAGCCCAAAGAGGCTAGGGCTAGCAAGCCTGGGGTCCCGCAGAGCCTGGCACCAAGAAGTAGGACCCTAGAGGAACTGGCCAAAGGACAAGAGGCACAAGTGTGAAGAGCAGGACAGGGGTTCCTGGCCCTGCAGGAAGATGTTGAGCAAACCTCATGGGAGCTGGGGAACCAGACCAGGGTAAGAGTTTCCATGTGGTGGGTAGCTAGCTGCCGGTGACTGTGACTGTGCCAGGCTGGCTGAGCCATGTGGCAGAAAACCATGCAAGAGCAAGGAGCTGCCTCCTTCTCTGCCTTACATGCATATGTCCCTGTGTATGCATGTGTCTTCATGCACAGGCACAGCCTCTGGTGCGCTGTCAGGCCATGAGCCTCTTCCGCCAACTGAGAGGGCATGGCTTGGTAGTACCCTGCACCTGGCTGTCTTAGCTCTCTGTCATCCCCTGGGACCAAGCCTTCCTCTTCAGCTAAAGGCTTCTGGCTCCTCAGCTCAAGGGAGTCTCAAAGCTGCTGTGGCCATCCTAGGCCCCAGCTCTTTTGGATAATCCTGTCTTTTACCTAGGAGACTTTCAGTCTTGGTCTCTCAGGATGGCCAAACCAGGGGGATTTTTTTTTCTTTTTTTTTTTTTTTTTGCAATTGCTTGAGGGTCAGAGAAAGGAAGGTCTTTCAGCTGACAGATACTGGGTTGGAATGGAAGGGTAGAGCCCAGGTCTTCTTGGGAAAGGAAACCTTGGGGAAGGTGTTTTCTCTTAACTGGGCTAGGCCCTCCTATCCCTACTGGAGAGTGGGAGAACTCTAGCAGGCGCTGTGTTCCCCTTCCCCACACCCAGGTCAGACATTACAGGGGCACCCTGAATGGACCTTGAAATCCAAGGCCACTTCCTACCCTCTTTCTTTCCTCTTCCCCAACCTCTCCTCACCAAGGCCACGCAAAAACAAGCACTCAGGCAGAGACAGAGGCACAGCGCGACTCAGCGAAGTACAACATCAGGACTTGTCTTTCCGACTCAGTCTCCATTCCGGCCCCTCCCATGAGGCCCGCCGACTGCTGAATTATCCAGACTCTGCACAAGCTCTGGCTTCCTTTCCATTCAACAAACATTTCCTGAGCACCCTCTCCCAGTAATCCAGGCGGTGGGCGAGGGTGACTCTGCCAGCAAGAGGGAGGAAAGAAATCAGTCATCCGGCAGCTTGTGGCTGAACATCAGGAGCTGTTCTCAGCTGTAGGTGCTTCACAACCCCAGGGCAGGATGAGGGTAGGAGTCCAAGGGGGTCCGCCACACCTCTGCTCCTCTTGTTTGATATGACCTGTGTGCCCAGGTCCCCATCATCATGCAGGCCTCTGCTCCCCTCTTCTCTACAAGGGTGGTGGGCATCACATGTCTAAAGCTTGTCGATCATCCCCAGGATGTGCCCATGCTTCCATGTGAGGCCTGAATCTTGGGCTTCCTTACCGGTTCATGGATCTGCCTTATCTCCTCTGTTCAGACTGCTTAGATGAGTGCAGTGGATTGAATAGTCTGGGGAGGGCTAATAGGTCACCCAGCTGAGGCCTGTGCTACCACATCCTGGACCACACCTCTGAGGAGTCAGGGTCTGGACTAGAGTGTGTGGAGGGCTCAGGGAAAAAGCAGAGTATAGACCCTAAGGGCAAGTTGCTAGCTGTGCAAGGGCTGGGGGGAGGGGGGTGCTACCCCTGCCAGGTAGAGGGGGCTTCTTGGGAAGATGCTTTAGAGGGCCATGGGTGGTAGAGCCAACTCCCTATAGTGTGCCAGGGCCAGCTGACCAGGGACGGGACAGGCTGAAGGGGATGGAAAAGACTAGTGTAATGGATCAGAGGAAGTTTGGAAAAGCTTGGAACTATTCCTGTGCATGTGGGGTATGACCGAGCCACAGGGTGAACACTGGGAAGCCCAAGTTTGCTTTTGCCTTCCAGTCTTAAATATGTGACTTTGAAGTGTGGCAAAGGCCCCAGAGTTCATGACCCCTAAAGGATGGGCCTAGAATGGAGCAGGGTTCAAGCAGAGAGTCCTTGAATTCTGATCTCTCCAAAAAGTGGTTGTGATCAATAATGAATTCTTGACTAGTGCCCAGTGGCAGTCTATTCTCAGCATGAATGAGGTCCTGGGTTGAATCCCCAGGACCTCAAGAGAAAAAGGAGAAGAGAGGGAGAGAGAAAGAAACACAGAGAATTTGAACCCCAAGATGCACAATCTGCTGCCAGCTATACAGACGTGCCAAGGCATGTTTGACCCTTGGGTTGAGGACATAGAAAGCGGGCACAGCTCTGTGTCAGCCCTTACAAAGGTACCTAAGCAGGAGAGAAGGGCTAGGAGGACATGAGGCTTTGTCTCCATCATAGCAGCCAGAAGGCATGGGGAGAAGAATGTCCTAGGGGTTGGAGAGAATGGAAACTGGTGAAGGACACATTCATTGCAAAACACTAGAAATGGTGTCACAAATAACACCAAGGCTTGCCTGAGAAAGGAGAGCACTTCTCTGAGATATGGTGAAGCCTCCCAGCTATCCAGCCAGGTTGCGGCCACCCAGTTCTAGGATGGAGCCAGCTCTGGCGCAGGAGAGAACCTAGTCAATAATTCTCAGCACACACCTCAGGGCCACCTAAGCTGGCTGTATCTCTCTGGCTACTCTGTTGACAGGCCTGGCTGAGAGATTTTTTTTTAAAGTATTTTATTTTATTTATTTATTTGAGAAAGAGAGAGAGAATGGGCACACCAGAGCCTCTATCCACTGCAAAGGAACTCCAGATGCATATGCCACCTTGTGCATCTGGCTTACATGGATGCTGGGGACTCGAACCTGCATCCTTAGGCTTCACAGGCATCTAACCATTAGGCAATCTCTACCCCTGGCTGAGAGTTTTCTCCCTCCTGTCCAATGATCAGATGAGATTGCTTTTCAAAAGTGGAGGCCTTCATTAAATATGGCTCTGAGAAACGAGACACAGGGCTGGAGGCACTGAGCAAGGATGGCTTCCAAAAGGAAGGAGCTGCCAGGGAAAAGACAGGCATCTTACTAAAGGTCTTGAAGTAAGGGGAGCAGAGGCAGCAGAGCTCTGTCTGCCTGGGGCCCATCTTACCATGGCAGAGATGGTGACCATACCATAAGGAAAGCATTCAGTTTGATCACAGGCAGATGGTAGAGTAGAATAGGCGCACACCTTGGAATTTAACAAACTGAACCCTAGGCCTTCCATCTGTCAGCTGGGTAACTTTGGACAATTCTAACCTCTAAAAGCTGTAGTCTCTTTATCTGCTAAATAAGGCCAGCATTACCTACCTTGAAGGGATTATTGAGAAAACTGGAGTATAAAATATAACCGTATGGAGTAGACACTGGGATCAGTAGCCTGGTACACAAAAGGCACTCAGAATATGTTGAATAAACGAAGTAGCTGCTTGGTGTATGTCTGTATCTGTTTTGTTTCCTATCATGTTCTTGACTTTTTTTTTAAACTGGGAGTCAGTGCTATCCTCGGGAAAGGGGGAGTGGGTTGTACCATGCATTCAGCTCTCCAGGAAGGATGGCTTCTTTTACTTCCTGAGTTGTTGGGGTGTCCAGTGGTGTGTCCCTGTTTTTGTAGGGACTGTTGTCTTAGAACCCCTAGCTCCATCATTTCCCTTTTAGCTCGACACTGACTTCCAAGTTCAGAGGGTTCTTTCCCCCTTTCCGAGAGTAATGTCATAAATTCACAATACAGTTTTTGTTTCCTTAATATTTTCCCCAGAGGTCAAATCCATGTGGAGTTTCCCCAGGCCTCCCAGACCTAAGTTTTACCACTCAAAGGAGCAACATGACTGCATTTGGGCATTCCTGGAAGTATGGAGTCCTCAGCTACTTAACAACGTACAAGTTTGCAAGATCAGACCACTAGTCAGCTCCAGCCCTGCCCCCAGGTACAGGAATAACAGAAAAAATGTCCCTTAAAACACCAAGGAAATGATAAAAGTTTCCATATAGACATGTCTTCTTTGGGGGGAAATCAAGAGGATAGGGAAAATTAAAGGCATCATTCCACTTTGTCTCTTGTGTCATTTATCAACGCCCACAGACCACACCAGCATCTCCTGAGCCAGGGTTATCTGGGCAAATGAGGAAGGGCGGACAGGGTCACCACTGCCTCCCCACAGAGAAAGAACTCAGGGCGTAGAAAGGTACAGAGAGGAGCCAGCAAAAAGCACAGACTGAGGCTGCTTTCTCTCAACTCCGCTGGGCCTGCGTCATAGCTCTCATTAAGCATCCACTTGACGCCAAGGAGGTGAAATAACACAGGCCTGGCACCAGAAAGAACAAATGTGGCACCCACTGCTCCTTTTAAGGACTGGCTAGAGAAGCAGCGCCCCCCCCCCCCGGGTAGAAGGTGAGGAAAACACATCAGTACCTTTAAGGCAGAGGGAAGCAGTCTCTCAGGCCTGCATCTTTAAAAAAATTTTTTTATTTGTAAGCAGAGAGAAATAAATGACAGAATGGGCGCACCAGGGCCTCTAGCCACTGCAAATGAACTCCGGATGCATTTGCCACTTTGTGCATCTGGCTTTACATGGGTACTAGGGAATCGAACCCCTGGTTCGTTAGGCTTTGCAGGCAAGTTCCTTAATGGTTGAGCCATCTCTCAGCCTTCTTAATAAGCTCTCCAGGGCAAGTTCTTCTGAAATTGTCAAAAAATAATGGACAGTTTAGGCTTTTAACCTTTTCTTATACACTCTAGGGACACAATGTTTCCTCTTCCTCCACCAGGGCAGCTGGCTTCAATGAAGCAAGAGAGTCAAAAGTTACTGTAACAACCAGCTGTCAAAACAGAAATATCCTAACCTTAAGAATCAGAGAGAAAGGCTGGGCCATTGGTTCTCCTCCTTCAGTGTGCATCAGAATCACCCAGAAGACTGGTGAAGAGAGGTCCTGCCTCCACTTACACACATGCTCATTCAGCGGGCACGGGGCCTGAGGTGTTACTAGTTCTACCAATTTCCCAGGTGGGTCTGGGAACGAGTTTTAGGTTTATTAGCTACCCCTTCATATTTCTTTCCATGCATCCTTTTTCCCCAAAGGGACAGACATTCCCTTAAAAATGTATTACTTCATGTGTATACACTGTACTTGGATTCCCAAGCCCATTCACATCTATCGCCTCCATTTGCATTCACGACGTCCATTTGGTTGGCAGAAAAGGAGGTCAAGGCCTACTGTTGACTTCCTCAGTTTCCTAACTTCTAGTTCAGGGGGTCCCTTCTGAGAACACACTGCCTCACCATCTACTGATGCCATGAGATGCCTACAACTGCTGATTTGACACTCTGGGGCTACCAGCAGAGCACTGAGGAGACAGGTGGCCTGACTTAACTAATGACTATGATCACTGAGGGGACAGACAAAAGCATATTTAAAAATAACCCCCTGTAAGCCGGGCGTGGTGGCACACGCCTTTAATCCCAGCACTTGGGAGGCAGAGGTAGGAGGATTACTGTGAGTTCGAGGCCACCCTGAGACTACATAGTTAATTCCAGGTCAGTCTGGACCACAGTGAAACCCTACCTTGAAAAACCAAAAAAAAAATAAAATAAATAAATAAATAAACCCTGTGGATTAACACAGTTGCTTTTTTAGGACTAGTTCATTTTAGGATGCTTGAAGTTCACTTGGCATAATGTAGGTACTCAATAAATAGTCCTTTAATCAAAGGTAGTCACTTATGGAAAATATTTGTAAGGATTATTAGTTAGAATCTTATTGCTACTTAACTGACTTGCCAGTCCAAGACAGATCTCTGAAATAAAGAAAACAGGGCAGTTGAGCAAAGGAAGGCTCTTGTAAGCATGACTACAAAGGACAAGAACTGTATGGTAAATTTCTAGTCCTTTCCTAGTAGCTTAGCCAATGTTTCCAGAACTGAATAGAGCACAGAAAAAGTGGCTTGGCCAAAGTGCTCCTGACTGACCAGGTGCCTCACATGCAGAGGAGACCACCGAGAGTCAGGGCTGCTTTGAAATGAGGAAGGAGAGTCTGATAGAGTCTGGGTGTATGGCAAAAGAGGTTTGTTTGTTTAATTAACTACTGGAAGGAACAGAATGAGTAACACAGGTTTTCTGGCAACAGAAAACCACAGGCTATGTCTGTAAGTGAAACAGATGCGACAAAAAAAAAAAAATTAATGAACAGAGCAGCTATTTTTATAGCTTAATGTTAGGACTGGGGCAAAGGAGACAATGAGTGGGTCACATAGCCTATGCCGCTATGTGTTAAGGGTCACATAGAATATAGCCATGGACTTCTACACCCGGAAAGAACAGGAAACCCATGCCTAACTTACTCAAGATGGAAATAAAGAAAATGATATATAACCCCAGTCCTGTGGGTAGCAGAGGCAGGAAAATCACTGGGGCTGACTGGTCAGCTAGTCTGCTTAAAACACACACACACACACACACACACACACACACCAAGGCATGGTGGTGCACATGTTTAATCCCAGCACTTGGGAGGCAGAGGTAGGATTGCTATGAGTTCGAGGCCACCCTGAGACTACATAGTGACTTCTAGGTCAGCCTGGCTAGAAAGAGAACCTACCTCGAAAAACCAAACACACACACACACACACACACACACACACACACACACACTGACTTCTAGGTCAGCCTGGCTAGAAAGAGAACCTACCTCGAAAAACCAAACACACACACACACACACACACACACACACACACACACACACACGTACAGAAGCTCCTCCAGGTTCAGTGAGACTCATGTCAAGGAAACAACATGGAAGAGCAATGGAGGAGGCTATCTGAGGCTCTCTGCTGGTCTTCACGTGAGTGAGCACAGACCATGCACCTGCACATACACATACCCCACACACACGGAGCAAAAAAAAAAAAAAAATGAGGCAGAGAGGTTGGTGCAGCTATGATTTTCAGGGCCTCTTGAACCAGATTATGGATGGTAAATCCGCATGAGTGGATTGTGATACTGTCATGATGACAGTAAGGAAATTCCATTTGGCATGGTCATCCAGGTGACCAACATATTCTAAAGCACCTACTGCTATGTGCCAGGCACTGAACTAACTCTGGTCATGAGAAATGAGCCAAGCCACTGAGGTCCCTTCCTTTATGTAGGGACAGTAATAAAACAGAAGTATAGCTGTGGCCCGTTACTGAATTGCAATTCCAGAAATACCTCCATTTTCTGCAAACAGGAGAAGGACAGTCAATTATTACCCTTTTAAGTAGCTGTGGTGGCTCTAAAGCTCGGGACGTGACCTTTCAGTTCTGAAAATGGTGTGTAGGAACAAGTAGATGCTCTGTGTACAGCATGTCCAAATAGGATAGGAATACTTGACTAAGGAACTCCCCAGGGGAAACTGGAAAACAAGGTAGACAGAAAAGCTCCCCAAACCATGGTCTCATACCATGTGGGATTCCACAGCTGTTAAACGGAAGTATTTCTTGAGCTTAAAACTTCAGAGAGGGCTGGAGAGATGGCTTAGTATTAAAAGTGCATGCTTGCAAAGCCTAATGGCCAGGTTCAATTCCCTAGTACCTACATAAAGCCAGATGCACTGGAGTGCAGTAGCAGGTGGCTCTGGTGCATCAATACACTCTATCTCTGAGTGCAATTAAATATATTTTTTTAAAAAAACCAGAGAAACACTTCTTTGTACCTGAGTATTGATGGCAGAAAGAGAAGAAACACAAGCTTAATGCAAAGGGTTCTCTGAACCCATACGTTCTAAAACTTCACTTTCCAAAGAGGATTTTCTTTTCCTTCAAATGTAGGCTGCCAGGAAATATGTGAACATGGTAACTTCTTTTTTTTTTTTTTTTTTTTTTTTTTTAATAAGAGAGATAATTGGCAGTCCAGGGCCTACAGCCACTGCAAACTCCAGATGCATGTGTCACCTTGTGTACATGTACAGCCTGGTGTGTTTGCATCACATTGTGTGTCTGGCTTATGTGGGACTTGGAGAGTTAAGGCAAGTGCCTTAACTGCTAAGCCATTTCTCCAGCCCTCTTTTGTTAAAAAAAAAAAAAAAAAAAAAAAAAAAAGTTAACTTCTAATGTAAGCAAACACCTAGACAATTGTCCTTGTAGTCCCAATAAACAGTAGAGAAATCAACTAACCTCCTTTGTACAAGACCTTCCTTGCTTAATACCTGGTGAACAGGGGCTGGAGAGATGGCTTAGCAGTTAAGGCACTGACCTGCTAAGCCTAAAGACCCAAGTTCAGTTCCCCTAGAACCCACATAAGCCAGATACATGAGGTGGTGCATGTGTCTGGAATTTGTTTGCAGTGGCTAGAGGCCCTAGCATGCCCACTCTCTCTATCTGCCTCTTTATCTCCCTCTCTCAAATAAATCAATTTTTTAAAAATTTAAAAAACCTGGTGAACAATTTTGCAACTTCTGACAGTTGCTAAGAAAGCTCTTCTAAGACTGCTTACAGCCAACTGGCTCTGTTCTAACGGGCCAGCAGGCTCTTGCTGTGCTGTCTGTGGCCAACGTGGGAAGCCCTGTGCAGTATAGAAGCCACATGTTCCCATCTGCAGAAAGGAGGGACTGACTCAAGAGCCTGGAAACTTCTCACTCCCCTTCTGCTCTGCCTTACCAAGCCCTCTCACAGAAAGCCATTGTGTAGGCTGAAGAGGAAAATAAAGAAAGGGCGGACTTTTTCCATGCTTCCCTGCAGACTACAAGGTGATGTGAAAGCACTGTGGCTACCCCCAACCGCTCTGGTGAAGTGCAGGCCACAGGGGGCCCCACCAACACTGGCTTCTCACTCCGGATTTGTACGGGGGCACCATTGTCTGATAATGAGCTGAGCTCAATTGCTTACCATGTATTTTGCAGCATAACTAATCCCTTATATTTGTGCTTTTCACCCACATATCGCTTTTAGTTTGCTTTAAGGGAAGAAAAAAAAAAAACCCTCCTCTTTGAAGCAACCTATACTTCTCCAGCTTGGACAGGGCTTGAATCAAGGAGTGCAGCCCTATGGGTTTGCCTTTCCCACCGTTAGTACTTCCTGACTTATCTAAAGGACAAGAGTGTAAAGGTGAGAACAGTGATGCCACTGGGCAACTTATCCTCACCTCAGAGCTCACTGCTAAATGTTTGTGATAAAACTTGATACTCACACTTACTGGTCCTTTAGCTAAGTATCTGCGTAGAGTCCTGTAGAGCAGAACTTTTTTTCTAGCCTTCTTATGTTGGTAAAAAGTGGCTAAGTATTACTATTGATCTGACCCTATAATGGCTGCCTGACTAAGATGGATCTTGCTAACCCTTCACTAATTTGTTCAGCTAATCCATCATGCACCAAAAACAAGGCAATTGCTTCCCCACCTCCCCGCTCCTATCTACCACATCTCAGACCAACACCATTCCTCCATGAAGTCAATAAGAGAAATAATCAACTTACACAGGCTTAGGTTGAGTTCTTAGAATGTATTTTTGTTCACCTGAAAAATAAAACTTTTAAAAAATATACAGGACTTTTTGAGTACAGGTATATCTTGAATGGCTGAATTATAAATAATGTCTCTGGTCATGTTCACAGCTAGGGCTGGAGCAAATGTCCCAATTCCAGTGAAGGCTTTAAAGAGTTAGGCCAGCTGGACCCACAAATGGTCTGACTGGACCCTGTTTCATCCCAAAGTGGATTTCAACAGTCCAAAAAGTAGGTATCAGGGAGGGGACAAAGAACTGGACTCCCAGATAGTCTCCCGTAAGTCCAAAGGATTCTTGGAATAAGAGATCAATTTACAAATTATTAAAATATAGGACTAAAAATTCACACCATAAATATAAATTGCAGGCTATTATTGAAGTTATAAAGTGGTATTTCATGTTTCTTCCCCCAGTCTCTCATCAAAAATGTAAAAAAGCCCCTTGGGCCTCCTAATGACTGAAGCCCCAGTCAGCACTGAAGGAATCTCCTCTAAGCTCAGATACTGTGGGGTGTTACCCACCTGCCTGACAGCTATTTTCTTGCCCACAACATGACATGGCTTAAAGCAAGACTGTTGTCCTTTAAACTTGGATTGGAGCTAACTACAGGGTAGGTCAGAAAACTGATAGACAAACTGTTTCAGGACTCAAGTGGGTAAGTTTCCTGTTTTATTTCTCCTTTAAGTGCCTTATTTCCCAAAAAGGAAACACTAAGGGGTTTGATATCTTGTCACTACCCACACTCTATTGCCTAAAAGCTAGTGGCAGAAGGAAATGGAATCCAAATTGAGGAAGTATAATTCTTGCTGCCCTGGAGCTACATGTATATCATTTCCCTTGATATTTGTCACCACTTTTATAAAATCATTGGCTGCATTTCAGCGGGAGCTTATCAGTAAAGATAAAAACAGCCAATTCAACCTTTCTATGGCTGGGCTCTGGATCTTCAGTTTGAAGTCTACCCTCTGGTCCTTCTGATTCTGTACTATAACTCAAACCAAAGGATATGATCACAGGTCTGGTTTCACCACAGATTTTGTCCCAATGGCAAGCTGCTGTGTTGTTTCAGGCTCAGGAAAGAGGAAAGGCAGAGGTGAAGAAGACAAGATCTAGAAGAGCAAGAAATAATTATGACAAGATCTGGAGACAGATAAGATCTGGAGGGAGGGAGAGAGAGAGAGAGAGAGAGAGAGAAAGAGAGAGAGAGAGAGAGAGAGAGAGAGAGAGAAACTTGCCAGTTACTCTACTTACAAAAGCCTCCTCTTCCTAAAGGAATTCTGTGAGGGGAAGGCCAAGGAGTGAAACAGGGAGAGCAGCCTGACTCTCCCTTCTACTGTCTGATTCAGTACCCAGATACTCAGGGCTGCAACAGAAAGGTATTTTGGTGGGAGTACACGGGGAGATCAGTGCGTTCCCCACCGTCCCTAAACTGCTGCTACTTCTGAGGTTTTCCACTGTCATGTCAGCAGTCTAAGAACAACATAAGCCTATCTTTCTGAAACATGAGAGGAACAGGGAAAAGAAAAGGTTGTGTTTGTGCCCTTCTGGCTAAGTGCCGTTTGGGGACCAGCAAACAGCCCTTGCTGGACTCCAGCAATCAGTAGCTACCCAGGGAGTGGGAGGATACATAGAGTTCTATGTGATTATAGCTTCTAGTGCATATGCCAACAACTATATACAGGGATCTATAAATTAAATGCATGTCTGGCCACTGCAACTAGGTTGACGTACCTGAGCTCCACTACTTTTGGTGCCCTCTTCTTTTCGAGAGCTTCAGCTTATTAAAAAAAAAAAAAAAAAAAAAAAAAAACAAAACAAAAGAGCTTCTACAGCTCCCTCCTTCCCCTGAGTCTTGGGGGATGGGGGGAGAAGCCCATCATCCCCTTGCATGCAGGACACACCAGAGCTAACGGCGCACAAGGGTTCGGTACTAGGATCTCCCCACCCTCCCCCATCCCCTTATGGCTCTGGGTCCTGGCGCAGCACTGTGCTGGGAAGATCAAGCCGCCACCACCACCACCCCAGTCCCTGGTGAATCGTGGTCCCTTGGCTGAAGATCTGACTTCGAGCTAGCCGCTCCCCGGGCGAGCAGGCGCTGGCGACCGTCGGGGGTGGGGACTATGGGGGGGCGTTCGCTCGCGGTAGGGGTCACTCCTGCGGGCCCGCGAGCCCCCATCCCCCGTCCTGCCGCCAAGTCCAATCTCCGGGATTGGGAAGGATGGTTCCCGGCCGCACCCAGCGCGGAGAGGTGGTTCAACGGCTCCGGGGCGCCGCCGCCGCCGCTTCCTCGTCGTCCTCGTCCGGCCCCTGCGGTCGATCGAGCGGCCCGGCCAGGGGACTGTCCGCCGGGGGCTCCGCGGGCGCCGGCCGCACCGCCTGCAGCGGGGGCGCGTCTCGAGGCGCCTCCCGGCGGGACGACCTGGTGGTGTTGGGCCCCGCCGCCGCCCCCGAAGTCCCCGACGGGCCGGTGGCGTTGGAACCTCCGGGAGGCGGGCCGGCGACTGCCCCCGAGGTCCCGGCGCCCACCGGCTGCCAGATGAGGCTGTAATAGACGGCGAGCACGATGGCGGCCAGTGACACGGAGAGCACGTAGGCGAACACGGTGGCGAGCCGGACCCACTTCTTGTTGGTCTTGGCCGCCATCTTCGCCTTCTTGTCCCCGGTGTAGGTGGCCGGCTTGCCCCGCTCGGCCGGGCCCGCGTCGCGCTCCTTCATGGGGGGACCCCGGCCTTTGCCCCGGTGCTCCACGGCCCCGGCTGGAAGGGGGCCTGGCGGCCTGCGAGCACTGAGCTGGGAGGAAGGGGTCGGAGGGGCGGCCCGGCACCCTCGGTTCCCGGCAGCTCCGAGCTTCGCCGCCGCTCCTCACGCCGCCCGTCCGCAGCCTTCCACCGCGTCGCTGCAGCCGCCGCCGCCGCCGGGGCCTGGGCCAGTCACCGCCGCCAGCGCCGCCGCCGCCGCCGGCCCGTCAGCTGCTTCCCCGCCGCCGCCACAGCCACAGCCGCCCGGCTCCGCGTCCCCATCCGCCGCCGCCGCCGCCGTCCCGCGTTCCGCCGCTCCGCCTGCCCGGCCGCCGTCCTCTCGGTCTCCAGTGACCGCGCGGACAGCGAGCTCCGCTCCAGCCCGGCTCCCCCGCCTCGCGCGCCGGCCAACACGGGGCGGGGGCCCAGCGCGGCCGGAGCGAGGGGGGGCGGGGGAGGCGGCAGAAACGCTATCTCTTAAAAGGGCGACGCCGCCGGAGTCCGGAAGTGCCCCACGGGGAGAAGGGCTGAGGCCGGGGAACCGGCGAGGCCCCCCCACCCAACCCCGAGGGGTCGCCCAGTTTAAGAGAGAGTTAAGGGAGGGCGGGAGGGGGAAAGGTTGGTTCTTAAAGGGGCGACGTCGCCGCCGACCCACGCAGGCTGGTGCGGCGAGGACCGCAGCCCCGGGGCGCTTCTTTAAAAGGGGGGACGGCGCATGGCCCGAGGGAGTGCGGAACTGAGAGGGGGCGGGGAGGGGCGGTCGGAGCGTGGAGCTGTCAACGGTGGCTCCTCCCCCCACTCCGCCCCTGGCTCGGTGGTGACTAGCGGCGCGGGGCGCGGCGGGGCGGGGTGGGGCGCGGCATGGTAGGTGGGGGAGACAGCAACCCGGGCATCAGAAGTGGGGCTCGAGCTTTTGGCTCGCGTCCCGCTCCACGTAGCCATCAGGAGGGTCTCCCAGAATCTTCCCAATTCCATCCTCTCAGAGTCGCGAGACTCTGGGACAGAGCCACGGGTGAGCTTGTTCTCAAGAGTCATCTGCCACCAAGTTCACAACAGGTCCCAGGTCCAAATTTCTGGTCTTTTGACTCCCGGGTTTGTCCTTGACTTGTTACCCAAAGGGCTGCCCAGAACTGGTGGGCTTCTCTCTTTGATGATGCTCTGTGGCCTCTGAGACCTGGACAGTTGTGTCTTCCCTGTGAGCTTTGTCCTCCCTGGATCCAGGCTTTGGGCTTCCTCTGTGGGCCTCTTGACAACCCTTCTTCATGCTGGGACTCTCAGTACCGACTTTCCTTGTGACTTTTCTCCTCCCCACTCCTCCCCATTCTCGCTCTATAACTTTCCATCATGTATGGTTCCCTCCTCCTCCTCCTCCTTGTCCTCTTCCTCCTCCTCCTCCTCCTCCTCCTCCTCCTCCTCCTCTCTCCTTCCTCCTCCTCCTCCTTCTCTTCTTCCTCCTCCTCCTTCTCCTTCTTTTGGTTTTTCGAGGTAGGGTCTCACTGTAGCCCTGGCTGACCTGGAATTCACTATGTAGTCTCAAGGGTAGTCTCGAACTCACGGCGATCCCTCTACCTCGCCTGGCTTGGTTCCCTTCTTCTTGAATCCTACTTCCTCTGTTCCCAGAATGGTCTTTCTGTCCCACATGGATGTCTTGAATGGGTGAGGGAGACTGCCTTGTGGCTGTGTATGTGGTCCTGATGAGGGGTGTATGTGGGCAGGAGTCCTTTCTCTGTGGCCTCTGCAAAGTGAGAGCCTGGCCTGGTTTCTGACACTGTGGGACACGTGCTCTTTCCACTTGTTCTCCAGGAGCCTTTGACTCTCCAACTCCCTTGCTCAAGCCCTTTCCCAATTCTACATCCCCTCCATCACTTAGGTAGCTGTAGATATCAGAACTCAGTGTTCTGCTAGGCTCTGGAACCGCAAGCCTCTCTAATCCAGCCCTCACAAGTCAGTCCTGATGGGGGCTCAAGCCAGGGCTCTGCCACTAGCAATGGCCAAGCCTGGTGTTATTTCAAGGAAAATCTTGCCTTTTAACTTTCTGAGAAATTTCAAGAACATCAAGGGTTTAGACTGTGTGTTAGCATTCTGGGATGAGAAAAAAACAAAGCTAACAACCCCCCCCTCCCCCCAACCCTGTTCCCAGGACAGTCAGAGCTGATTTCAAAGGTGGTCTGTAGCATTAACATCCCCAAATTGCCACTGAAAGTTGTCTTCTCTTGCCTCCCCCCTTACACTCTGGCCTTCCTGACAGGAGTTCTCGTTCAACTACCCTAAGGTGAATTATTCTTAAAGATTCCACACAAGACCAATACAGAACCTCCCGTGATCCCCTTCTGCAATGCACTCCATATTGCTTCTCCATATTTCTGTCGCAAATGAAACTTCTTTTTTTTTTTTCTTGCTTGGTTACCAGCAGAGCAGGAAAACAACATGTCACTTTTTTTTTTAATATATGAAAGAAAGATATACTTGAGTCCCTTATTCAAGTCCTCTGGCCCTGTTCTCCAAACCAAACAGTGCCAGATTCTTTAACCTGTCGTCAATAAGCCTATTTATTATCTGGATTTACATAGTGTCTTTACCCCGGGAACTAAAAATGCTTTCAGATATAATTGAGCCTGATCTCCCTGGTGCCTGAGCCATTAAGAAACCATTAGTGTATTCCTGTTGCAAACAACTAAATGGCCCCCTAGTGGCCTGAAAGTGAATATGCTTCTCTAAGTGCCTCTCCCCAACTAAGGGGAGGTAGGAACTGGAGAGTCAAGGCAGCCGGGGGACAGAGTAGGCCCAAAAGGCTATCTTTGGTGAATATCCCCACGTACCCCAGAGCCTCCTTCACAACATCCCTGTGGAGCACTCTGTAGTGTCAGCTCAATTACCATCTCTGTCAGGGCGCCTCATTGTCTGTTCTTGGAGGAAGCCCTTTCAGCGTCTGGAAAGTTCTAACCCAAGTATATGTAACAGCAGCAAGAACCATGCCCTTAGTGTGTGCAAGGCACTATGTCAAGACCTGAATTCTTTGTCATATTGTCTCGCACAGCAATTTATCAGGTAGTTACTATTTATGTTCATTCTGTACAGAAAGGACCTCACAGAAGTTGCAGAACCTATCCGAAGTCACATAAATAGAAGTCAAAGCCAAGTTTGTCTGACTCCAGGGCTTAGGCTCATAGCACAGCTGAACTTCGTCTCTAGAAGGATGTTGTGGGCTGTCTATCACCCAAGTTGTCCACAGGGTGGAGATACTCATTCCCCCTGCTTCCAGGAATATTGTCTAAGAATGTGCCTCCCAGCAGAGTTATCACTGAGAATTGCCCCCAGACACCAAAGGAAGCTGCCTCTCTCTTGATCTATAAAACTGATAAATAGAGTCAAATGGCAGTAAAACCCAGCCAGAGATGTGCAGGGTCCTGCTGGGAAGGAAGAAGGCCATACACACCCGACAGAAGTTGCAGGGGTATCCAACGCGTACTGGCAGGAGCCAGGAACACTGGTACAGGTTGATGGGGGGCGGTGGGGGGAGAGAGCTGAACACGAAGTTGAATCCAGGAGTCTTTACTGTTATGGTAGCGCTGTCCTGTGAAGCATGATTTGACACCCTGGGGTCCTGGGAGACTGGAGAAAGGCCATGGCCCTCCAGAGAAAAATGGAAATGTCAAAAACACCACAAAGAAGGGTTCAAAAGACTCACAGTGGGCATGCTACAGTGGGTGTTCTATGTGTGGCTAGAAACGCATTTGACTTCTGCAGGAAGGCCTAAGCAATACTCTGGTATCAAAGCATCAAGAAATCACTTGTGGGAAGGGTACCAATGGCACTGAGCCAGCCGCTCAGTTTGAGCTGTCCTCTGGAGTCCAGCAAGAGGCCATTCCAGAACTGGTTCCCTGATAGAATGGAAATGATAGTTCCATGAAATAATAAAAGCCAGATGTGGATACAGCTACCATAATGAGCATCACACTGGAGTAGCAGTGGGGGTTCCTGAACAATAGAGCGATGGGCTGCTTAGTAATAGAGTTTCTCTGGGGCAGCCAGTAATGGCACATGACTCAACCATACCAGTCATTTTCAAGCTATATGATTTTAGGATCACTTTACACTTAAAAATTGAAGTCTCAAGGCTTGAGAGATGGCTTAGCAGTTAAAGCACTTGCCAGCAAAGCCAAAGGACCCAAGTTCAATTCTCCAGGACCCATGTAAGCCAGATGCACAAGGTGGCACATGCATCTGGAGTTTGTTTGTAGTGGCTAGAGGCCCTGGTGTGCCCATTCTCTCTGTGTGTGTCTCTCTCTACCTGTCTATTCCTTTGTCTTTCTCAAATAAATACATAAAAATTGAAAAAAATTGAAGTCTCAGCTGAACTCCCAGCACTCAAGGGGCAGAGGTAGGAGGATCACTGTAAGTCTGAGGCCACCCTGAGACTACATGGTGAATTCAGGTCAGCCTAGGCTAGAGTGAGATCCTACTTCAAAAAAAAGAGGAGGGGGGGAGGCTGGAGAGATGGGTTAGCGGTTAAGGCACATGCCTGTGAAGCATAAGGATCCTGGTTCGATTCTCCAGGTCCCACCTAAGCCAGATGGAGTTTGTTTGTAGTGGCTAGAGGCCCTGGCATGCCCATTCTCACTCTTTCTCTCTCTGTCTCTAATAAATAAATAAAAATAAAATCAGAAAAAAAAATTTTTAAGCTGGGCATGGTGGTACATGCCTTTAATCCCAGCACTTGAGAGGCAGAGGTAGGGGGATCACCATGAGTTTGAAGCCACCCTGAGACTACATAGTGAATTCCAGGTCAGCCTGGGCTAGAGCCAGACCCTACCTTCAAAAAAAAAAAAAAAATAGGGAAAAAGAGTACCTTGGTTTCACTTTTTAAAAATAAATATATTTATTTATTTATTTGAGAAAGAAAGAGAGTGGGAGAGAATGGGCACACCAGGGCCTCCAGCCACTGCAAATGAACTGCATGTGCCATCATGTGCATATGGCTTACATGGATTCTGGGGAATTAAACCTGGGTCCTTAGGTTTCACAGGCCAGTGCCCTAACTGTTAAGCCATCTCTCCAGCACAGTTTCACTTAAAAAAAAAAATTATGGGTTGGAGAGATGTCTTAGTGGTTAAGCACTTGCCTATGAAGCCTAAGGACCCTGGTTGGAGGCTTGATTCCCCAGTACCACATAAACCAGATGCACAAGGTGGCGCATGCATCTGGAGTACATTTGCAGTGTCTGGAGGCCCTGGTGTGCCCATTCTCTCTCTCTCTCTCTCTCTCTCTCTCTCTCTCTCTCTGCCTTTCTCTCTCTCTCTGTCTCTCTTAAACAAATAAATAAAAATAAACAATTTAAAAAATATTTAAAAATTTTTTTATTTTTTATTTTTTTTGGTTTTTCAAGGTAGGGTCTCACTCTAGCTCAGGCTGACCTGGAATTCACTATGTATTCTCCGGCTGGCCTTGAATTCTTGTCGATCCTCCTACTCTGCCTCCCAAGTACTGGGATTAAAGACGTTGGCCACCATGCCCGCCCAGCTTATTTTATTTATTTGAAAGAAAGATGCAGAGAGAGAAAGAGAATGGGCACATCAGGGCTTCCCGCCACTGCATGCGCCACCTTGTGCATATGGCTAACGTGGGTCCTAGAGAATCAAACCAAGGTCCTTTGGCTTTGCAGGCAAGCACCTTAACCACTAAGCCATCTCTCCAGCCCTCACTTTTTTTTTAAAGACAAGGTCTCATCAAGTTGTCCAGGCTGACCTTGAACTCACAAATCCTCCTGCCTAAGTGCTGAGATCACAAGTTGGGACACCATGCCTGGCTCAGCTTCCCATTTCTGCAAATCTCTTAAGTATAGTTTCATGGAAGGCAGCTTGATAAATTTGGTTTGCTTCAGCTGGTACGGTTTTCCTTTGGTTAAAATAGATGAAGAAATTCTGACATCACTTAGATAACTGGAAAAGAAAAAAGGAGTACTTTAGTAGTCTTTCAGATAATTGTGGCTATTTTTGTTGTTGTTACTGTTTTTGAAGCAGGCTCTCACTCCAGCCCAGGCTCACCTGGAACTCACTATGCAGCTCCAGGCTGACTTCAAACTCATGGCAAGCTTCCTATTTCAGCCTCCCAAGTGCTGGGACTAAAGGCACTCTTTTTTTTTTTTTTTTGGTTTTTCTAGGTCGGGTCTCACTCTTGTCCAGGCTGACCTGGAATTAACTATGTAGTCTCGGGGTGGCCTTGAACTCTTGGCTGGGATTAAAGGCGTGTGCCACCACTCCCGGCTAAAGGCACTCTTCACCACATCTGGCCTTCTTTTTTCTTTTTTTCTTTTTTGGGTTTTCGAGGTAGGTTTTCTCTCTAGCCCAGGCTGACCCGGAATTCACTCTGTAGTCTCAGGGTGGCCTTGAACTCACAATGATCCTCCTACCTCTGCTTCCTGAGTGCTGGGACTAAAGGCGTGCACCACCACACCTAGCTCTTATTTTTCCTTTTTCTTTGTTTTTTTCTATTTTTTTTCTTTATTTTTTTTTTCCCTTTTTTTCTCTCTTATTTTTTCTTGATACCAACACTCAACAAATACTAGATGAAAGTTAATGTAGTCTAGGAAACAACAGTATTATCTGAGAATGGTGATGCAAGCCCTTAATCACAGCACTCCAGAGGCTGAGGTAGGAGATTTGCTATAAATTCGAGGCCAACCTAGGGCTACAGAGTGAGCTCCAAGTCAGCATGGGCTAGAGTGAGGCCCTACCATGAAAATATTTTAAACAACAACATTATTGCTCTGTTAATGAACTTTTTGTACTTGGTTACTAAACCATTTATCTACCTTGCTCATAGTTGTTTTTGTTTTGGTTTGGTTTGGTTTGGTTTTTTTTTTTTTTTTTTTTTTTTTTTCGAGGTAGGGTCTCATTCTAGCTCAGGCTGACCTGGAATTCACTCTGTAGTCTCCGGGTGGCCTCAAACTCATGACGATCCTCCTACCTCTGCCTCCTGAGTGCTGGGATTAAAGGCATGTACCACCATGGCTGGCTTGATTTGTTTTGTTTTTTTAACTTTTATTCATTTATTTATTTGAGAGAGAAGGCAGAGAAAAAGAGAGAGAGAGAGAACGGGCACGCCAGGGCCTCCAGCCACTGCAAATGAACTCCAGATGCATGCACCACCTTGTGCATCTGGTTTACGTGTGTCCTGGCGAACGGGATCCTCTGGCTTTGCAGGCAAATGACTTAACCGCTAAGCCATCTCTCCAGCCCTTGTTTTTTTTTTTTTTTTTTTTTTTTTTTTTTTTTTTTTAGGTAGGGTCTCACTCTAGCTCAGGTTGACCTGGAATTCCTCTCAGGGTGGCCTCAAACTGACGGCAATCCTCCTACCTCTGCTTCCCAAGCGCTGGGATTAAAGGTGGTGCCACTAGGCCCGGCCTTTTTTTTTTTTTTTTTAAAGATATCTCCAGTTTATTATGAAAGAGAGGCTTGGAAATAATATTTCAGGACTTCAGTGGGACGGGCAGCTTCATGTGATGTCATTTCAACAGGGTTTCCATTCTATGTGCTTCCAGAGACCGTCCCCATCTCTAAATAAGTAATCCCTGTTATCTTGAACCTCCACATTCTGGGAGAAGAAGTTAATATCTAATGATTTTGTTGTTTATTTATTTGTTTGTTTGTTTTGTTTTTCAAGGTAGGGTCTCACTCTAGCCCAGGCTGACCTGGAATTCACTATATAGTCTCAGGGTGGCCTTGAACTCAAGACAATCGTCCTATCTCTGCATCCCAAGTGCTGGGATTAAAGATGTGTGCCACCACACCTGGCCTCCAAAATTTTAAAAAGAGAGAAAAAAAAGAGGCAGAGAGAGAGAGAGAGAAAGAATATGTGTGCACCATGGCCTCCAGCCACTGCAAACCAACTCCAGACATATATGCCACTTTGTGTATCTGGCTTACGTGGGTCCTGGGGAGTGGAACCTGGGTCCTTTGGCTTTGCAGGAAAACATTTTAACTGCTAAAGCCACCTCTCCAGACCTATTTACAACTTTTAAAGATTTTATTTTATTTGTTTATTTGAGACAGAGAGAGGGAGAGAGAAAGAGGGAGAGTGAGAATGGGCACACCAGGGCCTCCAGCCACTGCAAAAGAACTCCAGACGCATACGCCACCATGTGTATCTGGCTTACGTGGGACCTGGAGATTCGAACTGGGGTCCTTAGGCTTCGCAGGCATGCACCCTAACCACTAAGCCATCTCTCCAGACCCAATCTCCAACTTTTATACTAACTCTAACTATAGTTTTATGTCAGCTATCCTTTCAAGCGATAATGATGTTCCATGGAAAAAGTGGCTGGTTCAGTTTAGAGCCCTACACACAAGTGATTTTTCTGAGAATCATCATGTGTAGTAGAGTACTTTCCATTTAATCATTCAGAACATTAAAGAGATGTATTTAAGGGTAATGGCTTAATAGAGCTTAACACTTTTTATTGCTTGGTGAAGGGTATTCATAAATAAAACTGACTTTCCCCCCTCCCTTTCCTCCTCCTATTTCTCTTTCTCTTTTATATTACTATTTCCATTTGGTGCTTCTGCCTTGGTTTGTTAAAACTGGGGGGTGGGGGCCAGAGACAGTAATGTGATCACAATACATTGTAAACATGTATGAAAATGTCACAATGAAATCCATTCTTTTGTAAAATTGAGTCATATTAATAAAATTTTAAAAATGAAAATCATGAACAAAAGACTAAGAGGTTGTTGGTAACTGCTGTAATAAAAAGTTGCAATATCTGTCTTGTCTGGTTTCCAACCCTGATTTAATTTTCAGATATAAAGTCTGACTCAGGTCAGGTCCCAGGAGGAAGGGTCCCAGAGCACAATGACAATGCAGTCATAATTTCCCCACTGCTTCCCCTAAGATACCTGTGTGGCTGTTTACTTGAATAACTACCCTGGGGCTAAATGCTGGATCGTGTTCAAGTTGACATTCATATCCGACTAGGGACCAAATTCTCATCGTGGCCTTCTTATACAGTGGTCCAAGGTAAAAATCTTTACAGGCCCATGAGTTGTAGCAAATGAAGATTAGGAACAAAAAGACCTAGGGAAGCCGGCTGCGATGGTGGCACACACCTTTAATCCCAGCACCTGAGAGGCAGAGGTTGGGAGGATCACTGTGACTTTGAGGCCAGCCTGGGACTTTAAGAGTGAGTGCCAGGTCAGCCTGGGCTAGAATGAGACCCTGCCATGAAAACAACAATAACAACAAAAAGAGGGTCTAGGGAAGAAGAAGTGGTTATGTTTATGGGAGTGGGCACAAAGTGTGAAGATCTGTACATTGCATGTTAATGTCCACTCAAGAGCACCCACCACAGAAGAGACATTCAACCACCAAGTAAATAACATCCATGCTGGCACAATGGACACATGAATAAAGTGACCATGGTAGCATATATGGAGCTTATGCATAGGCACTTAGGTGATGGCAGGAGGACCCACCAGAATGGACTTCCATACACCAAGCTGATCTGTCTATGGCCACTGCCAGCAACTGATGGCCAGTCTGCCACTTGTAACAAGTTGATTTCATTGCACCCACTCTGCTATACCTTGACTTGACTTGGCATATGTCCTGCATATGGACTTTTTAAAACAATATATTTTATTTATTTATTTAAGAGAGAGAAAGAAGCAGAGAGAGAGAGAGAGACATTGAGAGAGAGAAAGAGAGAGTGTACCAGGGCATCCAGCCACTGCAAACGAACTCCACATGCATGTGCCCCCTTGTGCAGCTGGCTTATGTGGGTCCTGGAGAATCGAACCGGGATCCTTTGGCTTTGCAGGCAAGTGCCTTAGCCGCTAAGCCATCCCTCCAGCCCCCCCCGCCTTTTTTTTTTTTTTTTTTTTTTTTTTTTTTTTGCTGCTGGAAGGTCATTATTATCTGGGGGCTTAGAGAGTGTTGACTTGCTGACAAGGGATGTCACATAAAAGTGCCCTTCATAGTGAAAGTGGACACATGATCATGAGGGTCTTCTGCCCTACTTCACCCAGAAGCTGCAGGCTGAACAGAGTGGATAGAAGAATGCAACAGCCCTTCTGAGACACACCTAGAGCACCTTTCTGAGCTTCAGGGGAGGTATGCACCCTAAGTAATAACTATTATATGGTGCAAATGCCCAACATGTGGACTGTTAAGTTTTAGGAAGCAGATAGAAACAGGATGACCTCACTTACAGCTGCCAGGCATGGTGGCACACACCCTTAATTCCTGCACTCGAGAGGCAGAGATAAGAGGATGGCTATGAGTTCAAGGCCAGACTGGGACAACAGAGTGAATTTCAAGTCAGCATGACTAGAAGACCGTATCTCGAAAAAAAAAGAAAGAAAAAACCTCACCTACATTTCTCCCTTGTATTTCTATAGTTCCAGGCTCTCTGTGTTCAGAGACTATGGTTCCAGGAAGGCCAGCGTTTCTCAGGGAACAGAATAAGAACCCCATAGACCATAAACATTTTAAACATGGCTTCTTTCTGTCCTTCGGAGTCCTTGTGCCAAGAGACCAGCAGGCAGGAACAGAAGTCACATCCTGGCGGGGGTAATTGACCCCAATCCTGTGGAAGAGATGGGGCTGCCATTATGTAATAGGATAAGGAAAGACTATGTTTGGTACCCGCTAGGGTGTCTCTTAGTATTCCCTTGCCCAATTCTGATGGACAGTTGATGTGTTTAACAGCATGGTTTGAAACAGCATGGGCAAGCCAACAGAGCTACTAGCTGAAGGTAAGGAGAATTCTGTAAGCTTCCCAGAGGAAAATATCCAGCATTGTGGAGGAGCTCATCCTAGTACAATGGACTCACTCTGCCAAAGGAGCAGGTCCGAGTAGGTAGATTCTTTTTTTTTTTTTTTTTTTTTTTTTGATTTTTCGAGGTAGGGTCTCACTCTAGCCCAGGCTGACCTGGAATTAACTATGTAGTCTCAGGGTGGCCTCGAACTCTCGGCGATCCTCCTACCTCTGCCTCCCGAGTGCTGGGATTAAAGGCGTGTGCCACCACGCCTGGCCCGAGTAGGTAGATTCTTGCTCCTGCCTTTAGGACCAAGTTGCTCATACCCCCAAGTTGCTGGGAGTGTTGGCTGCTGAGGACTCACAGCTGAGTATCTCCCTGGGCATTTGTTTGAGCTATCTTGTGCAACTTTACAATCCTTCCCTAGAGCAGTTTGTGCCCTCAGTGTGGGATTCAAAGGTAGGGGCTTCCCAACCACAGGCCGTGGAGGCAATCTGAGCTGCTAACACATTATTGATCCCTTTCTTCCTCTGCTCGGTCCTGACTCTTTCCCTACCTCAGAGGTGTTTTCTCTGAAAGCATCTGAGATAAACCTGGCTATAAAGCCACCTAACGTTTGGGACCTAGAGAACAAGTCTCTTACATCTGAAGAAGGTCACCTGTGTCCTCTCCATCACTGGTCCAATAGAATGTTGTGTGTACCCTGGCCACTCTCCACCAGATGCCCTTTGGCTTATGCACTTCCTGTAATAAAGCAATCTAGACAGAAAATCCCCAAGCATTGCAAGTATGGTCTGATACGTGGACAATGAGAATGTGAATGGCATGGAGTCTTTCTTGGTCCGAAAGCACTGGCCATACCTGGCACCCAGAACTGAAGATCAATAAAAGTCCAAACTCAACCTCACTCTCGTCCCAGATCCTGGTTCAGAAGGTTTGGGTCTAGCAAGGAATGTGCAGGGCTTGGCAGGTGATTTCAAGATGGAGAACCACCAGCCTCAGAATCAACTTCAATTCCGCAGCCTGAATGCCTGCTTTTATTGGCAGCTCTGTCATTTGACTCAGATGGAGCTGGCTGACAGCAAAATCCCTCAGTTTTATTCGCACATGCTCCTGCTAAGCCGCTACTTCCCCACCCTATCCTTGTACAGTTGGCGCCTTGGAGCCAAGCCCGGATCTCCCAGTTAAGCCCTTTCATTTTACTTTGTGAGGTTTGGGCTGTTGCTCAGGCAGATTAGGATGCTTTGGGTCCTGAGTCTGTTTCCCAACACGTTCCTGTAATCACTGGTTTCCTGTACTCACAAAATTGAGAGGCTTGTCCCCTGTGGCTTTGCCCCAGTCCTGATGGAAAAGTGGACCAGAACAGGAGTAAGGACAGAGGCAATTGGTTAATATGGAGGACACTTCCTATATTCAGGGCATTACCACACTCAGAGAAAGACACCAGCTAGTTGATATCTGTCACACTTATGAAGCTGGCTCATTTCTCAGATGGATAAATAGAGGCAGGAAAGATAAGTGATTGTGTCAACAAATACCATGCTACGTTAGGTGCTGTGTCTTCGTCCCTCAGTTGCCCATCTCTCAGAGGAAAGACAGGAGATAATGGGGATGAGACTGGCCTTTCTGATTGGAAAGAGATTTTTAGAACTGGACGGAATCTTTGACATAGTGGAGTTTAACAGATCGGTGAGCTCAGGCAGGCAATTTGCAAAGATCACACAGCAAACCTTTGCTCCAGTTATGACCACAGTCTGGGTTTCTTGAGGATGGACCCAGCATTCAGTTCCAGGTAGGACTGATCCAGACTGATTATTCAAAGGGAACCATACCTCATTCTTATTCTTTTCCATTGCCAAGTTCTAGGTGATTCCTGCTGTGGTCCTCAACGGAAGTGGGAGGGAAGGACAAGCAACATCTTCCTCCTGGGATTCTACAGAGCATTATGTTTAAAAGTTAAAAAAAAAATTGGGCCATGGTGGCATGGTATGGTGGCACATCCCTTTAATCCCAGCACTTGAGAAGTAGAGGTAGGCAGATTGCTATGAGTTCAAGGCCAGCCTGAGAATACATAGTGAATTCCAGGTCAGCCTGGACTACTACGAAACCCTACCTTGAAAAAAAATTTTTTGAGGCAGGCCCAACAGACTGGCCCTTTTGGGGGGAGGAGGGTTGAGGTAGCCCAGGCTGATGTGGTATTCACTGTGGAGTCTCAGGGTAGCCTCAAACTCACTGCAGTCCTCCTACCTCTGCTTCCCAAGTGCTAGAATTAAAGGCATGTGCCACCATGCCCAGCTTGGCCTTTTTTTTAATGTGAGAGAGCAAGAGTGTGTGTGTGAGAGAGAGAGCTGGCACGCCAGGGTCTCCAGCCATTGTAATCAAACTCCAGACATGTGCGCCATTTAGTGGACATGTGTGACTTTGCATGCTTGTGTCACCTTGTGCATCTGGCTGATGTGAGACCTGGAGAGTCAAACATGCAGGCAAGTGCCTTAACCCCTAAACCATCTCTCCGGCCCTGAAAAAAAATTGTATTGGTAACATCCATACAGATAGACAATATACAGTGATCATAATCCCCTCGCACCACCCTCTCTTTCCCCCTTCTGTAATCCCCCCACCTGAATCCCTTCTTTCCAATTAGTCTCTCTTCTTTCTTGATTATCATCATGTTTCCCCTCCTATTATGCATCTTGTGTAGGTAGCATCAGTCATGAATACTACGGCTCCTTTGTCTGGAAGACCATATTGCAAAGCACTCCTCCCCTTTCTTTGGTCTTACGTTTTTTTCCTCCACCTCTTCCTCAGTGCTCCCTGAGCCTTGGGGGATGTGATAGAGATGTCTCACTTAGTGTTGAACACTCCACCATCATTTCTTCTCAACACTTTTGTGGGTTTTGAGTCTCACCAAAACTGCCATCTGAAAAGAGAAGCTTCTCAAACCCAAACTGAGAGTAGCATTAATATGTGGGTGTAAACATAAGTATGTAGAGGGCAATTTGGTGAGCATAATATTTCCACTTATCCAGACAGCAGTAGTAGTTTTCCCCTAGGGCTTCTGACCTCTCTAGCCATAGGCTTCTGCTTAGGTTTTCAGTATCAGACATGAATTCCCTCTCATTGCAGCAGCTGCACGTCCAAAGAGCAGTTGGTTTCTCCCATAGCAGACATGCCACCATTGCACCAGTTTGGTATATTGGGCCTGGCTGGCCAGCAGTAATGTTTGCAGGGTCCACTGCTGATTAAGAACGCTGATGACCATTTGTCCCCCAATAGCTTTTTCCAGCATCATGACAGCTAGTCAACAGGGAGGAGGCCTCCAGCTTGATGTCTCAGTGACCTGCAGCCCAAGCATGTGGAGTCTTTTGCAGTAGGTCTTACCACCTAGTTCTGGTGGGGAACCAAGAGCCATGGTAATGTCTTGTAATGCTTTGGAGACATCAGGGACCTCCCTGACCAACAACTCTCTGGAAGGTCTCCCACCCCTTAGAGCACTATATTTTTGAGGTAGGGTCTCTTTTTGTAACCAAGACTGACTGTGAACTTGTGATCCTCCTGGTCAAGCCTCTTGAGTGCTGAGATTACAGGTATATGTCATTGCCCCTGGCTACAGAGAATTCTTTTGTCTGTTTGTTTGTCAAGATACTCTGTGGCCTAAGCTAGCCTTGAACTTGTGGTAATTCTCCTGCCTCAGCCTCCTGAGTGCTAAGATTATAGGTATGAGCCAACATAGTCAGCTACAGAGAACTTTTTTAAAAAATTAAAAAAACATATATTTATATACCTTCGCAAGACCCTCAAAATGGAAGAAAAAAGATGATGACATCAAATTAAAAGAGAGACTAATGGAGAGAGGGAGGGGATATGATGGACATTGGAGTTCTAAAGTGGAATGGGGGGAGGGGAGGGAAATATCATGTGTTTTTTGTATGTAAGTATAGAAGTTGTCAATAAAAAAATGAACAGAAAAAAATAAAGTAAAATCAAACAGGCAAAATATATATATATTTATTTGCGGGGTGGGGGAGACAGACAGAGAATGGGCACACCAGGGCCTACAGCCAAGCAAACAAACTGCAGATACATGTGCCACATTGTGGTCTGGGTTTACATGGGTACTGGAGAACCAAACCTGGGTGCTTAGGCTTTACAGGCAAGCACCCTAACCACTGAACCATCTCTCCAGCCCAAGAACTCTTGATTCTCTTGATTGCATCTCCTCTTCTACCTGAGGGATTCCGACCTCTGCAGCCGATACGGCCTGACTCCCGTCTCCACTAACACTTGGCTCTCAAGCACAGCTAGACAGTGCAATGGCCCCCACTCCCCACTTTTGTGCCGGCCTCATCATGCACAGGTCGGGCTGTAAAGTTCATGGGAGACTGGCGTTTGTTAATGAGTTGAGCCCCTGTGCTCATAACTTCATGCATGCAGGCAGATTGGAGATGGCAGACTTCAAGCCCACAGCTTGAAGCATCTAACTAACTCAGCTTGCCATGATCTACACAAAATGACTAGAGAAAAAAAAAAAAAAGCTAAAGAACAAGTCAGTGAAGACAGCTGTCAAAAGAACAGCTTAGATAAAACTGTCCCTTGGTGCGCATGGGCTGTGGCCTCCTGTTCATCCCGTGTGTACCAAAATCTAAAGATACTCCAGTCCCTTACATATGGGCCCTTAAAATGATATAGTGTTGCATATTACATTTTCCATATCCCCCGTCTTCCCTAAATCATTAATGTAAGTGCCATGTGAATAGTCGTCACATCACATTATTTAGAGAATAGTGACAAGAAAAACAAGTCTGTACATATTCGGTACAAATGCTGTTTTTTCCATTGGAAAATTGGGGGGGAATTAAAAAAATTTTTTTTTGAATCTGTGTTTGATTGAATCCAGAGCAACGGGACCCATAGGTTCCAAGGGCTGACTATACTGAGGAAGTAGTAATAATAAAAACTAGAGTGTAGCTGGGCATGGTGGCGCATGCCTTTAATCCCAGCACTTGGGAGGCAGAGGTAAGAGGATCACCATGAGTTCAAGGCCACCCTAAAACTACATAGTGAATTTCAGGTCAGCCTGGACTAGATTGAAACCCTGCCTCAAAAACCAAAAAAAAAAAAAAAAAAAAAAACAAAAAAAAAAACACCCAGGTTTTCTTTTCAGATGGCAATGACCACCAGGATGACCCAAAAGGAACATAGTGCTGAGAAGAAGGGACAGAGGACTGTCCAGCACTAAAACATCTCTGTCATACCCTCCAAGGCTCAGGGTCCATTGCAGAAGAGGGGGCAGAAAGAATGTAAGAGCCAAAGGAAGGGTATGACTGTCCAGATAGAAATTGTCCTCTATATCCATGACCTCGCAGTGCCTAGCAATACCTTCACAAGACCCTCATAATAGGAGAAAAAGATGATGATATCAAATTAAAAGAGAGACTAATGGAGAGAGGGAGGGGATATGATTGAGGGTGGAGTTCTGAAGGGGAATGGGGGAGGGGAGGGAAATATCATGCTTTAATGTCTGTAAGTATAGACGTTGTCAATAAAAAAAATAATAAAGCCCAGGAGCTGAGGTGGTGGCTCGGTTGGTAAAGCACCTACCCTGCAAGTCAGAGCCCGAGCAGGGATCCCAGGGGCAAGCTGGCTAGCTAGAACAGTGGAACTGGTGAACTCTGAGTTCAACTGAGAGACCCTGCCTCGTTAAATAAGGTGGAGAACCATAGATGAAGATACCCCACATCAACCTCCAGCCTTCACATGCACGCATACCTACGTCCACACACATGAATATGCGTGCACACATGCACACATATCACATACAGGCAAAAAAAAAAAAAAAAAAACAAGATTTTTTATTTAAAGAATTTATTTATTTATTATTTTTTTTGGGGGGGGGTTCAAAGTAGGGTCTCACTCTAGCCCAGGTCAGCCTGGGCTAGAGTGAAACCCTACCTTGATTAAAAAAAAAAAAAAAAATGAGGAGGGCTGGAGAGATGGCTTAGCAGTTAAAGTACTTGCCCATGAAGCCTAAGGACCTAGGTTCAATTCCCCAGTAGCCACGTAAGCCAGATGCACAAGGTGGTGCATGTGTCTAGAGTTTGTTTGCAGTAGCTGGAGGCCCTGGTGTGCCCATTCTCTCTCTTTCTCTCCCTCAAATACATAAATAAATTAAATAAACTGGGAATAGTGGCACACGCCTTTAATCCCAGCACTTGGGTGGCAGAGATAGGAGGATCCCCTTGAGTTTGAGGCCACTCTGAGAATGCAGAATAAGTTCCAGGCAGCCTGGGCTAGGTTGATACCCCTTCTTGAAAACACATACACACACACATATAAATAAGTAAATTACACACACAAACATACATACATACATATATATATTGTTATATGGTGTTTTTCGAGGTAGGGTTTTGCTCTAGCCCAGGCTGACCTGGAATTTACTATGTAGTCTCAGGGTGGCCTCAAACT
The DNA here is from genome assembly GCA_036365145.1 of Orientallactaga sibirica. NCBI lineage: Eukaryota > Metazoa > Chordata > Mammalia > Rodentia > Dipodidae > Orientallactaga > Orientallactaga sibirica. The sequence goes on along the minus strand of JAEOAD010000006.1, from coordinate 40,393,786 downwards.
CACAGTGATCCTCCTACTTCTGCCTCCCAAATGCTGGGATTAAAGGCATGCGCCACCACACCTGGCTTAAAAAAATATTTTTTTATTTTTTTTATTTTTTTTGTGGTTTTTCGAGGTAGGGTCTCACTATAGCCCAGGCTGACCTGGAATTCACTATGTAGTCTCAGGGTGGCCTTGAACTCATGGTGATCCTCCTACCTCTGCCTCCCGGGTGCTGGGATTAAAGGCATGCGCCACCACGCCTGGCAAAATATATATATATTTAAAGATGAGGAGCTAGAAGATTGAAATATCTCAAGATATACCAACTGCTAAGTGGCCAGATTCACATTGAGTATGGTTCCCTGTGCCAGGCTGGGAAACAGACACCAGCAGAATGATTCAACAACTGAGGCCCTCTGGCCCAGAGACAAACTAGCCATTGATTCGAGGCACACAGTAAGCCTCCCTGCTCCTGAATCCCAATGTCATGGCATCAGGTAGGAGAATGACCTAATCTGATTGATGCCTTTGTTTAGCTATTAACTATGGTACCTGGAGATAGGAGTTCAGTGTCCACCACTAAACTTCTCTGATGAGCACAGAAACAGCCCATGACAAGTGAGTCTGGGAATCTGGGATCTATGACTGCGCGTAGCTGTTGAGTACAAGCTCTTATCTTCTACAGCCCACGGCTGCCACATGTCAAGCTGTGTATCACAAATGACACAGATCTACCAGCAACTTCCTGGAGTATTAGCTTTCCCTGGGTCTTCCCCTTTCCCAGCAGGCATGGCTCTCCCATGCACCCAGCAGGGGGCATCCTTGCCCTTCCACTGTCCACCCTGGGGGCTGATTAGCTTTTTGCCTGTTGTGCCTTCTAGTCAGCTCTGCCCAGGAGCCCAAGGCAGTTTCCTGAAGTGTCTTCCTGTGATTCCCAGATTCCATTTATTTATTTATTTATTTATTTATTTATTTAGTTAGTTAGTTAGTTAGTTAGTTAGTTAGTTAGTTATGAGAGACACACAGAGAGAAAATGGACACACCAGGACCTCTAGCCACTGCAAACCAACTCCAGATGCATGAGCCACCTTGTGCATGTGGCTTATGTGGGTTCTGGGGAGTCAAACCTGGGTCCTTAGGCTTTATAGGCAAGCACCTTAACTGCTCAAGCCATTCATTCCTCCAGCCCCCCAATTCCTTCTATAGCCACTCTTTTCCTCTTTACCTATTTGCACATTTTTTTCTTTGTCGACATACTTTTTTTTTTTTTTTTTGGTTTGTTTCGAGGTAGGGTTTCCATGTAGCCTAGGCTGACCTGGAATTCACTATGTAGTTGCAGGGTGGCCTTGAACTCAAACTCGGCAATCCTCCTACCTCTGCCTCCCAAATGCTGGGATTAAAGGTGTGTTCTTGATTTGTTTTGAGGCAGTCTCATTATACTGCCCAGTCCTCCAGGCTGGCCTCAAACTTCTGGGGTCTAGCAATCCACCAACCTCCACTTTCTGAATAGCTTAGACTACAGGCATGTGCCATTATGCTGGGAAACCTATATACATTTTTTTTTTAAGGAAAGAAAATTGAGCCGGTGTGGTGGTGCACGCCTTTAATCCCAGCACTCGGGAGGCAGAGGTAGGAGGATTGCCCTGAGTTTGAGGCCAGCCTGAGACTACATAGTGAATTCCAGGTCAGCCTGGGCTAGAGCAAGACCCAACCTCGGAAAAACCAAAAAAGAAAAAAAAGAAAGAAAGAAAGAAAGAAAATTGCTGGGCTTGATGGCGCACGCCTTTAATCCCAGCACTCGGGAGGCAGAGGTAGGAGGATTGCCATGAATTCGAGGCCACCCTGAGACTACATAGTTAATTCCAGGTCAGCCTGGGCCAGAGTGAGACCCTACCTTGAAAAACCAAAAATAAATAAATTTAAAGAAAGAAAGAAAATTACCTTCTTTAGAGTGGGGTGTAGTGGCATGCACCTTTAATCCCTGCACTCCAGCACTCTGGGAAGCAGAGGTGGGAAGATCGCTGTGAGTTCAAGGCCACCCTGAGACTACATAATGAATTCCATGTCAACCTGGATAGAGTGAAAACCTACCTCAAAAAAAAAAAAAAAAAAAAAGAAAGAAAGAAAGAAAGAAAGAAAGAAAGAAAAGGAAAGGAAAGGATCTCTTTGGTAAAGGTCTTCTTGGCTGGCTCACCTTGTTCCCTGGATTTCCTGCATTCTCAGGGCTGGCTTTGCGGGACATCAGGAAGTGGGCAAGACAGTACAGGCCCCCACTGTGTTCTAGCTGGGAATCTCAAGACCTGTCCAGGTAGTGCCATCAGGAGGTAGGACTTTGTCCTGTGGGTTCAGGGCCTGAGATTGAAAGACAGAATGGTCCTGAAATCCTTGGAAGGAGGAGCAAGCCATGCCTCTTCCCTCCTTGGTGGGGAGGGGGGAGAGGAGAGCGAGAGAAAAAGAGGAGGAGAGGAGAGGAGAGGAGAGGAGAGGAGAGGAGAGGAGAGGAGAGGAAAGGAGGGTAGTGGAGGGAATGGGAGGGGAGGGGAGGAGAGGAGAGAAGAGGAGAGGAGAGTTATCCTTCTAGGATTAGAGAAGAGCTGGCTAATGACTGCTGCCAAGACAGGAAGAAGGAACTTGGGTGTGGGGACCTGAGCCATCGCAGGTGACAGGTGCAGTGGCTTTGGGAAGGGACGTGCATTTCCCTTGCAAAATTCATTCAAACAGAGATGGGAAACTGATCCCAGGGAAAGCCAGAGCTACAGGGGCTCTCAGAGTGGCCCCCAGGAGGATCCAAGGCCAGAGGGAGGGAGCAAGGATAGACACTGAAGGAGGGGTTAGAACACCTGTCAACTGCAGGAGTTTTTGAAGCTGTTTCCAAGTGACACTGTGGGGTCTTGCTATAGGCTCCACCCCTCTGGTCTTAGAATTCTTTTCTGGGGCTGGCAGTGTGGTTTATGTCTTTAATCCCAGCACTTGGGAGGCAGAGGTAGGAGGATCACCATGAGTTTGAGGCCAGCCTGAGACTACATAGTGAATTCCAGGTCAGACTGGGCTAGAGCAAGACCCTACCTCGAAAAAAGCAAAACAAGGGGCTGGGGAAATGGCTTAGTGGTTAAGGCACTTGGCTGTGAAGCCTAAAGATCCAGGTTCAATTCCCCAGGACCCATGTAAGCCAGATGCACAAGGGGGCGCATGTGTGTATTGTTCGTTTGCAATGGTTGGGGGCCCTGGCATGCCCATTCTCTCTCTCTCTCTCTGCCTCTTCCTCTCTCTCTGTCAAATAAATAAATAAATAAAATATTTTTTTACAAAGCAAAACAAAGCAAAAATACTTTTCTAGGGATAGTTTCTGAGGTAGAAATCCCCTTAGTGCTAGTTTCATCTGGGTGTTTGTCTTCTCTTTCTTTCTTTCTCTCTCTCTCCCTTTGTCTCTCTGTGTCTCCCTTCTCAGAGTTTCTTGTAGTCGAGGTTAGCCTTGAACTGGTTATATAGCTGAGAATGACTGAACTCCTGATCTTCCTTCCCCTTCTCCCCAAATACTAGGCTTACAGGCATATGCCACAGCCCTGTGGTTCAGTACCTTTTCATTCTAACTAGTGCTAATGTGTTCTCCTCTGTTCCCTAACCTCCAGCACCAGCCCTGACAGCAGAGGCCTTTCCAGGACAGAATGAGGGCCTTGCAGTTGTCAGGAGTGGCACAAAGGCCCCTGGTGGAACCTAGGGCAGAAAGCCAGGCTGTGAGAGGGGCAGGAAGTCTTGGGTAGAGAGCTCCCTGCCTCCAGAGCTGAGTTGGACTAAGAAGTGCGATAAGAGTAAGTTAAGCAAGAGGAAGTGGGTTGGGGCTGAGCTGGGCTGGGACTGAACCTCTGGGACAGGGGCATTGGCAAGGCCAGGGGCTCTGGCCTCTCCTGGATGGGACTAGCCACCCTATCCTCCAGAGCCTCTCAGCCTGGGGCCACTAGATATGGATCTGAGCCCTCAGTGGAGGTGGTGACAATGGCTGTCAGCCAGCAATGGAAATTCTGGGCCTTGGCGAGGTTGGCAAGGTCCAGAGACACAGAGGATTGTCATGGGCCAGGGGCATGACTGACTCACCTTACCGTCATTTTCATGAGGAGGAAGCATTAAAAAGAGGAGCAGGGTATTCGGATAACTTTGCTTATTCAAAACACTCAATCCCAGCTGGGCTCTGGCTCTAACCCCGGCTCCCACCTTCAGATTGGTCCCAACCTCTGGGGGACAGAACTCCTGCTCCTTGGGGAGGGTCCCTTCCCCTAGAGATCGCTTTGTACCCTCCTCCCCTCATTCCACACTGGGCAAGGGCACATCCTACGGGCCTCCACATTTCTTTCCTCTAGGCCCCTGGACCCACTCTGAGCAGGGAATACCTCCGTGATGAGAGGCCCTGGCTTCCAGGCCACCAGACCTTATGACTAGTCTCTCAGTTCACAGCAGTCCAGAGAAGGAAGCCCTGAACAGGAAGTGCAGAGACACAGGGTAAGGGTGGAGACTCTCAGGAGGAGAGCCCCCCACACACACACAACAGCACAGACTGCAGCCCCCTACTTCAGGCAGGAAAGAAGGAGGCTGATTTACAAGGCAGATGAATGGGCCCCCGCCAGGAGCTCTGAGCCCTGCATCCAGCAGCTGCCACCTTGTGAGCTATAAGAGCACCCAGACTTCCGGACCAGCTTTGGGCGGGTGCCATGTGAGCCCAGCCTGGCTTCCCCTCCTACTGGCCCTCCTTTCTTTCCTCCTCCTGCCCGTTAGTGTCCACTCAACCTCTCCAAAGAGGGACTTGGCCTCATGTCTCTACTCAACCCTATCCTGCTGCCCCCTAAGGTGAAGGCATATTTGAGCCAAGGGGAGCGCTTCATCAAATGGGATGATGTGAGTAGGGAAGGCCTGGGTGGTGGGTGCTGGGCTGTGAGGGTGCTTTCCAGGGTAGAGGGTTGGTTTATGTCTCCCAGGACTCAGGCGCCTGTGTGACTTGGCCAAGCAACTGGTCCAACAGCCTGGATAAACAAGCCTGGGCTGCTGGCTGCTGGCTGGCTGGGGTTCAGCTGCAGTGTCCAGGAATGAAAAGGAGGTGGGCTTCCTTTGTGGGGGGGGGGAGAACAGGGGGAACGGGGGTTGGTGTATGTTCTATGGACCTGTGTCTGTCCTCCCCAAGTCTCCCAAGAAGAGAAATCATTGTTGCTTTTGGCTTGAGTATTGGTGGGAGGAAAGCAAGTCCCAGAGCTGACATGGTACAAAGGAAAAGAAAAAAAAAAAAAAAAAAAGGTGAGCCAAGTTGCCTTCACAGTGCAGATACCCCACTTTTGCTCTGGCAGGGTATCCAGACCAAATTCTTTCACCCAAGTCTGCAGACACTGGGTCTGTTCTAGGGAAGCCATGTTCTCCCCCTGCTCTGTGTGTGTGGCAGGGGGGGGGGCAGTCATAAAAGACCCCTGAGCCTAAGTGAAAACTGGAGGGTCCAGCTCCTAGGACCTGGAAAGGAACCCGCCAACTTCTGCTTCCTCTTGCTGGCTCAGCGAGCTCAACTCGCTCCCTGCCAACACTTGCACGCCAAACTGCCCCAGGAAGGCTTGTGGGTTCCAACAATGCATGACATCTCTCTTTAGGGGTACAGTCACTGTAATTTCTTCAGGCCCTTGGACTGGCTTGTCTAGTTTATTGGTGTGACAACAGGATCTGGGACTAGGCCTTTTAGGGGCCGCTTTAGGTTACGGTGTCTCATTGCCACAATTGTGGAGGTGGGGCCCAGGGGCACGATGCCTTCTGTTTCCCAGGAGTGTTGTGCTTGGTGTGGCATGGAGGGAGCAGAGCGGTGACATGGAGGTGGCATGTTCTAGGAGCCTCTGGAATGAGGGAAGTGACTCAGAGCAAAAAGTTGAAGTGGTCTCTTTTAGTTCCTCTGGGAAGTGTTCATATAACCTGAGTAGGAACAGGATTACCAGGGGGAGTGCCATACCTTGTGGCTCTCTTTCTCTCTCTCTCTTTCTTTCTTTTTTTCTTTCTTCTTTCATTTTTATTTGAGAGAGACAGAGAGAGAGACAGAGACAGAGAGGAAGAGGCAGAGAGAGAGAATGGGTGCGCCTGCAGCTTCTCAGACACTGTGAATGAATTCCAGAAGCGTGAGCCCCCTTGTGAGCAAGCACAGCATTGCACCCTTGCCTCACTTTTTGCATCTGGCTAAATGTGGGACCTGGAGATCAATTGGGCATTCTTGGGCTTGGCAGGCAGGTGCCTTAACCCCTAAGCCATCTCTCCAGCCATGGCTCTCTTTCTAATCTGTGTACCTGGTTGGCCCCTTCCCTTCTCAAGTCTGGGCACTACATGATCCCTGAACCCTGACTTGCCTGAGCAGGAATGTTGCAAGCCTGGTCATAGGGCCCACATACCTATGAGCCAGGCTCTGCTCAGAGGTTCCTTTTGGCCCAATCAGTAGATGACGGGGTTATGTTCTACCACAGTGAACAAACATAACACACATGGTATAACCAAACTCTAACTCTAGTTAGTCTCCTACTGTCCTTTCAAAACTTATTTGAAGGGAGAATCTATCCCTTCAGACAGATATGACCTTCACCTTTGGGTAATAGTCAAATAGTCCTCACAAAACTCAGTCCTGGACTGGAGAGATGGCTTAGCAGTTAAGGCACTTGCCTGCCAAGCCTAAGGACTCATGTTTGACTCTCCAGGTCCCACGTAAACCAGATGCACAAGGTAACTCAAGCACGCAAGGTAACATATGTACACAATGTGTCGCACTTGGCTGGAGTTCGATTCAGTGGCTGGAGGCCCTGGTGCACCAATTCTCTCTCTCTCTCTCTCTCTCTCTCTCTCTCTCTCTCTCTCTTGCTTCTGTCATTAAAAAAGCCAGTCTGTTGGGCTTGCTCCAAAAAAAAAAATTTTAAAACCTCAGTCAGCAGGGTGTGGTGGCACAAGCCTTTAATCCCAGCACTGGGGTGGCAGAGGTAGGAAGATTGCCATGAGTTCAAGGCCAGCCTGAGACTGCAGAGTGAATTCCAGGTCAGCCTGGGCCAGAGGGAGACCCTACCTTGAAAAACAAAAATCCTCAGCCCTATTTCAGAAACAATTTAGAATCAAAACTCATCCTTTCTTCCTTTTTTTTTTTTTTTTTTTTGCCCTCCTCCCAGCAGAACTGATTCAGGGTGGGTGGAACCACCTAGAAAGTGCCAGAGAAGAGAATCCTTGCTCTTTCTCGCCCAGGGCCTTCACAGAGGGGCTGTGGGGAGGAACACACGGGTTACAGTTCTGTCTTGAATATGTGCTGTCAATACTGGCTTGGGCTTTCCGAACTTGGCAGAAGCTTAAAGCTTATTCTTTCTCCAGTGGATACCGCTGATTCTCAGGAAGCCCTCCTTCATGAATCGCGGTTCTCTTGCCTCAGGTCCTCACCATCGTCTTCTTAACCCCTTGCTATTATTTCCCTCTTTTTTTTTTTTTCCAAGGTAGGGTCTCACTGTAGCTCAGGGTGACCTGGCATTCACTATGTAGTCTCATCGTGGCCTCGAACTCACAGTGATCCTCCTACCTCTGCCTCCTGAGTGCTGGGATTAAAGGTGTGTGCCACCACACCCAGCTTATTATTTCTATCTTTCTGCATCTTTATGCCCTTTGCCCTTCTCTCTCCCGTGAGACAACTCTGGACCATAGCAAATAGTCATGCATCTGCAGCCCCAACATACTCTGGGGGTGCAGACTCATCCCATATTCCAGTATCTTCATATTCAGTCTCACAAAGTCAGCCCACCTGGTACCTGCTGGATTTCTCAGCCAGCTCCAGTCTGCTAGGCCCCATACCTATATTTTTATTGACAACTTCTATATGTATAGACAATAAACCATGATATTTCCCTCCCCTCCCCCATTCCCCTTCAGAACTCCACTCTCCTTCATATCTCCTCCCTCTCTCCATTAGTCTCTCTTTTAATTTGATGTCATTATCTTTTCCTCCTATGATGAAGGTCTTGTGAAGGTATTGCTAGGCACTGCGAGGTCATGGATATAGAGGCCAATTTCTGTCTGGACAGTCGTACCCTTCCTTTGGCGCTTACATTCTTTCTGCCCCCTCTTCTGCAATGGACCCTGAGCCTTGGAGGGTGTGACAGAGGTGTTTCAGTGTTGGACACTCCTCTGTCCCTTCTTCTCAGCACTATGTTGCCTTTTGGGACATCCCAGTGGTCATCGCCATCTGAAAAGAGAAGCTTCTCGAACTATAAGTGACAGTAGCATTAATATGTGAATATGGACATTAAGTGCAGTGCTTTTGGGACAGTTTGGTAGAAATAATGTATACATTTAGCCAGACAAGAGCAGGCTTTATACCCCAAAGGCTATAAGGGAGGGAGGAGAGGGAAGGACTTAAGGGGATGGTATTGTTTATATGTAAGTAGAAGAACAGATTACAGGGAAGGGAAAAGCATAAGCAAGGCCAGGGGAAGAGAATGTGTAAAAGAAGGGTGGGAGGAGGGTCAATCAAAATTCAAGATATTCTGAATAAGACTTATGTAAACATACCTATTTCTTTTTTTAATTTTTTGTTTACTTATTTATTTGAGAGACAGAGAAAGAGAGAGAGAGAGAGAGAGAGAGAGAGAGAATGGGTGCTCCAGAGCCTCCAGCCACTGCAAACAAACTCCAGATGCTTGCGCCAACTTGTGCATCTAGCTAAAGTGGGTCCTGGAGAATCGAACCTGTGTCCTTAGGCTTCACAGGCAGGCACATTAACAGCTAAGCCATCTCTCCAGCCCCCTCCCCAATACCTATTTCAATCAGGAAAGCTCTCCATAGGGATGAAATCCCTCATTAGGCATAAGGCCAGGGATCAGGCCCTCCACTGGGGAGGGAAGGGGACTGTGCTCACTATACAACTTTCTCCAAAATGGCTTTACCACAAAAATCGTCCTTTTTTTTTTTTTTTTTTTTTTTTTTTTTTTTTGAGGTAGGTGTTAGGGTTCGAGTTGTGCAGTAATGGAGACAGAGACGGAGGTCTGAGCTCAAGCTTATGAAGATTTTATTAAAGTCAATCAATTTTGATCCATTAAGGAAGCAGCCAGTATCGGAAACTGAACTGGTACCCCCAAAGTGTAGGGGAGCAGGGTTTCTTTTATTTGTTTTTTTTTTTTTTTTTGTTTCATTTTCACTCTGGCCCAGGCTTTTTAACAAGGTAAGGTCTCACTGGCCTTGAACCCAGGCTAACCTGGAATTCACTATGTAATCTCAGGGTGGCCTCCAACTTTTTTATTTTTATCCTTATTTATTTATTTTTTTTGGTTGGGAGCAGGGTTTTTTGTTTGTTTGTTTGCCATTTTTCGCCTCCTCTAGCCCAGAATGAATTCACTATGATTAAAGGCCTCGAACTCATGGCCATCCTCCTACCTTTGCCTCCCTGAATGCTGGGATTAAAGGCATGCGCCATCACACCTGGGAGCAGGGTTTTTAAAGGGAAAAACCACAAACAGCTGAAAACATGTTTACATATCAAGAAACATCTGCAAGGACAGCCCACCTAGGGAGAACAGAGTGACTCTTAATGTGATTGGTGGAAGCCCCCCATGTTATTTGCAGTGTTAGGACACCAACAAACTTCAAGGTTTTATTTTTATCAGGAGGCTGGAGTTGTTTGTATTCTAGCTTAAGGGAAAATTTTTGTGGTTTTTCTTGGAATTGGGGCTGGGTGAGGGGTTAAGCACAAAATGGCGGAGTACACAAAATGGAGTCACATTTGTCAAACATTGATCAAGTTTGTCTTTGTCCCTTCAGTGGGGTCTCATTCTAGCCAGGCTGACCTAGAATTCAATATGTAGTCTCAGGCTGGCCTCAAACTCAAGGTGATCCTCCTACCTCTGCCTCCCAAGTGCTGGGATTAAAGGCATGCGCCACCACGCCTGGCAAAATCTTCTTTTCCCCATACTCTAACCACCTCTGATGTGGGACCCTTTTTGGAATCCTTTCCTAGGTAGATTCTGTATTCAGTCTGGAGTGTTATACAGCAACTGTCATACATTGTTGTAAAGTTCAATTGTAATATCTTGTTTTATATGCACAAAGGCTATTAAAATAAAAGTTCAGGTGCCCTGTGAGTAGAATTGGAATTTAGAAGGCAGTTCACTATTTCATTAATTCATGTACACATTCAGCAAACGCCAAGGTCAAGCACTAAGCATCAATTTCAAGTTCAGAGTTGTTTTTTTCTTGTTTGTTTGTTTGTTTGTTTGTTTTTGAGGTAAGGTCTCACTGTAACCCAGGCTGGCTTGGAACTCAGTCTGTAGTCTCAGGCTGGCTTTGAACTTATGGCAACTCTCCTACCTCTGCCTCCCAAGTGCAGGGGTTAAAGTGTGTGCCACCATGCCCAGCTTCTTAAACTTTATTTTTAATTTTCATTTATTTATTTGCACCTGTGTGCATGTGGAGGGGGAAGAATGTGGGGGGTGCCAGGGCCTTTTGCTTCCACGAGGAATGCCAGACCATTGCACCACTTTTTCCATTTGGCTTTGTTTGTTGGTTGGTTTTGAGGTAGGGTCTCACTCTAGCCCTGGCTGATCTGGAACTCTGTAGCTCCAGGCTGGCCTCAAACTCACAGTGATCCTTTTACCTCAGCCTCCCAAGTGCTGGGATTAAAGGAGTGCACCACCATGCCTGGCTCCATTTGGCTTTAAGTGGGTGGCTTAGGAATTGAACCTGGCCGGACAGGCCTTGCAAGAAAGTACCTTTAATCACTGAGCCACCCTCCCAGCCCTGGTTCGGGCTTATTGCCCAGGGGTCCATGAATTCCAAAGGATGTCAGGAGTAGTTGGATGGGAGGGGTAGGTGTGCTCATGAAGGGAGGGCAGGGCAAGTGAGAAGCAGGCAGCATCTGCATGGTGCAGGGCCTTGGCGGTGGGTATAAGAGTTTGGACCCTCAGTGTGTCAAGCTCTCCCTGGTGGTAGCAAGAAGTCTTGTGAGAGACTACCCCTCCCATCCAGCTACTTCTGACATGCGCTGTTATGTGCTAAGACCAATGTAGGGAGCTGGTGGAAGAGCAGAGGTTTCCCTTCTAAGCCCCAAGTAGATTCTCTCCCAGTACTCCCCAAAAGAACCCCACCTCTCCATGTACTCAGGGAGTTCACTGTCAGCTCTAGAGAAGAAAGGGAAGTGCTTTCGGATTTCTAGGAAGGTGAACCCTCCTGAATCCCTGGTCTGGGCCAGAGAAATTGGCCTGAGGTCTCAGAGCATCGAGCTGAGCTCTTCTCTCTGCAGGAAACTGCAGTCGCTTCCCCGGTCATCCTCCGTGTGGATCCCAAGGGCTATTACTTATACTGGACCTATCAGAGTAAGGTGAGGTAGTCCCTGCCCGCTATGGCCCTGAGTTCTCACTGATTCAGTGAGCCCCACCGAACACCTGTTGGTACAGGGTGGAGGCATGGAGGCTGGGGAGTAGAGGAGGGCCTGGCGGGGGGGGGCGCCGTTCCTTGGGCTCTCCCATGGGCAGGGGAAGGAATATGGCAGTCATTTCAGCCCATGGCTGTTTGAGGCCCACATGCTGCCTTAGTATTCCTTGGAGAGAGAGAGGGAAAAGATAAGCTGCTGAGTTAAAGGGCAATGCTCTTCCGGTGGCTCTAAGTCACTGAGAGATCAGAGGCAGGTCCCCGTAGCCAGAGAGAGGGAATCTGGAGAGACTCTGGAGATCAGCAAGAGGAAAAGAGAAGGATCCCTATGGGTGGGGAGGACCTGATTGGTGAAACGGGAAGGGAGGGGTCCAGACCTTGGACAGCCTTGGTATTGAGAGAAGACAGCTGGTCCATACATGAAGGGATGGGGAAACATCTTCCTTCTGCTCACTCTTGACCCCTTTGTCCCACATACTTCCTCTGCACCCAATGGGAGCCCTCTTCCAGGAGATGGAGTTTCTGGACATCACTAGCATCCGAGACACCCGCTTTGGGAAGTTTGCCAAGATGCCCAAGGTAAGTGGGCCCAGGAGCAGCCTAGGTGCAATGCAGCTACCAGTTTCATAAGGGCAAGGACGAGAGTGAATCCTTGTGGGGAGTGAGAAGCCTCACCTGTGGCAAAGGGGATCGGTTCCTGGACTGCTGGGCAGCGAGGACACCAGCTCAGGCCAAGGAAGGGGTATGCCGCTGCTGCGCTTGCCCAGGCTCTGAGCTTGGCAATAGGGCACCGGAAGTGGACGTGGCAAGGATGTAAGAGGATGGGCCCACTCCCACCCCTAAGCACCCCAGCTGTCTGAGAGATGTTGCTTCTGACCCCCAACACGCATTGGCTGGTTTGCCTACATTTGTTGAATACCAGTAAGAAAACTGAAACAAAGAGATTGGTAGGAAGCAGGATTCTCTGTCTCTGAGAGATTAAGAATCCATCTTCAAACAAAAGTAGAGAAATACCTCCAAACTCCCAGGCCCCACTGCCTTCGCCACTCTCTTCCTGTGTGCCTTCCCTTCCTGTGCCATCTGCTCAAGCCAGAGATAGGGGCATACTGAGGCCCATAGCGCCTAGGACAGACATGGTATTCTGCCGCAGTGGCCTATAATTCATGTGGCCGATGGGGAGGGATGAAAGAGCCATGCCAGGCTGGGAGCACACCTCTGACTCTCGCCATGTCACCACTTCCTCCAGAGCCAGAAACTCCGGGAGGTCTTCAACATGGACTTTCCAGACAACCACTTCCTGTTGAAGGCACTCACAGTGGTGTCCGGCCCTGACATGGTGGACCTCACCTTCCACAACTTTGTCTCTTATAAGGAGAACGTTGGCAAGGTGCGTGGAATATCTGGCCCGGGGTCTTGGCGCATAGGCAAGCCTGGGCTTCCTGAGAGTCACAGGCTTGGGTCGAGGGCTTCACAAGACCTGTGGTCAGGACCTGACTGCTGTGCTGTGTGATCCTGTAGGACTGGGCTGAGGATATATTAGCCCTGGTCAAGCACCCGCTGACGGCCAACGCCCCCCGAAGCACCTTCCTGGACAAAATGTAAGTGCCCACTCATCTGGCCGTAGCCCTAAGAGTTGACTTGCCCACCTCCATCCTGATGGGCTGCTGTCCACCCCTTCAGCTTGGTCAAGCTCAAAATGCAGCTGAACCCCGAAGGGAAGATTCCTGTGAAGAAGTGAGTCTCCCCAAGATCCCCCTGTAATGCCACCAAGCTGCCAAGTTTTCCTTCCCCAAGCATGACTCCTCCCTACCCGGTGCCTTTCTCTGCTCCTTCAGTTTTTTCCAGATGTTTCCGGCTGATCGGAAGCGTGTAGAAGCCGCTCTCAGTGCTTGCCACCTTGCAAAAGGCAAGGTGAGTGGTTCCGTGCTCCCAGCCAACCCCAGTACTCCCGCCGGAGAAAACTTGGACAGGAATGATGGCTGGAGAGGGTAGAAATGACGTCACTCTTTCATCAATAGCCCCCAAAGCCCATTAATCCACAATGCTGACTACTTATCTAAGGACAGAGGTGAGGCCAGGGCAAGGGGGTGTGACGCTGGTTGGGAGCAGGTAGGTGTGTATCCCATACTCACGAGGGTGGTGTTGGGGAGGGCAGCAGCAGATATGGCAGGCTTTCTCATTCTGGCCTTGGGAAGGGGAGTTGAGAGAATGTTTTCAGCCTGGAGGAGTAAGATAAGGTCAACAAGGGCTGCAGAGATGGCTTAGAGGTTAAGGCGTTTGCCTGCGAAGCCAGAGGATCCTGGTTCGATTCTCTAGGACCCACGTAAGCCAGATGCAAAGGGGCACATGCGTCTGGAGTTTGTCTGCAGTGGCTGGAGGCCCTGGCGTGCCCATTCTCTCTCTGTCTTCCACTCTTCTATCTCTCTCTCTCTCTCTGCTTTGCAAGTAAATAAAAAAAAAAATTTAGAGAAGGTCAACAAGGACAGGAGGCGGCCTGCAGGATCTGACAGCTGCAGGAAGGGATTTGTTCTGCAGGGTGTGGGGAAGAGGAACAGAACCACGGGTGGAAGCTGCCAGGACACAGACTGGCTCCATGCAGAAACACATTTTCTACTTTCTTTTTAATTAAGCAATTAAAATTTTAATTATAAATTGGAAACAGGGTCACCCCATGAGGTGCCTTATGTGAATTACCAAAAAGAAGCCTTCTGGGTAGATATGGCCTTGAGCCAAGACTCAAACAGGGCTGGGAACGTGGATCTCAGGCCCCTGCCCACCTTGGCCAGTGCCCTCGTGTAATTACAGCCTGCACCCCACAACATATTTCCTCCTGAGAGGAATTTACAAGTCTAGAAATGCATAAAACCAAGACTGTGCTGTCACCAGTCACATGAAGAGTGTTTTCCCCATGTGCCCAGCACCCCCCACTCCCACCCCCCAGTGCAATCAGCCACACTGGACCCAAGGATGAGGCAGGGGAAGGGTGGAAAGGATTACCGCCATGGTCTCTATATAGCTCCACCCCGTACCTGCTGCCAGTGCACATCCACCCACCTTTCCTCCTGCTTCCGGGCTCCCCACCTCAGCTATGTCCTTCGTATTTGTCTGCTTTCCTTACGTCCCAGAAGAGATGGCTGACCGGCTTGGAGCTGTAGTTCTTGCCAGGCTGTCCTGCTCAGACCCTGGCCTTCCAAAAGGATCCCGAGTGTCTGTCGTGGTGGCGCATACCTTTAATGCCAGCACTTGGAAGGTAGAGGTAGGAGGATCACCATGAGTTCAAGGCCACCCTGAGATCACATAGTGAATTCTAGGTCAGCCTGGGCTAGAGTGAAACCCTACCTTGAAAACCCAAAAATAAAAATAAAAAATGAAAAGATCCCGAGTGATATTTAATAGATATTCTTTGCGGCAGGAGGGGGCGGGGTGGGAAACAATACGTAGGTACAGGATCCCTGAATACCTTCAATCTACTCTCTGTTTCTATAGAGTTGCCTATTATGCACATCTGATGTAAATGGGATCATACAATATGCAGTCTGTGGTACTGGGATTTATTCATTCAGCATAATGTTTTCTAGGCCCATCCATGTTGTAACATGTGTCAACGCTTTTTATGACAGAATCATATTACATTGTGTGGGCTTAACACATTTTTATCTACTCATCGGTTTGATGGACATTTGTTTTCTCCTGCTTCTGGAGCATTGTAAATAATGCTGCTATAAACACTGCTATACATGAGTTTTTGTGCATGCCTTCAGTTCTTTTGGCTACCTACATCCAGATTGAGTTGTTCAGTCTATATTTAACATTTTGAGAAACTGAAAAACTTATCTAAAGTGGCTGCACCATTTTACAATCCCATCAGCATTGTATAAAGGTTCTAATTTCCCCACATCCCACCAACACCATTACTGCCTGTCTTTTATTTATGCCATCCTGGTGGGAGTAAAGTGATATCTCATTGTGGTTTTGACTTGCATTTGCTTAATGATGTTGGATACCTTTCTGCAGGCTTATTGGTCTTTTCTACATCTCCTTTGCAGAAATGTCTATTCAAAATCATTGTCCAGGTTTCATTTCATTTTTGTTGTTAAATCATTGCATAACAGATACCTGATTTGTGAATATTTTATCCCATTCTGGGGGTTGTCATTTTCACTTTTTATTTGATTCAATTTTAAAATATATTTTTAATTAATTAATTTACTTACTTATTTTTGGTTATTTATTTATTTATTTATTTTGGTTTTTTGAGGTAGGGTTTCATTCTAGCTCAGGTGGACCTGGAATTCACTATGTAGTCTCAGGGTGGCTTTGAACTCATGGTGATCCTCCTATTTCTGCCTCCCAAGTGCTGGCATTAAAGAAGTGCATCACCACACCTGGCTCTATATTTTACTTTTTTGTTATTGTTGTCTACTTTTATTTATTTTATTTGAGAGCGATAGGCAGACAGAGAAAGAGGCAGAGAGAGAGAGAGAGAAATGGGCACCCCAGGGCCTCCAGCTACTGCAAATGAACTCCAGATGCATGTGCCACCTTGGGCATCTGGCTTACATGGGTCCTGGGGAATTGAGCCTTGAACTGGGGTCCTTTGGTTTTCACAGGCAAGTGCTGGGATTAAAGATGTGTGCCACCACACCTGGCAGAGTAACACAGAGAATGGGTGCACTAGGGCCTCTAGACACTGCAAACAAACTTCAAATGCATACACCACTTTGTACATCTAGTGTTATGTGGGTACTGGAGATTCGAACTTAGGTCCTTAGGCTTTGCAGGCAAGCGCTTTAACCACTGAGCCATCTCTTACAGCCCCAATATTTATGGAAAAAGAGAGGGAGAGAATGGACACTCCAGGGCCTCTAGCCACTGCAAATGAACTCCAGACCCATGTGTTACTTTGTGCATTTGGCTTTACATGGGTACTGGGAAATCAAGCGTAGGCCATGTTTCCAGCCCAATATTTTTTAAAAAATGGTTAAAAAAAATAAAAGGTAGAAGCTGGGGAGATGGTTCAGCAATTAAATGCACTTGCTTGCAAAGCCTGCCAGCCCAGATTCAAATCTCCAACACCCATGTAGAGCCAGACACAAAAAGTGGCACATGTATCTGGCATTCATTTACAGTGGCAAGGAGACCCTGGCATGTGTGCACATGCATATGAGTGTGCACACACACACCCAGAAAGAGAAGCACACATGCACATGTGTGCGAGCACACACACACTAGATATGTTTTTTTGGGGGGTGGCTGGTTTCGAGGTAGGATCTTACTCTAGCCCAGGCTGACATGGAATTCACTGTGTAGTCTCAGGTTGGCCTTGAACTCACAATGATCCTCCTACTTCTGCCTTCCAAGTGCTGGGATTAAAGACGTGCACCACCATGCCCTGCTAGATCATATATTTTAAGCCCTGGCAAGCACTACCTCTTACTTCTTACCTTTCCCCCTCCTTGTTCTGCTCATTCTTAGTTCCGATCCTGTCCCAGCTAAGGAAGTAGCCACTGTCCCAAACCAGTGTCAAAGCAAAGCATTCGGCATGCCTTCTAGCCAGCAATCCAGGGCCTTCAGAAGTGTGTGTCCTCAGTGTACTGTATCTGACTGCCTTGAGCCCTCTCTCTGCACAGATCCCTTGTCCAGAGCTGGGCACAGATCTCAGCTCTGAGCAGGTGAGATCAAGAGTGTGTGGTTGGGGGCTGGAGAGATGGCTTAGTGGTTAAGTGCTTGCCTGTGAAGCCTAAGAACCCTGGTTCGAGGCTTGATTCCTCAGGATCCACGTAAACCAGATGCACAAGATGGCGCATGCATCTGGAATTCGTTTGCAGTAGCTGGAGGCCCTGGCATGCCCATTCTCTCTCTCTCTCCCCCTTTCTCTCTCTCTCTCTCCCTCTCTCTGTCTCTAATAAGTAAATTAATAAAAATAAAAACTTTTTAAAAAACTCTAAAAAACAAAAAGAGAGAGAGAGTGTGTGGTTGTTCCTGCAGAACGATGCTATCAACCCTGAGGACTTCCCAGAACCTGTGTACAAGAGCTTCCTCATGAGCCTGTGTCCTCGGCCAGAAATCGATGAAATCTTCACTTCCTAGTGAGTTTCTTGAGGGAAAGTAGTGGTGTCAACAGCCCCCTCTTTCACCCGTCCTGGGAATAACAAGGTGGTGCTCATGAAGAGGGCTGTCCAGGCCCAGGGGATATGAACCTGGGCCCTTCTCCCTGGCCTGCAGCCATGCGAAGGCCAAGCCCTACATGACCAAGGACCATCTGACCAAATTCATCAACCAGAAACAGCGGGACTCACGGCTCAATACCCTGCTGTTCCCACCAGCCCGGCCTGATCAGGTGCAGTGCCTCATTGACAAGTACGAGCCCAGCGGCATCAATGTGCAGAGGGGTGAGGACTAAGGGCGCCCCCATTCCCCAGGGGTTCTCTCTTCCTACCCTGGCAACTGGCTGTAGCCCTGACCATTTTCCACTGTCACCAGGCCAGCTGTCACCTGAGGGTATGGTCTGGTTTCTCTGTGGGCCAGAGAACAGTGTGCTGACCCAGAACACACTGCTGCTCCACCATGACATGACACAGCCACTCAATCACTACTTCATCAACTCTTCACACAACACCTACCTAACAGGTGGGTCCTGGCACACATGCCCGCCCCTTGCTGAGCTGGTCCTGGGTCCTGGTGACAGGCCAAAGGATGAGGGAATTGGGAGGGGGGTGCATGGCTTGGCCGTGAATGATGTCCCTGCCCCTTCCCCTTGCTGGTTCAGCCGGCCAGTTCTCAGGCCTTTCCTCGGCTGAGATGTACCGCCAGGTGCTGCTGTCTGGCTGCCGTTGCGTGGAGCTAGACTGCTGGAAGGGGAAGCCCCCGGATGAGGAGCCCATTATCACCCACGGCTTCACCATGACCACAGACATCTTGTTCAAGGTGGGCAGTGGCTCTCAGGAAAGGCCTGGGCTAGCAGCTCGTTTGAGGTTGAGGAGAGTGAGGCTAGAGGGTAGGAACATTTGGAATGCCCTAGAACAGTGTAGGGAGTAGAGAAGATATGGAGATGGGAAACCAACCGTGGCCACCCAGTTTTATTTTATGTACTGAAACCGGGGAGTGGAGAAAAGAACTACTAGGGGAGGGCAGCAGGAACATTGGCCTCCTTTCTACAGAGCCCTCTTCTCCCCCAGGAAGCAATCGAAGCCATTGCAGAAAGTGCCTTTAAGACCTCCCCCTACCCTGTCATCCTGTCATTTGAAAACCATGTGGACTCGTGCGTATCCAGGCCTATTCAGCCTCTTTCTCTACCATGCCCCTAATCTCCGGCCGGAAACTCCCCACACGTTGTTCTCTGCCTCTAGCCATCCATTTAGTCCTCTACCAGGTCTCAACACAGCCTCCTTGGGACCTCAGCTTCTTAATTTGGCTCCTCCAGGGCTCAAAAGAATGGGCGAGAGAATTGGTATTAATTTCCAACCAACTTTTGCTCCCTGCAGACCCCGCCAACAGGCTAAGATGGCTGAGTACTGCCGAACCATGTTTGGGGAAAGCTTGCTTACAGAGCCCCTGGAAAAGTTCCCTGTGAGTGGACGCTTGTGAGTCCATCTGGGTCTGAGAGCAAGGTGGGATCAAGATAGTTGGTCAGGAGCCGGGCGTGGTGGCGCACGCCTTTAATCCCAGCACTTGGGAGGCAGAGGTAGGAGCATTGCCGTGAGTTCGAGGCCACCCTGAGAATACATAGTGAATTCCAGGTCAGCCTGGACCAGAGTGAAACCCTACCTCGAAAAACAAAAAAACAAAAACAAAAAAAAAAAGATAGGTGGTCAGAGATGCTGGGGCTTATTTAGTTGTATTTTAGGTCTGGGCTCCTGTCATCTACCATGTGTCAGACATCATGCTAGAATTTGGAGTATATTAGTGGCAGAAACACAGTTGAAGCTTGGCATAGTGACACATGCCTGGAATCTCAGCATTTGAGAGGCTGAGGCAGAAAGATCTTGAGTCTAGGTCAGTCAGGGCTATCTTTTGTGAGACCCTCCCTAAACAAACAAGCAAAACCCATGATTGCTGCCCTCAGCTTTCTTAGTGAGGATCTGGACAAGTAACCAGTCCATTGCAACCAATGGTTGCTGTTGCAGTCAGGTTCGCGTTGCTGGCAGAAACCACTCGACCAAGGGCAGCTTGTAGGAATAAAAGTTGACTTTGGCTTACAAAGACTTTTTTTTTTTTTTTTTTTTTTTTTTTTTTTTTTTTCGAGGTAGGGTCCCACTCTGGTCCAGGCAGGCTGACCTGGAATTAGCTATGTAGTCTCAGGGTGGCCTCGAACTCATGGCAATCCTCCTACCTCTGCCTCCCGAGTGCTGGGATTAAAGGCGTGTGCCACCACGCCCAGCTTAAGACTTTTTTTAAAGAGTTTTTTAAAGACTCAAGGGGAAGCTCCAAGATGGCAGGGGGAAACGATGGCATGAGCAGAGGGTGGACATCACCTCCTGGCCAACATCAGATGGACAACAGCAACAGGAGAGTATGCCAAACACTGGCAAGGGGTAGCTGGTTATAACACCCATAAGCCCACTTCCAACAATACACTGCCTGCAGGAGGATCCAATTCCCCAATTGCCACCAGCTGGGGACCCAGCATTCAGAACACATCAGTTTATGGGGGACAACTGAATCAAACCCCCATAGTTGCTACAGAAGACACTGCTTCTGGTATTAGGGAATCAGGGAAGGCTTCCTAGAGAAAGTGATGGCAGAGATGAAATCTGAAGGATGCATTGAGTCAGTGAGCATGAGGCAAGAGCGATCTCATCAGAAGGAACAGATGAGAGAGGTGCTAAGGAATAGGGGTATGTCGGATCAGGTTGGTGGCGAGGCAAGAGAAAGGCAGAGGGAGCTCAGGGTATACAACACAGAAGAGGTGACAGTGCCCACCACCCCCATCTCCACAGTTGAAACCTGGCATCCCTCTGCCCAGCCCTGAGGATCTCCGGGGCAAGATCCTCATCAAGAATAAAAAGAACCAGTTTTCTGGTGCAGTAGGCCCCAGCAAGAAGCCTGGTGGGGAAGCTGAGGGCGGCTGCCCACCCAGTGAACCCGTGGGAGAGGACACAGGTCAGTGAGTCACAGGAATGGGGTGAGGGTCAGGAGTGCCAGTGCTGACACAGCTGTATGTGACAGTGTGGGCTGCTGAGGAAGTGGTTGAGGCAGAGGAGGTGGATGAGGAAGAGGAGGAGGAAGAGTCAGGAAGCCTAGATGAAGAAGAGATGAAGAAGATGCAATCTGATGAGGTGAGTGGGGACTGTCCTGCCACTTCAGTGTGGTACCCTCTGGGTGGCCAATCTGGGCTCTGTGTTGCCCCCTTCTCCACTAGGGCACGGCGGGCCTGGAGGTGACAGCTTATGAGGAAATGTCCAGTCTCGTCAATTACATCCAACCCACCAAGTTCATCTCCTTTGAGTTCTCTGCCCGTACGTTATATGGGGTACCGATGAGTGGGGGCAGGCTGGGTTTAGAAGAAGGCAGTCCCCTTACCAGAATGGCTGGGTGGGTGGGATGGGTGAAAAGACTAGGGGAGCTGCCCTTCCTTGAACTTGGGGCCCTGTCTATAAACACCCAGCTGAGGAGTCAGGCAAAGGACTTGTTTAAGTGGCAGTGGCTCCCAGTCTCCCAGCACTGTCCTGAGGAACTTGGCAACGAACAGAAGGCTCTGGAGTGTGTCTGTGACAGGCAGGTCGTTATGACAAGCCACCTCAGCCTGGCCTGCCTGGGACTCCTACAGCCTCCTCCAGGTTCTGCAATGGGCAGACCTTGAACTGTACCAGGGCTGGTCCAAGGCTAGGAGCCCTGGCCCTGGTGGGGAAGAGGGGCCAGGGTTCCTGAGGGATGGAAGGCAGAGAAAGCCACCAGAGCAAACTCACACCCTCCTATCTTTCCCCTTTTGTGCATATCCTGTTATTTACCCTGACCTTCTCAGAGCTTATCCAGAGTGCGTTCATCTCACTCTCTGTACATATATATCCTCTTAATGTGAGCTCCTCTTTCTGAATATGCCTGTGCACAGTTGGACCTCTGGAGGGAGCTGCACTGAGGGGAGGGCAAGGGCTAAACCTGATGTGGACCCCCACCTCCTTTTCCCTACTGCACAGAGAAGAACCGAAGTTATGTCATCTCCTCCTTCACCGAACTCAAAGCCTCAGACCTGCTCTCCAAGGCCTCGGTGCAGTTTGTGGAGTATCCTTGAGGCTTTACCAGTCAGGTCCCCGCCTGCGTTGGGGGTTGGGAACAAGACTCCCTGGGTAGGCTATTAGGGCCTGCTGGCTAGTGCAAGAGGCCTTGGCCACTTCCTATACACATGGACAGTTACAACAAGCGCCAGATGAGCCGCGTGTACCCCAAGGGCACCCGCATGGACTCCTCCAACTACATGCCCCAGATGTTCTGGAATGCTGGATGCCAGATGGTCGCCCTCAACTTCCAGACAATGGGTGAGGGTGCTCTCAGCCCCCTGAAAACCCTCCCCTGGGTCTTGCTCATCCCATCTTCACTTTTCTCTGGGGGACCTTTGGTACACACTAGGTGTCAAGCTCTGGAACACGTCCAGGTGTGTGCGCACTTAGGTGGGGGTTAAATCCTCTGGGCATGTCTGTATGGCTGTCCTTGGACAAGCCTGTATGTAAGATGCCAAGGCTGGCATGGGTTCGGCCTGCTCTGCCTTGGTGTGTCTTTGGCCCCAACTTCCACTGTAAGCGTGCAGCCCGGTGGCACCATGTCTCCTTGCCGACTCCAGATTATGGGCACTTTGTGAAAGATGGGATACCCCAAGGACTTGGGAATGATATATGAAGAAACACTCTCCCTCACGATACACCCAAACCTCCCCAAGACCAAGACCAGAAAGACCGAAAAGTGTAGGAAATAGTGATTGGGCATAGATCCCGGGTCAGGCCTTCCTCACTGTGTCCCCCTTGTCCTCCCACCCCCAGACCTGCCCATGCAGCAGAACATGGCACTGTTTGAGTTCAACGGACAGAGTGGCTACCTCCTCAAGCATGAATTCATGCGCCGGCCGGACAAGCAGTTTAACCCCTTCTCGGTGGACCGCATCGACGTGGTGGTAGCCACCACCCTTTCCATTACGGCAAGGCCTGAAGCTGACAAGTGATCAGGAGGGCTGGACTCTTGAGGAAGAAGGCCCAGAAGCCCACTTTACCTCCCCCAACCCCCTTCCCTGATATACTGAAGACTTTAGCCCCAGTCAGTTCGTGCAGCAAGTTGCCTTGGAAACTGCCTCCTCCTCAGCACTGGAGGCTGCCTCTTGGTCCCCATGGAAACCAAGGGTGATGGGCTGAGGCTGGGGTGGGGGAGGGGAGAGCAAGTAGGGTTGCAGGAGCACAGACCCCAGGCCAGGGGGAAGATGTTGCTCCCTCCTTGGCTAGGAAGGAACAGAGGGTGCCCTCCCTCTTCCCTGAATAGTAGAAGCACCCCAGGCCCTTAGTGCTTAGCTGTAACCCTTGAACCACACAGCCTCTACTTGATGGCCATGCTGAAGGGAGCTCTTCATACTACCCAAGAATGAATGGTTGAGCTCTAAGGAGCCAGAGACCCCAGGGGCTTGGAACTAACCTGGGTGGGGGAGCTAATGCTGGCCTCCTCTGGGTCCCCACCCCTAGGTGATCTCTGGGCAGTTCCTGTCAGAACGCAGTGTGCGCACCTATGTGGAAGTAGAACTGTTCGGCCTCCCAGGGGACCCCAAGAGGCGCTATCGCACCAAGCTGTCACCCACCACCAACTCCATTAATCCTGTCTGGAAGGAGGAACCCTTTGTCTTTGAGAAGGTGGAGACTCAGGGCAGGGCAAGGCAGGCATTTGGGGGCCTGTCCTTAGCTCTTGGCCTCTGCTTACAAACAAACAGGAGGAAATAAATAAGGGTGGGCTCCTTGATCTTCTTTCTTCTCTCTCTGTCCCTCGATGACACCATTCTGATTTTCAAAAGTCCCAAATCAAGTTCACAGTTTGCTCTGTGTGTGTTTACATTAAGATTAGAAGCAGTAGCCGGGCATGGTGGTGCACGCCTTTAATCCCAGCACTTGGGAGGCAGAGGTAGTAGGTTCACTGTGAGTTCGAGGCCACCCTGAGACTACAGAGTGAATTCCAGGTCAGCCTGGGCTAGAGCGAGACCCTACCTTGAAATAAAATTAAAAAATTAGAAGCAGAAAGGTGTACTCCCAGCTCAGGGCTCAGGGTCCCGTGGGATGGTGGGAGTTCCACTGGACACTGGTTGGCCAGGCTATCAAGGGCTGTCTGCATAGGCCCTTCTGCCCTGGCCTGCATATCTAGCGCTTCTCCCCATGTGAGCCCAGCCAGGCTGAGCTGTGAAGTTCCTGAGTGTGCCCGAGGGTATGCCCTCAGTCTCTCATCACTAAATCTGGTAAAGCTGCTAGGTTCTCACCCTGACACTGTGATTTCCGGACTCAGGAAGGAGGCACAGCTTGGCTTCCCTCTTCCTCTCTCAGCCTCTCCTGAGGATATTCCAAATTCTCCCTAGATCTTGATGCCTGAACTGGCTTCCCTTAGAGTGGCTGTGCTGGAAGAAGGCAACAAATTCCTTGGACACCGAATCATCCCCATCAATGCTTTAAATTCTGGTAAGGAAAGGGGATCTTTTCCACTATTTGAGATCAAGACCAGCATCCTGTTTAGGTGAGGTGGTTTCAGGCAGAGGCCCTGAAACTTCACTTAACACCCGTATGGTATCAGCTCTAAAGAGTGGGACAAAAATAGAACCTCTGACAGGTGGGAACTCTGCCCATCTAACAGAATGTCCACAATTTTCTGGAACTACTGTTATAGATTCCTGAGCAGCTGACAACTATGAGCCCTTACAATGTGCTACATTCTCATAGTAAACAACCACAGGAGGCAGGAAGATGAGGAAAGTTAGCACACAGCAGGGAGGCTCAGTACCACACTCAGACCCTAAAGCCAGAAGACTTGAGTACCGGACTGTTTGCGTGCAGTGCCACTCGGGAACAGACTCTGGTTCACAGTCCACTCCATTATGTTCCATAGGATACCACCATCTGTGCCTGCGCAGTGAGAGCAACATGCCCCTCACCATGCCTGCGCTCTTCGTCTTCTTGGAGATGAAAGACTATGTACCTGACACCTGGGCAGGTAGGTATGGCAGAGGCCCAAGTCTGTTCATTCCCCTTTCCCTTCATCAAGCCTCCGGATTGGGACAGGACAGGACGCTGGGGTGGAGCCTTCCGGGTCCATTTCCATACGTACCAGGCCCGTGATGAATGAATGCCCTGTGCTCTTAGATCTCACTGTGGCACTCGCTAATCCCATCAAGTACTTCAACGCCCATGATAAGAAGTCGATGAAGCTCAAGGAGGCCACAGGAAGTCTGCCTGAGGTCTGTGTGCTGCCGGGACCTCCAGGAGCTTGGCCCTCTTGTGGGAAGAGCAGAGAGGGGCTGAGTCCCCTGCTGGAGGAGAGGGTTGTTACAGCCACCTTTCTAACCTGCTCTCCTCGCACAGAAGCCTTTTCCATCCCCGAATCCCGTTGCCTGCCAGGCCAATGGGACAACATCATCACCCCCAACAGGCAATGGGTCTGCAGGTAGGCACTTCCGAGTCCAGCTGCCTAGTGGATGGGCCTCTACCTCTCGTGCTGCACCCATAGTTTCCAAAAGCCTAACGCTTGGATCTGGGGGAGTTGGGAGAAGAGCTGTGTCTGAAGTCTCAAGGCTTGAGGGCTGCGGGGCGGGGGCGGGGGGGGGGTCTACTCCCGACCCTTAGGGAGCTGACAGGAGCCAAACTAAGCAAAGGCCCTTAGGGCACCTGCTAGGCCATGGTATGCTTTTGCAGCCGCTGGGGCCACTGCGAGGGAGGAAACGAAGAAAGTAGCGGCAGGTAAGGCCTGTTGAGCCCGGTGATTTGGGTGCAGAACATGGAAAGGGTCTAGGGTTTCGAGGGGAGGGGAGTGCTCGGAGGGCGGCCGGGGGCTGGTCCGGGAGGGGTCTTGGCTCCTGAGCCAGGCCTCCACAGAGCCACAGACGGCCAGCCTGGAGGAGCTGCGGGAGCTGAAGGGCGTGGTGAAGCTGCAGCGGAGACACGAGAAGGAGCTGCGGGAGCTGGAGCGGCGAGGAGCCCGGCGCTGGGAAGAGCTGCTGCAGCGCGGCGCGGCGCAGCTGGCGGAGCTCCAGGCGGTGCAGGGCGCGAGTGCGGGCTGCAAGCTTCGCCCTGGCAAGGGCTCCCGCAAGAAGAGGTAAGGGCTGCAGCGGCGGTGCCCTGCCTTTCCTCCCCCGCCCACGCTCCCAGCGTGGCTGCTGCGGTCCCCACCTGTCCCACCCACGCCCCACCGCACGGGCCTCCGCAGGACCCCACTCTGTGATGACACTGGCGGGGTGTCGCCCGCCGAGGGCCCCGAGGGTGCGGACTCGCGCGTGCGGGAGCTGAGGGACCGGCTGGAGCAGGAGCTGCTGCAGCACGGCGAGGAGCAGCACCGGTGCATCCTGAAGCGCAAGGAGCAGCACGTGGCTGAAGTACGAGACCAGCCAACCACCCCCACCACTGCCCCGGGACCAGTGGCTTCTCACTAAACCCCAGCCTTCCTCCCCTCCTCCTCCTCCCTCCACCGCAGCAAACAGCTAAGATGATGGAGCTGGCCAGGGAGAAACAGGCCGCAGAGTTGAAGACCTTCAAGGAGACCTCAGAAATGTATGGCTGCCTCCCTTGCAGGCCTGTCCCTGCCTCCCAGCTAAAGGCCTCATGACCACATGACCCTCTGCCTTTCTCCCGTCAGGGACACCAAAGAGATGAAAAGAAAGTTGGAGGCCAAAAGGCTGGAGCGTATCCAGGCCATGACCAAAGTCACCACAGACAAGGTGGCCCAGGAGAGGTGAGCCCCGGAGGGGAAGCCCATCTGAGCAGACCCCACTCCAGGTTGTCCTACAACCTGGGAGATCCTGACTCACTTCCCACAGACTTGCCTCTCCCCTAGCCCTGGAAAAAGATCCCACCACAGTCAGTCATCTCTGATCAGAAAGACCTCTTTGAGCAAAACAGAGGCCACCACCACTTGAGCAGAGGGGAGCAATGGGAGGAGATTAAGTACACAGAGAGACAAATGGAGCTTGTCCACTCTGCTGGTTTTGTTTCCTGTTTGTTCTTCCCCTGGACACGGTTAAGTCTGTGTTCTAGTGAGAAGTCGGCCCAGGGCTCCCAAGGGCCCTCTCCATCCTCCATGTTGGCCCTTCTGCTAGTTCCTGCCCCCTATGCAAGAGTTCTTATGTGTTTGCACCCTGAAAATACTTCATCAATAAGCACCCTTCAACCCAACCCTTTCTAAGACTCCAATTATAACAACAGGCTGAAGAGAGAGATTAACAACTCCCACATCCAGGAAGTGGTGCAGGCTGTCAAGCAGGTGTGCAAGGGCTGTGTCCTTCCCAAATCCACTTTCTCCACAGGGGTTGGGGGGGGGAGGGCTTCCTCTGCCCTTAGGACATGTTATCCAGAGCAGTCTATGCAGCTAAGGATGGGAGGGGACATCTGAGGGTTCTGGCCTGTGTATGGATGGAAAACCTGGGGTGTTAGCCTGAAGGGCTCTGTCTGGAGTCAGCTTCCCTGGATGGAGACTTTATGAGCTAGCTGGCCAAGGAAAGATGAGACTAGAGAGGGTGGGTGGGAGGACCTCCTGAAGCACCAAGAGATGGAAAGAGGAGGAACACATCTGCTGAAAATGTACCTAAAGCTACTCCCCTGGGGATTGCTGATCACAGTTGCAAGCCTTCCATCTACTGTGGCCTGACCTTGTGCCAGGCACCATGCCAGGTGCTTTCTATGATCCATCATACAAGCCAGGTAATCATACCTCATTTTACAAATGACAGAAAGTGCCCAAAAGTTAAAGAATTGGTCCCAAGTCTGATTAGATAAGAATAGACAGAGCTGGATTCCAACCCAGGTTAGCTGCCTGTGCTTTTCTGATTCTCTGCCTCTCACTCCTACCCAGATGACAGAGAGCCTGGATCGGCATCAGGAGAAGCTGGAGGAGAAGCAGGCTGCGTGCCGGGAGAAGATCCTGGAGATGGAAAAGCAGGTGGGAAAATCACTGTGCTGGCTCCAGTCTAGTTGTCCGGGTTCCATGGTGGGAAAGGGCCCTGCACTAGGGCTGCTGGGTAGGAGGTCTGGGACCGCACTCATCTGTCGTCTCTCACCAGTGGCTGTTTCCCATGGGTGTCCAAAGGCCCTTACAAATGAGGTGGCTCTACAGATTTCTTTGCTTGATTCTTTTCTTGGAAGACTCCCTAATGGGCCTCAGTAAGCCCCCCCCTCCCCCAGCAACTCTCATCCCAGTCTCCTGGGAGGTCTGAACCTCCTGGGCATCCCCTTGTTCTAACAGTCCAGAGTCAGAAGAGCAGGATGAGCCCTTCCTGATCCAGATGGTGGCCCTTGCTATCTCCACAGTTCCAACAGGAGGCACTGGCGGAGTACGAGGCCAGGATGAAGGGCCTGGAGGCTGAGGTGAAGGAATCGGTGAGGGCCTGCCTCAGGGCCAGCTTCCCCGCTGAGTCAGAGGACAATCCTGAGAGGTCCTGTAAAGTCTTCAGGGAGCTGTGCCAGCAGGATTCATCCACAGATAAGGCAGATGCTCAGGAGAGCCGCCTCTGATGCCCCCATCTTGTTGGGATTTAGCAAGGAAGTTCAGATCTTCTCGGCGGACATTGCCCCAGTTCCCAGGAGGAAAGCGCTGTTTTGGGTGCTGCAGGCCCTCTTCAACAGGTAGAGGAAGCAGGAAAAAAGGACCACCAGGACAGGGCCTGAGTAGGGTCCAGGAGTCTTTTCCAAGCTCCCTAGTCTTCCCCCACCTCTTAATAGTGTCATCTGTTCACTGAGGACAGAAGAATACAGACTGGAAGTCAGAAAATCAAGTTATGCTACCCACCCTGCCTTTCCTAGTGCCCAACTAGTGGCACCCCACTCAGAACGCAATTTCTTCTCCTGGAGGCTCAGACCTGCCCCATTGGAGCCTCTACTCTTTTGTTTTGTTTTCTGTTTTTTCAAGGTAGGGTTTCACCCTAGCTCAGGCTGACCTGGAATTCATTACTCTCAGGGTGGCCTTGAACTCATGGCAATCCTTCTACCTCTACTTTCCGAGTGCTGGAATTAAAGGCATGTGCCACCATGCCTAGTGGAGCCTTTACTCTTGTACCTGTGGCTCAAGCAGGACTGATCCCAAACCCTCCTGTCCTGATGTGGCACAGGCTTCCTGGCCACATATCAGGCCTGCCCTGAATAGGGAGTGTAGCTAGTGTCGTAAGACAAAGATACAACGCACTTCCTCAAAGCTTCCTGGAAACAAACAAACAACAACAAAAACAAAAACCCTCAGGATGGTAACTGGGGCCTCTCCCTCACCCCCTGTCTGTGGGGTACAGGAGGCCAACATGGAAAAGCTGCCTCAGATGTCCTTTGCTGCTGACACGTGTGTCATGTGATGAAGGGAGACAGGGCCTCTCCAGTGCTCTTCTACCCTGAACCTTGCTCACCTTTCCCCGCCCTCTCTCCTTCCCCACCCCCAGGCTGGAGCAGGTACCTCCTAGCAGGCACCTCACCTGGGCTGCCTGAGGAGGTCAGTGTCAAGAGCTCTTCTGGTTTATTTATTGTTCTCCTTCCTAATCCTTACTAAAGAAGCCTAACCCAGGATCTCCTGCCTTAGCCTGGCCTCTGTTTTGCGCTTATCAAAGGGTAGGTGAAGGTTTCGGTACCCCTGGAATGAAGTGCCTGAGGGTAAAAGAACTCCCTTGGGAGCTGAACACAAGGAGAGCTCTGAAATAAATGGTCCTGCCTCTGGATTCAAACGGGGAGTTGCTTCCTCTTCTGCTGACCCCCCACGCCACAGCCACAGCCACAGGAAGATGATTTCACTCGCTCTTCTCCACCCTCATGCGGACGTGGCCCTTCCTTATCTCTGCTCTCAGGGTTGAGCAGAAGAGTCCGGTTAACAAGGGTACAAAATACTGTCCTTCCCGGGACTCACACAGCTGGCCCATGGGCTGTAGTTTGGTCGCTAGGCCCTAGTACAAAAGTGTCCCTCTCACGTTCTTTAGCAGCCCCAAATCTCTATGTTCCCCAGGCCTCTTTAAGAAGACCTAGAATGACCAGATGTGGAGAGACAGGCCCACCAATGGATGACACTTGCTTTTAGGCAGGGCTTCTTGGCTGCCATTCACTGCAGTGATATAGCACAGTCCCAAATCTCAAATGGGGAAGGCAGGGTGGGGACAATTCTGGGAAGAGGTTGTTTTCGTATCAGAATTAAGGCAGATGTCATTAGCTGTGAACACCTGTGCCTTCAGAAAATAAACAGAAACATCCTCCCCCATCCCTCCCAGGGCCTGGCCTCAGGGGTTCTATCAGTCCCTGGATGCAGGCTGAGACCAGGACCTGCTCATTCACAGGACTAAGGCCTGGCATCAGTCAGCCAGCTTCTAGCCCACAATCCATAGTAGATGCCACCAGAATGGGGCATCAACACTCCAGGGCAGTGCACTGACCTCAATCCTCCAGCTAGACTGTCAGCGGGGGTCCATCTCTCTCTCGCTTCCCACCCACTAGGGGTAGCCCCCCATGGGGATGAAGTTCTAGGCCTAGAAGAACTCACCAAGCTAGGCGTAAGCCAGAGTCAGAGCTAACACAGCCCAATGGGGGGCAGCCACCACTGGTGCCAATGACCACACAGGGCAAGGAGAAACTGCTTCAGCTCTCCTCTTAGCAGGCCAGGCAGTCTGTGCCCAGACTGGAGCTGGGAGCCAGGAAGAGGGAGGGTGTATGATGCTCCTAGAGGGGAGTACACGCTTACTTGAAGGGCAGCTTGATGCTCCCCTGCTTTCGGTCCTGGGCGAAAACCACCAGCTGGTCCCTGAGCAAACACTACTGGGCGTGGTAGCGCATGCCTTTAATCCCCAGCCCTTGGGAGGCTGAAGTAGGAGGATTGCTGTGAGTTCCAGGCCAGTCTGAGACTAGTGAATTCCAGGTCAGCCTGAGCTAGAGTGAGACCCTACCTCAAAAGCACAAACAAAACCAACTGTCTCTGGGTCCTGAAGATGAGGCCTGGGGTTACAGAGGATGTGCAGAGGAAGAGCTGATGCCCTCCCTTGGGCACAGGGCAGGTGAATGACACCTGGGTTCCATCCCTGCTGTGCAACCCTGGTGCCAAGGTTAGTTTCCCTCTCCACCCATTATGCTTGTTTCATCTTTTGCACACAGAAGGGTCCTTACCCTTTTCCAGTGCCATTGCTGACTCAGTGCCAGATCCCCTACTGACTCACCCGTTCCCTACCCACCTCCCCAGCTCCTTGGAGCGCCCAGGCACGTGCTGCTAGGCCTGGTACTGCCAAGCTGCTGTTGCAACATGACAGGGTGTGGGGGCTGGTGACACTTGAGAAGGAAAGGGGGGAGTCCAGAGGGGTACAGTTGCAGTCAGAGTGACAGACTTGTAGACTGAACTGCCTCTGAGAGGAAACCCTTTTGCCAGCCCGGGGCCTGCAGGAGAAAGAGGCTGGGCAGGTAGGAGGGGTGGAGGAGTGTGAAGTGCTTGCTTGCTTGCCTGCCTGCCTGCCTGCCTGCCTGCCTGCCCCCTGCCTGCCTAGCTCCTTCTCCTGTCAGCCTTCAGCTCCCTAAGCGACAGCTTCTAATTCCGGCTGCTGGTGCCTCTGTGCTCTCTGCAGTGAAGTCTTGGGCTTTTTTCAGCCTTGCTATTTCTTTTCTGTTCAGAACATAATGAGCCCAAGGGAAGGAAGTCAGAGCAGAGGGTCTAGGGAGACCTGGTACCACCACACATCTGGGAACCCAGTAGAGATCAGGGGGAGGACTTGAAGGGGATCTGCTTGGACAACTTTTCTCCCCGGAAACTAACTGTATCCACCGCGGGGAGCTGAGTAATAAATGAAGCTCAGGGAGGCTCTGGGACAAAGGGCTTGGCCAATGGCCTCAGCTCAGTCTGAGTTTCTGCTGCTTCTCTCCTCCACATGAGGGGCGCACAGCATGGCCTACGGCATATAGTCTCCAGAGTGCTCCTTCCCCTGAAGGAAGACACAAGAGAAGAAAGCAATTTCTGTCATGATGCAGAAAGGGGAAACTGAGTCTGGAAAGAACAAAAGCCTTTCTTCTGCTACCTGAGCAAAGAGGGAGAGCATGCCTGCTCCCTTCCTGAGTGTGGAGATTCTCACCTGGCCTCATGTTGAGCCAGCTTTGAGGACTACCTTCTAAATAACACTGGAGTGTTTCTTCGCTTAGCCTGACCCTCTCTGATGCATTGAGCAGGCTTACTTTTGCAGATGGGAATATGCAGGTCTGGACCACATTGCTAGTACATGCCACTAGACTGGGGCTTAACTCTGATGTTGAAAACAGTGCCCTGGCCAAGAGTTTTTTGAAAATGCAAAAACAGGCTGGAGAGATGGCTCGGAGGTTAAGGCACTTGCCTGCCAAACCTAAGAACCAAGGTTTGATTCCCTAGTACCCATGTAAGCCAGATGTACAAGGTGGCGCAAGTGTCTGGAGTTTATTTGCAGTGGCAAGATGTCCTGGTGTGTCCATTCTCTGCCTCTCTCTCTCTCAAATAAATAAGTAAATAATATTTTTGGAAAATGCAAAAATAGGGCTGGAGAGATGGCTTAGCAGTTCAGGCATTTGCCTGCAAAGCCAAAGGACCTCAATTCAATTCCCCAGGACCCACGTAAGTCAGATGCACAAGATGGCACATGGAGTTCGTTTATAGTGGCTGGAGGCCCTGGTATGCCCATCCTCTCTCTCTCTCTCTGCCTCTTTCTCTGTCACCCTGTCAAATAAATAAATAAATTTTTAAATTAAAAAAATTATTTTAGAAACTGGCCTCAATATCCATGACCTTGCAGTGCCTAGCAATACCTTCGCAAAACCCTCAAAATAGAAGAAAAAGATGATGACATCAAATTAAAAGAGAGACTAATGGAGAGAGGGAGGGGATATGATGGAGACTTGAGTTCTAAAGTGGAAGGGGGGGGAAGGGAAATATCAGGTGGGTTTTTTTTTGTATGTAAGTATAAAAGTCAATAAAAAACAATAATTAAAAATTATTTTATTTATTAGAGAGAGAGAAAGAGAGAATGGGCATGCCAGGGCCTTCAGCTGCTGCAAACAAACTCCAGGCCCATGCGCCACCTTGTGCATCTGGCTTATGTAGGTCCTGGGGAATCGAACCTGGGTCCTATGGCTTTGTAGGCAAGCACCTCAACCACTAAGCCATCTCTCCAGCTAATAAATAATTTTTTTAAATGCAAAAACAGGGCTAGAAAGATGGATCATTGGTTAAGGCACTTGCCTGCAAACTCTAATGACCTGAGTTCAATTCACCCATACCCATGTAAAGCCAGAAGCACAAAGTGGCACATGTGTCTGGAGTTTGTTTGCAGTGGCTAGAAGCCCTGATGTACCCATTTCTCTCTCTCTCTCTCCCCTAGCAAATAAAATAAATAGCTTTAAAATGCAAAAACACGGCCTGGCGAGATGGCTTAGCAGTTAAGCGCTTGCCTATGAAGTCTAAGGACCCCGGTTCGAGGCTCAATTCACCAGGACCCACATAAGCCAGATGCACAAGGTGGCACATGCATCTGGAGTTCGTCTGCAGTGGCTGGAGGCTCTGGCATGCGCCCATTCTCTCTCTGTCTGCCTCTTTTTCTCTGTCTGTCGCTCTCAAATAAGTAAATTTAAAAAATGCAAAAACAGAAAGGGGAATGGCTTCAGTATGTATTTTCTCACAGGTTGGAGGGGAGTGGGGGGCCTTGCTATAGGACTCGGACCAAATCCGTAGAAGTTCACAAGAGGACAGAAGCTCCAGGGCCCACCATCTCCTTTCCTCAGCAAGAACCCTCTTCACCTCATACAGTTCCCCAGGAGTCTCCTCCAAAGCATCTTGCAGTTGTGCCCAGGCAAAGGACAGCTCCCTTCATCCCTGAATTTTCCTATCTCTGATGTGACAGGGCCCCTGAAAGCAACCCTCAACACTGTCCTGTACAGGTGCTGTTCCTGTTTGCATGCCTCTGCCTCTGTAACCCTACTATCTGGTTTGTTCTTTTAAATATTTTATTTAAGAGAGACTGAAGGCAGAGAGAGAGAGAGAAGAGAGAGAGAGAGAGAGAGAGAGAGAGAGAATGGGTGCACCAGGGCCTCTAGCCACTGCAAACTCCAGACACATGTGCCACCTTTTGCATCTGACTTACATGGGTCCTAGAGAATCAAAACTGGGTCCTTAGGCTTCAGAGGCAAATACCTTAACCACTGAGCCATCTCTCCAGCCCAGCCCTACTGTCTGGAAGGTCTTCTTCATTTCTTAGCCCCGCTGCACTCATATTTGAAGCACCAAACTCAGCTCCAGTCTTCAGAAGGCCTCCAGAGCCCTCTCCTTCCCACCACTCCATCTTTCCCTGCACTGACTGGAATTTTGTATTTAGGTGATTAACTCCACTTGTTATATTCTGGGTCTGCCTTCCAAAGAGGGGAATTCTCTTTCATCCACAATGCAATTTCTGCCTTATTTCCCAGTGCTGGAAACCCAGTGCCAGGTTCAGGAAGTCTCTTTAAATTCACTAGTTAATGCCTGGTTCATTTCTTACTTTACAAATAAATTCCATTCTAATCTTACACCATCACCACCCCCAGAGGTGCTGAGGCACCCTAACCCATTTCAATCAAGGCGTGCAGTATTCCCCCTCACCACGGCCAACTAGCTGGCTGCAGAAGGAAGAGATGCTGTGTGTGTGTGTGTGTGTGTGTGTGTGTGTGTGTGTGTGTACGCGCGCGTGTATTCACATAATAGAAAAGGCATCTCATGCACTCCCCATTCCTTGGGGTTAGCTAGAGTCAGGCTGAGAGCTCTGTGGCCTGGAGGTGGTTTTGTGATCCAGAGATCCCAGACCTGTGGGGAATTCTTGCTGTGTCCCTAGAGTTCTTTCTGGGGTAGCATGGAGTCTCGGAGGCTACGTTTGGGAGTCCTGATGTTCCTGCACATTCTCAGGTCCTAAGGCACCTGCCCTGGGTCGCAGAGGCTTGGCGTCTAGCCCCGCCAGCTCCGCACTGGCCCGTGGAACTGTCACGCGGGCGCGCTGTCAGGTTGAGGCACGTCTGAGATGGGAGAGCGCACCCCCTCCCTGCTCCAAGCGAGCGTGTGCGAGAAGCACAATTGTGTGTGGCTGTGATTCGCTGCACTTCGCTTGACAGTTCCCAGACACACTGAGCACCCCACCCCAGTCCCCAGAACAAAAGTCTCACCCCCCCCATGACTTGTCTGCCTCTCGCCGCCACCCCCCAGCTCGTGTAGGTCCAGTTCTGCCCTTGCGGGGTTCCATTTCCTGTAACCCAGAACCGCTGGAAGCAGCTGTCTCTCGGGATAAAACCCGCTGTCCGCCAGTTTCTAAGCAGCCCGGGGTACCGACTCGGGCGGGGGCGGAGGGCGGGGAAGAGAAGACTGCGACTTTGGGATTGGCCCGGCCAGGGGCATGTGGCCCCCCGGCGAGCAGCCCCCGCCTTCGCCCCGCAACCGCCCGCATTCCCAGGGGAGCGCGGAGGAGGAGCCGCTCCCCGACTTCGTGGCCCGCCAAGGGGAGGGGGCGGGGGGGTCAAGGGCGGTTTCTTCGCCCCATCCGTCCGTCCGATCATCCGTCGCTGCCTTGACGGCACGGCCCGCTTCTAGGGCAGCCATTGCTATGGAGACCCCCGAGGCTATAAAGCCAGGTATCCCCGCGTCCGGCAGCTCCCGCTTCGCCGAGCCCCCCAAGTGAGCAGCACATCGGCGCGGCCCCCGCAGGAGGGGAGGAGGCGGAGAGAGACGCCGGCAGCTCGCGGAGCTGTGCGCCCCGCCAGGGCCGGAGGGAGGCAGGAGCGCACGGGCGCCACCGGCTCCGCAGGGGTGGGGGTGGCCCACGCCGCTCCCGGCCACGAGGGACCCGAGGGACTCCGCGCACGGACGGAGGAAGAGTGGAGCGGTCTGGTGGCGGGCCAGGAGCAGGGCCTGGAGGGGAAGGCGACCCTACACCTCCAGGCGGGAGGCTCGGCCGGGCGTGCGCGCCGAGGAGCAGTGCGGCTGCAGGAGCTTCAGGACACGCGAGTGGGAACTTGAGGACCTTCGGCCACAGCCACCCACGCGCGAAAGGAACGGTAGCCGAACCTGGGCTTAGGCCGGAGCCGCAGCCCCGCGGGGTACGGGACTAGGGGCGCCCCCGTGCGGAGCTGCCAGACCGCCCGGGCGCAGCAGCGGCGGCGGCAAAGGAGACCATGCTCAAGCCCAAGGACCTGTGTCCCCGAGCGGGTACGCGCACCTTCCTCGAGGCCATGCAGGCGGGCAAAGTGCACTTGGCCCGTTTCGTGCTGGACGCCTTGGACCGCAGCATCATCGACTGCCGCGCGGAGCAGGGCCGCACGCCGCTCATGGTGGCCGTGGGGCTGCCGGACCCGGCGATGCGCTCGCGCTTCGTGCGGCTGCTGCTCGAGCAGGGCGCCGCCGTGAACCTGCGCGACGAGCGCGGCCGCACGGCTCTCAGCCTGGCGTGCGAGCGAGGCCACCTGGACGCCGTGCAACTGCTCGTGCAGTTCAGCGGCGACCCCGAGGCGACGGACTCGGCCGGCAACAGCCCGGTGATGTGGGCGGCGGCGTGCGGCCACGGGGCGGTGCTCGAGTTCCTGGTGCGCTCCTTCCGCCGTCTGGGCCTGCGCCTCGACCGCACCAACCGTGCGGGCCTCACCGCGCTGCAGCTGGCCGCCTCCGGTGGCCACGGGACCTGTGTGCAGGCCCTCACCGGGCCCTGGGGCCGGGCCGCCGCCGCCGCAGCCGCCCGGGGTTCCAACTCCGACAGTCCCCCTGGCCACCCGGCCCAGGCGCCCAGCCCCGAGCGTCGACGACCCAGCCCTCGGCGTCTACCGCGGCCTCTGCTGGCCCGCTTCGCGCGAGCGGCGGGCGGCCACGGTCACGGTCACGGCGGCCACGGTCACGGTCATGGCAGTGAGCCTGCCTCTGCTGGGAAGGGCTCGGGCCGGCACAGGGCACAAGGCAGCGAGCGGCCAGAGCTGGGCCGGAGTATGAGCCTAGCTCTGGGTGCCATGACGGAGGAGGAGACGGCACGCCTGCGGGCGGGGGCCCTGATGGCCCGACCAAACTCACCCCAGTCTTCGGGGAGTGGGCGGTGGCGCTCACAGGAGGTGCTGGAGGGAGCACCCCTAACCTTAGTGCAAGCCCCTATTGGCCTTAGTCCTCACCCAGAGGGTGGCCCTGGCTCGGGCCGCCTGGGTTTGCGTAGACGTTCCACAGCTCCAGACATTCCCAGCCTGGTCGGGGAGAGTCCAGGGCACAGTAGTGGGCCGGAGATAGAGGCCAACGCTCTCTCCTTCTCGATGCCTGGGCCCAAGCCTTGGCAGGCGGGCACGGAGGCTGTGGTGCTGCAGGCTCAGCGGTAAAGAGGGTGAAGGCCGATCCCCGCAACTCCCCCTACCCTGGGGTCCTTTATACCAGGTCCTTCACTTTCTCTGAACCCTCCCCCCTATCTGCCTCAGAACCTGTCCCCACTACCAAAGGGAGAACTCCACCAGAAGTAAGAGAGACTCCATCTTTTTGTGGGTTTTGGTACTCCCTGTGTAGATCTCTCACCTTCCTCTACCACCTGCCTTTCTTGTCTCTGGGACAAAAGACGTGGGAGACTAGTTCTGTAAGTTTCAACCTTTTAGCCAGGAAGATGGATCCCACCCGCAAGCCATTAGGTTCAGGTGAGAAACTTCTAGGTTCCTCCAGTCCCCTGGCCTTTGTTGCATTTCCCATCTGCCTAGGCAGCAGGGAGGGAGCTGGCTTTGGAACAAAGGCGCAGCGAGCTAACGGTGACCACAACACTTTACAAACTACCAAAGTCTCCCCTCCACATAAGCATTGAAGGGAAGTAATGAAGGTGCCAGAACTTGTGTCTGCAAGAAGACTGGTTAGGAAGGAATCCGGTGGTCATGTTTTTCTGGGGTAGAAGCTTTTTCAAGGCAATGAAAATATTTGGGGTTACTATCCCCCCAACACCTCCAAGTGGTGGCCACCAGTTGACCCTTTAGCCTTTTATGTATAACAAACTTCCTCTGTTCCAGGCAAATCCAGGATTCAACTTCATTGGCTGGTGGGGTGGGTGTCACTGATTCCCCCCCCCCAGCCCCAAGTAAATCCTGGCTCCTCAGCTCAGTTGAGTTTGAGTTTTATCTTTGGGGTTCACTCTGATTACCACTTATTCCCAGAGGCCTGAAATGGAGAGGACTTAGCACTTCCCCGGCTCCCACTGCCTCCCAGCGCCCGCGTTCCGCACGTGGGTGCTCCAGGAGGCTGGAACGGTTGCTGAAGGCTTTTTAGCTTAATTGTAATTCTTCCAACCCTCTGAGAACTCGTGTTTTGAGTCTTTGTAAGTGAAGCAGAAAGCAGCAGGTCTGATCGGAGGCTTAAGAAACCTGACAATATCTCTTTAAATAGAACCTCTGCGAGGGGGGTGGGGGATAATTGACTGAAGTGTTCGCGACGGTGAAAGGCGGCGCGCGGGAGTCGGGAAGCCCACACGAACCCCGCAGGTCCCGGGTTTAAATTACATCAAACTCCGGCGCGAGCTGGAAGGGGCCTGTTAAATGTCTCCTGCTTCTTGCTGGGCTGTTAATGGAGGGGCAGGGCGGATGATAGATGCGCGAGGTCGAGACCAAGGACCCCTGCCTCTGCCCAACTGCCGGGACGCAGGCCTGGCCCAGCTTCCAAGCTTTTTATTACCGGGCCGATTAGTGAGTCAGAGGCGACCGCGGAGAGGTAGTTAGGCCGGTCCTTTGTCCTCCAGCACTCCGCCCCTGGCCTCCTACTTCTTGCCCTCCTTGCAAGGGAAGGGGACTTGACAGGTCGCGTGTAGCACCGAAGAACGATCTGTACCCACAGACGGGGGGAAAAATCCTGCTTCAAGGCAGGGAAAAGTTTTCTGGGGTGGCAGTAGCTGGACTTTTTCTTTTTCTTTTTTTATTTTGTGACCTCTGAAGTTGAGCGTACTTGCTGACCTGTTTGCAATGGGGTGTTTTCAAGACATTGATCTCTTCGTCGGTGGAACGGAAGGTTTCCCAGCAGTAATTCAGAGGGAACTGCTCAGAGCGATGATCACTGACCAGGCTGAGAAACTGGGCCTGTGGGTGAGGGGTGGGAGGTCAGGCACCTCCCCAGTCCTTGCACGCGCGGACACACACACGTATGTGAGGCCGCGCGCGTGGGCTGGCACCCTGGACCATGATCCGTGGTGCCCTCTGGTGGCGGCTCTGCGCTCTGCTCGCTTCTTCTTGGCGCTCAAGCACTTTGGAGATCCGCAGCTGTGTATTTCTTCCGCCTTTGTGTGTGCTTTTACCCACGGGACGCCTTCCTCCTGTAGAATATTCAATCCGAGTACTTGAAACCACTCTTCACAACAACGAACAAGAAATCTCAGCACTGGGTGGAGCAGTGCCCAGACAGCTGTTAAGAACCCCAAGCAATCTTCCATGTCTAAGGCTCCCTGCCCGGAGAGATCTTGCTCTTCACAACGAGCTGCCACCCCTCCCCTTATGGCTTCTGAGCCTTGGCATCTGTCCATTGTGCACTGTTGCTTTAGTTTCTGAGGGGTGATCTTGTGTCCCCTTATGCCCCCCTCTCAACATCCACCTCTCTGTAAGTCCCCTGTCTGGTGACAGATGCACAATACCAGTTTGAAAAGCCAGAGGAGGCCAGGGATGGGGTGAGGGATGATTGGACACCCCAAATGCATACTGCTTCGCTCTTATCCTTGTTTGTTCACTCTTTTCAGCTGTTTCGTTTTAATGAAGTTTTTAATGGTCTAAGAATACAAGTGTTTTGACTTAAAAGCAGCACCAGTATGGGTCACACATCTTTTCAGTGCCACTGATGTGGTTTTCTGTGTGAATGTCACCTTGGCACCTCTTTGGTGGGTAAACAACCGCTCCTGTCTGTTGAGTGGTGAAAGCTTGGTGGTTGACAGTGATATTTCTACGACAGAGAAGCAGATCTTTCCTGTCTGAACTGAGTTGTGTCTGGCTGCCTTGCTGTCTGTACAGACTCCTTAGCAGGCCCTGCTCTGTGCCGAACTTCCACGTTTCACCACACCTCGCTCCCCTGAACTTCCTCTGCCAGCCTTGGTCAGGCTTGAGGCTGGAGCTCTCTAACTCCCCGGCTGAAGAGACTTCGCTAAGTATTTTACTTTTCACAGTTTTGTTGCTGTCACCGTGAAGAGTCACCCAGTCTATGGGAGTGTGAGGCTAAAGGACGTCTGTCCACCTTTTTTGAGTGACACTGCAGTGGAAGGACTAGTGGAACTCAAGTAGTTAATAAACCCAGTATTATCCCACTGTGACAACTGGCCTCTCTTTGCTTTTGCACCCACTCTTGCCACTGGCGTCCTTTGTAGAGGTGGAAGAATACACTTGCCCTATGTGGACCTTCCTGACTTTGTCAGCCCATCCCTGCCTACTCTTAGGGTGACTGGTGGCCTAAAGGCAATGTCACCAGGGATGTGCTTCCAGCTGAGCTGCTGGGGGCTGGAGACCTAGTGATGCTGTCTAGGTGTAAATGCTGTGGGCCGTGGGAGGTTTGTGTGGCTCCTGCTAAAAGATTTCAGTGAACCCTGGGTTGTGTGTGGCTCTCAGGAAGGGGCTGGAATCAGTGTCAGAGCTAGAAGTTGGAAGATAATTTTATTCACTCCCAACGCAAATACTAAAACCCAATTTTCTTGGGTTTTGGCCACTTTTCTGCTTTCACAGCTCCACACTGTCTCCTTCAATTCTGAGAAACGAACAGGGCCTGTTCCCCCCCCCACACACACACACTGGCAGCAGATTCAGGCTACTTCCTAAGTACAGCCTGAGGCCAGGGCATGAAAGGAAAAGCCAGTGCAGACAGTGGTCACCAACACTGTCCACACTGGACTTAACCCCTGTGGCCCAGCAAGTACACAGCCCTTGCTTCCTTTTTTTTTTTTTTTTTTTTTTTTTTTTTTGGTTTTTCGGGGTAGGGTCTCACTCTGGCTCAGGCTGACTTGGAATTCACT
Organism: Orientallactaga sibirica; assembly: GCA_036365145.1. Lineage (NCBI taxonomy): Eukaryota > Metazoa > Chordata > Mammalia > Rodentia > Dipodidae > Orientallactaga > Orientallactaga sibirica. The sequence goes on along the minus strand of JAEOAD010000006.1, from coordinate 40,353,294 downwards.
ATGTAGTCTCAGGGTGGTCTCGAACACTCAGAGATCCTCCTACCTCTGCCTCCTGAGTGCTGGGATTAAAGATGTGTGCCACCACGCCAGGCTCCTTGCTTACTTTTTGTTTTTTGTCTGCTTCAGTCCCAAGGGGCTTTCACTTCCTGTTTCCTTCCTTCTTTAGCCTCACTTCAGGTGCACACATCACCAGAGAACGTGGGTGTTCTGCAGAGTTAAGTGAGGAGCCCACCAGAACAGGGCATCCAGATCAAAGATATCTTGATTCCAACTCCCCAGAGTGAAAAGCACAACACAGAGGTCTGAACATTCAATTTAATTTAAAACAGGCACAAGTGCAAACAATTCACAAAAATTTCTAGGGAAGATGCTCTTGTTTTTAAAACTCTTACCTCTTAAAAAAAAAAAAAAAAAAAAAAAGGTCCTTGCAATTTCTTAGCCCTAATGCAGGCCACTAGGGAGCAGGGGAATCTAAAAATATTGTCTGGATAGGGTCCAGACACCTGGCATTCTTCCCTGGCATTACCTGTCTCACAACAGCCAGGAAGGTGGGAAGGGAGGGAGGACGAGGCAGGTGTCTGCAGAGGCAGAGTCACACAAAGGGGGTGCCCATTCCCTTGGCATGAGGGACCCCTGGGAGGTGGTTCATCTTCTGACCCAGCCCAGGGATCTGAAGAGGATGGGTCCCTGATGACCTGGCTACTGAGATGAAACAAACAGGTAAAACAAAGTGATTTCCCTTATTACTTGTCTCAATATGGGAGAGACTCAAGCTTCCAGGACCTCTAGAATGTATTAGACTTGACATACATCCCTTCACTTTTGGGGTATAAACACGGGACTTGACAGGCAGAAAGCCAGGCCAAGAAAGCAGGTACCTTCAGAGTGGATCTTGGTATGAAAGCACATGAGGCAGCTCTCGTGAAGCTGGCTGTGGGTAACTGAAGGGCCCCAGGCCACTGGGGTACCCTTCCTTCCTTATACACACATATGCATAAGCACACCCACCCCACATGATGCTCTTGCCATCCTGGGAAGTGAAGCTGGTTTTATCATCAGCCCCAGTCTTCTCACACTCACTCAGAAGATGCCCTCTTGCCCTTCCCACTGCCCATACACAGGTGATTCACAGTTCTGTGAAGTTGTGAGAGGAGAGGCAGTGCTGGGAGACAGGAAGTGGGAATGGACGGGGCCCCAAGAAGTCAGGTCAAGTGAGGAAGGAGGGTTCAGGCAATAAAACCTTTGCCGATGTCCCTCTGGGACTTCAAGGTTTGAAGCTGGAGCTGAGAACAGCAATTATCCATGCGAAGACGGGCCATCTTGGGTGGCCCTGGATAATAGTGGACAACTGCCCTTTAAGATCTGCAGCAGCCGGCTGTGCTGGCCAGTGGCCAGGAGCACCACTCTCCATTTTTTATTTTATTATTATTTTTTTTAGAAATATCCCTGTGCAAATAACAAAGGGCCATCCTGCAGAAGGGGTCACCATCATCCCCAAGGCAACTGGGGACTCTCTGGGAAGGGAGAGAGAGACCCGAGGGGGCAGGTCCGGCCTGGCCCAGTGGGCAAAGGGGCAAGAAGGTAGGGGTAGAATTTCACATTCAATCTTTGGAGAGAATACTGAGAAAACGAGGCAGATAGGTCCTGCCGGTGGGCTGGCTGCTCAGTGTCCCTGCCTGTGGGCACAAGTAGCAGGTGCACCCTGGGAGTGGGCTCAGCAGGTGGAGGTCTGCTTGCGATACAGCTGGATCAGAGGCACCAGGCACTCAGGCAGACCTGTCTGCAGCAGGAAGGGGTGATCCAGGAGCTGTTGGGCTGTGGCTCTCTCTTGGGGGTCTCGCACCAGCATCCGTTCCAGGAAGTCTCGCAGCACTGGGGAGACCTGTGGAAACAAGGCAGCGAGAGGAAGCCATGGTTTACAGTCACTTTGGTGTGGCTTGATAGCCTGGTCCCCTCCAAGGCTTCCTTTCTCTGGTTTCTTTCTTTCTTTCTTTCTTTCTTTCTTTTTTTTTTTTTTTTTTTTTTTTTTTGGTTTTTCGAGGTAGAGTTTCACTCTGGTCCAGGCTGACCTGGAGTTCACGCTGTATTCTCAGGGTGGCCTCGAACTCACAGCGATCCTCCTACCTCTGCCTCCCGAGTGCTGGGATTAAAGGCATGTGCCACCCTGCCTGGCTCTCTGGTTTCTTGCTTCTTGGTCCTTGGTTTCTTATAGCTTGGTGGGCTATCAGGTAGTTTGGAAGGAGGCCAGATCAGTGCAGGAAAAGTGAGTGGCTAGCTCACCTGTCAGGGGAGCTGCCAAGCAATGCAGTGAGGATGCCTGGAATGCTTAGGCACTAGGTTCCATACACAGCCCATTCCCTGCCTGCTTCCCGGGGCTCTGTGGATGGGGCATGAGCTGGCCCCAGTGATCCAGTCGGGTCTCTCTCTGATCTTGGGCAAGTTGAGATTTTTCTCTATGATTCAGTGTTTCCATCTGCAAAATGAGCTAGCGATGAAGCATGCTTGCAATGCCTGACACACAAGGCTTTGGTGAAGATAAAAACAGAGGCCAGAAATGAAGAAGTGCTTGAAAAATAGGAAAGGACAAAGGTAGTCCTGAAAAGAGAGATTTCTTTGCTGCTCTGAGCTATAATGGCTAAAGCAGACTTGTCTTGGTACATTTTGAGCCTATATCTGAGGATGAGCTGTCTCCTCGGGGCAGTTCACTAATGGTCCATCTCCTTCAACCACTCAGGGTTGGTAATGCAGGATCCGAGGACCAGCTATCTTGGGACCATTTAGAGATGTCCTTCAACTCTCTGGGCCATTGATCTGGCCACCAGATGGCAGTGCCATTTAGCTGTCCTGTGCCAACCTTCCAGCCATAGAAAATTTTAGCAGGATAGGGTTAACAAATACAGATGTGTTCTGTTTTTTTTTTTTTTTTGGTAGGGTCTCACTCTAGCCCAGGCTGACCTGGAATTCACTATGTATTCTCAGGGTGTCCTAGAACTCATGGCAATCCTCCTACCTCTGCCTCCCAAGTGCTGGGATTAAAGGCATGTGTCACCACTCCCGATGTGTACTGGTTTTAACAGGACAGTTGCTGCTCAGCTATGGTTAGGATGTGTCGTGCTAGGGGACATGCCAATTAGATAGATAGGAATGCTGAGTTGGAAGTCTTGGGGTGCTTGTTCTTTCTCCCTATGGCCATCTGTGGGCTCCTGTCAAGCACCTCCTGCCGTGACTGTGAGTGGGAACTTACTGGAGTGAACATGGGAGTTTGTGTATAACTGTGACTACATCCAGTTCAGATTCTGTGTGGAGAGAAACTGAAAGCCAAGACCCTTCTGCTCTGATGGAGAGGTGAGGCAGGGTCTGGCTAGGAAAAAAATGGAGTCTGGGGGAAATCATACCTTGCATACCAACTGACCTTGTAAGAGTTTTTCAGCTTAGGTGGGGGGCTGTCCCGGAGCCTCTTCATGGCTTGCACTGGGGAGTCGCTGAAGTAGGGGGGCTCTCCATCTACCATCTCAATCACCATGATGCCCAGAGACCAGATATCCACCTGCAAGAGGACAGTATCCCTGCTGGAGTCTAGCCCTTGGTGACAGAGTGTGGGGGGGGGGTAGGGGAGGGAAGGGAAGGAGCAGCTGCTCCTAGCTCCCCTTGGTGAGTCTGTCTGCTTCCTCTCCTGGTCAGTTGCCCTGAGGTCAGCTCCTTTTTGCATAGAGGCCACTATTCATGGGAAATTCTGGTCACATGCCAATTGTGCCCTTAAGCTGGTGGGAGCCATTCCACTCTTGGCAGAAATGTCCAAGTGAGAACAGCCCCATCAAAAGGGGGAACGGGTACTAAGTGGGAGCCTGAGCTATTAGTGGTGGGGGCTCTGGAGGAGCCAAGGTAGAAAAGGTATGTTCCCCCAAGTCTCTTTGGAGAGGCCTGGAGGAGGCGGGAATTGTTACCTCAGTGGCATACAGAGACCTGGAGATCACTTCAGGAGCCATCCAGTATGGGGTTCCCACCAGGGACTTCCTCTTAGGGACATCTTTGCTGATCTGAGCACAGAATCCAAAGTCTGAGAGCTTTACCTGGGATCGAAAGGGGAATAAGTAGAGACAGGGAGGAGCAGGGAAGTGGTCAGGGCAGCAGAGCCAGGCATGAGGAAGACCTACCCTTCCGTCAAGGGTCAGCAGGATGGAGTCACTCTTGATGTCCCGATGGATAACACCCTGGGTGTGCAGGTAAGCCAGGGCCTGCAGCACAGACTCACACACAGTGGCAATCTGCTCCTCATTCAGCCTAGACAGGGAAGATGGGACCACCCATAACAGAGCATGTTAGCTTGGGCAGGGCTATAGAGGAGCTGGGCTGAGTCCCAGGCAAAGAAGCCCACAGCTCCTGGCCAGTATACTTAGCATCCCAGGCAGGCTGCAGTAGTATTCTCTTCTCCATTTCCCTGACACCCTAAGAACCCAAACAGGCAAGCGTTCCAGAAGATTGAGCAGTACCCCAAGTCTTCTGGGCCAGAAGTTGCTGACCCCCTTGCGCAGGCAGTGGTGGGGCGGCCCTCCCTCAACCCGATGCTTCCAGCTGCCCACCTGACTTGGGATATGATGTCTGTGAGGGCCCCGCCCTGCAGGAACTCCATCAGCACCCACAGCTCCTCGCCCACCAGGTAACTCTTGTACATCTCCACCACGTTGAGGTGCTGGTAGTCTCGCATGATCACTACCTGGGGGTGGAGAGGAGCCTGAGTGCCTGGTGCGGTGTCTCACTATGCCACCCCCCTGCTTCCAGGTGTCCAGCCCGGATGGGCAGTCACTGCTCCATCTCCCACCTCATTAAAAAGCAGCTCCCGGCGTTGCTGCTTTCTGAGGTCCATCATCTTGACAGCCACCTGACGACCAGAGTGCTTCTCTCGGGCCAGGCACACGATGCCCGTGGACCCCTCCCCAATCTTCACATAGCTATCCAGCAGCAGCCGGGGGTCACCCTGGTCCACCACCATCCTGAGCGCAGCCTTGAATTGCTCATGCGTCACAATGCCCGTGTCCTCTCCAGCCAGGGCACCCTTGGCCACCGTGGGGTCCTGGGGCAGGTAAAGGTTGCTGGTGCTGATCTGGGCATGCCGAGTGCGAGGGGAACCTGCCGGGGAAGAGCGGCCTGGAAGAGGGCCAGTGGCTGGGGCTGTGTGAAAGGACTTCTGGGGGCTGCTGGTATCCGAGGCGGTCAGAGGACTGAAGGTCCCCATGGGCTGGTCCGAGGGTAAAGACTGGGCCTTGGCCACCAGGCTTGGGGGCGAATCTTTCTGTGGGGGTCGGAAAGCAGAGCTGGGCTGTGGAGACAAGGAAAGAGTTAAGGGGCTTGGAAGTGACAGCACTCATTCAGAGCAAGCTTTCCAGGGGCCACCGTGGCCTCTGCTCTGCATACCGGCGCAATCATGAAGGTTTCATACCAAGCTGAAGAGGAGAGAAACGAAGACTTTTCAAATGAAGCTGAGCACTGCAAAAAGCAACAGCGCCTATGGTCCTTGGTGAGCAGGCCAACCAGTATCCCTTTATACCCACCTCCCTCCTGGGAAGACAAAGACAGGGAGACCCTGGGCTATCCTTCAGCTGTACATTATGGACAGCAGATTCCAGGGAGACCATTGTGAGGCAGACTCTTCCCTATGTGCACATGACTGCTCCAAGAAGATGGGCCAGAGGCTTGCCATGTGGGTAGTATATAGCTGATGCTGACTCCCAGACCATGTCAGGGCAGAAGCCACAGATGCAAGATGATAGCCATGCTTGTGATTGTGGCGCATGCGGGGTGTGTGTGTGTGTGTGTGTGTGTCTGTATGGCTGAGGTTATAACCTCTGGAAAGAGCACAGGACTATCTGGAGAATCTCATGTGTTCCCTCTGCGTTGGGGAGCTGGTGCCAGAGAGATGGAGGATCAGAAGGTCTAGACAAACCCAAGCCAGCAGTGCAAGGTGTCTTAAGGACTCTACAGAGAAGCCTCTTGCTCCTTTCCAGACTTGAAACTCCTAGAGAAGGACCCCTCAAAGAGAAAGTAAAGTGGGAGGAGGGAGGCTCATAGCCTCTGCGGGGGCGGGGGCGAGGTAGAGGAGGGGTAGCTTAGCCCTGAAAGCCGGGGAGGTTCCTCACCTTTCTGGACCCAAGCCTTCTGCCAACACTGGAGTGAAAGGGGCCCATCCTTTGTGACCTCCCTCAAAGATCTTTTTTTTTTTTTTTTTTTTTCCTGAGGTAGGGTCTTGGTCTAGCCTAGGCCGACCTGGAATTCATTATGTAGTCTCAGGATGGTCTCGAAGTCATGGTGATCCTCCTACCTCTGCCTCCCAAGTGCTAGGATTAAAGGTGTGCGTCACCATTCCCGGCTGATCATATGGTTTTAAAAGGCATGAAGAGGGTTGTAGAGATTGCTTAGTGGTCAAGGCACTTGCTTGCAAAGCCTAAGGACCCAGGTTCAATTCCCCAGAACCCACATAAGCCAGATGCACATGATGGCACATGCATCTGGTGTTTGTTTACAGTAGCTAAAGGCCCTGTATCATTCTCTATCTTTAGTAAATAAATGAAATTTATTTATTTATTTATTTTATTTATTTATTTATTTATTTTTGGTATTGCAAGGTAGGGTCTCAGTCTGGTCCAGGCTGACCTGGAATTAACTATGTAGTCTCAGGGTGGCCGTGAACTCTTGGCAATCCTCCTACCTCTGCCTCCTGAGTGCTGGGATTAAAGGCGTGCGCCACCACGCCCGGCGAATAAATGAAAATTAAAAGGCATGTGGATAAGTCAGATGTACAAGGTGGCACATGAGTCTGGAGTTCATTTGCAATGGCTAGAGGCCCTGGTGTACCCATTCATTTCTCTCAAATAAATAAATAAAACATTTCTTTTGTTTATTTCTATTTGAGAGTGACAGAGAGAGAGAGGCAGATAGAGAATGGGCACACCAGGGCTTCCAGCTACTGCAAATGAACTCCAGGTGCATGGTCCCCTCGTGCATCTGGCTTGTGTGGGTCCTGGGGAATCGAGCCTCGAACCTGGGTCCTTAGGCTTCACAGACAAGTGCTTAACCACTAAGCCATCTCTCCAGCCCTAAAATATTTCTTTTTTAAAAAGGCATGTGGAGTTGGGTGTGGTGGCGCATGCCTTTAATCCCAGCACTCAGGAGGCAGAGGTAGGAGGATTGTCATGAGTTTGAGGCCACCTTGAGAATATAGTGAATTCCAGGTCAGCCTGGGCTAGAGTGAGACCCTACCTCGAAAAACAAAACAAAACAAAATGTGGAGAAGGAGCCTTCAGGGGCTTTACAGAAGCCCACTTGGGATTTCACTACATTCCTAACCTAAGCCTGGTATGGCCTTTGCTTAACCACAGAACAGAACTGACTCACAGGGAATCATCATTCTGGACTGGGCTGCTTGCTCAGGGCCCCCCAAATCTAGGTCCTACCAGCCTTTTTTTTTTTTTTTTGAGAGAGAGAGAGAAAGAGAGAGAGGAAGAGGAAGACAGAGATGGGCACTCTAGCAGTCTCTCAGCTGCTGCGAACGAAATCCAAATGTGTGAGCCCCCTTGTGGTCAAGTGCAGCATTGCGTCACTTTGCATCTGGCTAAACGTGGGACCTGGAGATTGGAACTGCTGGAGATTGGAACCAGCGTTCTTAGGCTTAGGAGTCAGGCGCCTTAACTGCTAAGCCATCTCTCCAGTCCCCTACCAGTCTTTTTAAGTGCTCCACATGTCAGTGCTTCACTCCCTAACATGGGCCCTGGCCTTGCTAGAAGTCTAGTCCAGCAAATACACTGTAAGAGACCACACTGTGACCAACTCCTGCTGACCCACCCCTGCATGCCCACTCAGAAAACCAAGTAATAATAAAACAATTCAGTGAGGACTTACCACTCTGGCTTCCTTAGATGCATGATCTCACTTATTTTTGTGTATGTGTCTGGGGGTGTATGTGTATGGGGTGTGAGTGCACATGAGTACAGAGGCCAAAGGTTAACATCTAGTGTCTTCCTCCCTCTCCACCTTATTTATTTATTTATTTATTTATTTATTTATTTATTTATTTATTTATTATTTTTATTTTTCGAGGTAGGGTCTCACTCTAGCCCAGGCTGACCTGGAATTCACTATGTAGTCTCAGGGTGGCCTTGAACTCATGGCAATCCTCCTACCTCTGCCCCCTGAGTGCTGGGATTAAAGGCTTGTGCTACCACATCCGGGTCCACCTTACTTTTTTGAGACAGGGTCTCTCACTGAACCTGGTGCTTACTGATTCAGCTAGACTAATCAGCCAGCAGGCCCCAGGAATCCTCCTGTATCTGCCTCTTCAAGTGTTGAGACTACAGGCACACTTCACTATGCACAGCTTTTATGTGGGTGCTGGGGATCTGAACTCAGGTCCTCATGCTTGTGCAGCAAGCACCAGACCCCTCATTTGATTATTTATTTACTTTTTTACTTTTTCAAGATAGGGTTTCACTCTGGTCCAGGCTGACCTGGAATTCACTATGTAGTCTCTGGGTGACCTTGAACTCATGGCGATCCTCCTACCTCTGCCTCTCATGTGCTGGGATTAAAGGCATGTGCCACCATGCCTGGCTTCCCTCATTTGATTTTATAACCTCATGAGCTGTTATATTATCTCTTAGATACCCACAGAACCTGTCTGATGGCTATGCTGTGGCCGCAGTAGTGCCGTGTGTCCTGGGCATACAATGGAGTTCATGGTACATAGTAGTTGTAATGTTTACCATTCCGAGTCTGAGTTGAACCACTTCTGAACTCCCAAGCTCTCTCTTTCCGTCCACTTTGATCTTTAGTCCAAGTGACTACAGGCTTTCCTTGCCTAGAGCTGAGGCGGGCTCCCTGAGGCCTGTGCTCACACCTTTCTATAGCCACATCTAGTGCTAAGGGCCTTGGTGGCCTCATACCCCAGAGCACTAGTGCACAGACTGATAGGTGTGCTGACACCAGTGTCCAGAACCAGCCCTTGGCTGTGGTCAGTCTAGAAGGCTGCTGGCCTACTTCTGAGGTGCCTGGAGTTGATGAGGGAAGGTGATACTTCCCACCTGTTGGAATTTGCTTAAAGCAGTGGTTCTCAATGGTGTGTGTGTGCGTGCACACACACACGCATTCATGTGATTTTTCTAGTGAAGGGACATTTGGCAGGCATTATCTGAGGGTATGTTTGGTGTTTGGCTGTTGTGGACTCAGGTAAGGGCAGCTGCTACAAAGCACAGGGCAGATCCAAGGGCCACTCACCAGGGCAGCACCTCAAAGCCCTGGCCTAGAGCAGCTCCAAGGAAGACTCAACCCATCCCTGGCTGGGACCAGAGCAGGGCCGGGCTTGCTAGGCACTGGGGACAGAGGGTGTCTGCTCTCTGCTTCTGGTTAATAATGCTTTTATGGCCACATACCACTGAGAGGCCTGGCATGAAGCATTTATTTAGAAGGTATGTTCAGGTACCTAGAACAAAACCACTCCCCTGGGTTTGGGACTAAGCTGTCTCTGAGCCCCAAGCAACCACCACCTTCTTCCATCCCAACACGCCCAGCCACAAGGCCCATGGGGTTTTCCATAATGCACAGGATGGTCTGTACCCCTTCTATGGAGCCTGGTAGCAGATGATGTCCATGCTCAGCTCAGTGTCAACATTCCTTTTCTCCAGACCCCTGCAGCCCACCCAGTAGGCAGAGAGAAATCAGCTGATTCTAACCTCCCTGGCCCACCCCCACCTTGGTTTTAGTGGGGGCTTATCACCCAGTGCACAGCCTTCTAGAGATCCCTAAGCTCAGACACGTGTTTCCTACATGCACACATCAGGCTATGCCCTATAGGAATCCCAGCCCCCAGCCTTTTGTCCCACTGGGGCACTAAAGTACATGAAGCCCTGACCCCTACCCTGGTGTCTCAGCTGGCAGTCACTTAGAAAGCTTGTAGGTCCAGGATATGCCCTCATTCAGGATCATGCTGTACCACATCAGAGGACCTGCTTGTTCCCAAAACCCTCCTTAGAGGAGAGGAGGCTCTGCCACTGTCAGCAGCTGTTTCTTAGGCCTGACTTAAAACCCTCGGGCTGCATCCTGCGCCTCACAAGCTAGGGGACACCTGGCTGACATGGCTGCACTAGTTTGTTGTTCCTTTTGAGTCCTCACGTTCTTCCGATCCTGACCCTGCAGTGGAGAAGGCTAAGCAGGTCCTGCGTCTCTGACACCCATCTGCTGGGGACACTTGCTAGGCCAGGATCCCTGCCCTCCTCACAATGGCCCCAGGAGGAAGCCCCAGCTCAACTTACCTTGCTCTGTGGTGCAGGGCCTGCTCTGCCGCTGCCCGCGGGGGCCGTGGCAGGGGTGGACAGGAACATGCTTCTGAACAGCCGGCGCTTAAGGCTGCTCTCCTGGGTCTTCGGGCTAGGGCTGCCTTCCCCACCTGGCCTGCTTGTTGCTGAGCCCACCAGGCAGGACTGTGGCCGGGCCTCCTCAGACCCATGTTTGGGAGTCTTCATCCCACGCCTCCCTGTGGCCATGGGGGGTGAGGTGCCAGGAGGGGAACTGGGCAGGCAGGCACCCAGCTGCAGGCAGCGCTGAGAGGCACCTTGGAACTCGGCAGGACCCAAGGACTGTGCCTTGGCAGCCAGCCCATTGGGCAGAACCCGTGGGCTCTGGGGCTCAGGCCATGGCATTTGCCTGTGACCTGCTGGCGTGCCCCCGTTGCAGCTGAGGTAGATGCCATGGGGGTCAGTGCGCTCAGATTGGGGGCTCTGGAGGTACATGTCTGGGTCAGCGGCCCAGTGTTCATCCCCCAGCAGCCCAAGGGACTGTGCCCGTCGCCGGCTTGTGGGACTGCGACCACGCAGAGTGTTGGAGCTGATGACAGATAACTTCTGGATGTCATTGAGCAATCCCGAGATATAGCCGTCTGTGGGCACTGAGCTGCCCCGTACCACTGTCTATGGGAGAAAGGGGAAAAAAGCGTGGAGAAACAGTGCCTTTAGGGCAGGGTGGTGACTCAAAGGCTCTTCGAAGGTTTTGGGGAGGTCCACCCACAGAGTCCTTTGTCAGCCCTGTGCTGGGACATTCCACAAGGATACAGGGGGAAAAGCCCTTGTCAGCAGGGCAGACAGGTGGGTAACCACAGATTATAGCCCAGCATACCAAGTGGGCAGCCAGCAGAGCCTGGTGTGCTGTGGGGCACAGAGAACAGGCACTAGATCCTAATTTTTTTTTGTTGTTTGTTTGGTTGGTTGCTTGCTTGGTTTTTCGAGGTAGGGTCTCACTCTAGTTCAGGCTGACCTGGAAATCACTATGTAGTCTCGAACTCTCGGAGATCCTCCTACCTCTGCCTCCCGAGTGCTGGGATTAAAGGTGTGCGCCACCACGCCCGGTTTAGACCCTAATTCTTTTTTTTTTTTTTTTGAGGTAGGGTCTTACTCTAGCCCAGGCTGACCTGGAATTCACTATGTAGTCTCAGGGTGGCCTTGAACTCATAGCGATCCACCTACCTCTGCCTCCCGAGTGCTGGGATTAAAGGCGTGCGCCACCACGCCCGGCTTAGACCCTAATTCTTAATGTGGCCCAAGAGAGCTGCCTGAGGAGGCCAGGACAAGTCCAGGGGCCTCCTCTACACATATCCTGACAAGGTTCCTGACCCTAATTCCTACTCAGCTCTTAGGTCTTCTCATGTAGACCCCTGGTCTATAAGAGCCACAGTCTCCTTGATGTTCCCGGTGTAAATAAATATTACCCAGGACATACATAGACTAAAGATTGTAGTTACTGGAAATGTGGATTAATTAACTGAGTATCTTTTTTTTTTTTTTTTTTTTTTTTTTTTTTTTTTTTTTTTTTTGAGATAGGGCCTCACTCTAGCCTAGGCTGACCTGGAATTCACTATGTAGTCTCAGGCTGGCCTCTAATTTACAGCAATCCTCCTACCTCTGCCTCCTGAGTGCTGGAATTAAAGGCGTGCACCACCACGCCCAGCTCAATTTTGTTTTCTTTTTTGGTTTGGAGTGTATATGTGTGTGTGTGTGTGCATGCATGTGGTGTATGCACTTGTGTGCAGATGCACATGACACATGTGCATGTGTGTGGAGGCTAGAGGAAGCTGCTAAGTATTTTCATCTATTGCTCTTCACTGAGCCTGGAGCTCAGATGATCCTCTTGTCTCCACCACCCTCCCCTTAATGCTGGGATTACAGGTATGCATGGCCATGCCTGGAGATGTTGTTGTTGTTGTTTCAAGGTAGGGTCTTACTCTAGCTCAGGCTGACCTGGAATTCACTACGTAGTCTCAGGGTGGCCTTGAGCTCACAGCAATCCTCCTACCTCTGCCTCCCGAGTGCTGGGATTAAAGGTGTGAGCCACCAAGCTCAGCTCCCATGCCTGAACTTTTCATGTGGGTCCTGGTGAGTGATCTTAGGTTCTCATGTTGTATAGTAAGTACTGTTTACCTATTGAGTCAATACCCTAGTCCCTTATTCATTTAATTTTTTTTTTTTTTTTTTTTTTTTTTTGGTTTTTCAAGGTAGGGTCTCACTCTAGCCCAGGCTGAGCTGGAATTCACTATGTAGCCTCCTACCTCTGCCTCCTGAGTGCTGGGATTAAAGGCATGTGCCACCACACCTGGCTTTCATTGAATTTTTATAAATTATTTATTTATTTATTTGCAATCAGAGAGGAGAGACAGAGAATGGGCACATCAAGGCTTCAAGCCACTGCAAACAAACTCAAGATGCATGTGCCACTTCTGTGCATCTGGCTTTACATGGGTACTGGGGAATCAAACCTGGGTCATTAGGCTTTGCAGGCAAGTACTGAGCCATCTCTCCAGCCCTATTTAATTTTTTTAAAACGGGGTCTCACTCTGTAGTTCCAGACTAGTCTGGAACTCATTATGTAGCTAGCCCAGCCTATCCTGTAACTCAAGGCAATCCATTTGCCTCAGCCTCCTGCGTGCTGGGATTACAGGTGTGAGCCACCATGTCTGGCTTGAAATTCAAATGTAATTGGGCATCGTATTTTGTTTGTTAAATCAAGCATCCCTACCACCATGCGTGGGGGAACTCCCCAGGCTCGCATTCCCTAGGAAGAGACTGATCCGCGGGGAATGAAGACAATTGGCTCAATCTGATACTCAGGAGCCTCCACCAGGTGCCCATGGGGGCTCACAGGCAGCAGAGGCTGACATTGGCTGCAGGCCATCCCCTTACCTTCATGGGCTGCAGCTGCACGCGTGTGATACGTGACGGGTCCACCACAGGCTTGGGACGTCTCAGGGTGTCCAAGATGTTCTGCCATTGTGGGGGTAGGCCCACAAACTTGCCTTCCTTGGGGTCAAAGGAGGTATGGACGCGGTGTTGGAAGTTCTGTGGGGCTGAGATCTCGGGGCGTTTCTTCTTCTTCTTGCGGAACATGATGCCTGCAAGGAGAGGGTCAAGCTGAATTTTGGCTCAGGGACCCAGTGGTGGCTCAGTAGACGCTGGGCATCAGGCTCAGGCCTCTCTCTCCTTCCCTCAGCAAAGTCCCTCTGTCCTTGGCCTGGAGATGTCCTTACTCTCAGCCCAACTTCCTAGGGAAATGGGTGGCCCCCAGCAGAACCCCTCAGAAACAAGCCTGGTAAGTAAACCAATGCAGACTGTGAACAAGAAAAAGAGGCATTTGTCTTCTCCTCTGTGCCAAGTCACCTGCTGAGGAGGCAAACTTTGGGGGTGTGTTTTTTGTAAAACCCTAAGTCCATTATAAATGTTATTCCATGTCAAAGAATTAAAAAGCGGGAGAAGTTGGGTGTGGTAACACACGCCTTTAATCCCAGCATTTGGGAGGCAGAGGTAGGAGGATCACCTTGAGGTCAAGGCCACCCTGAGACTACATAGTGAATTCCAGGGCAGCCTGGGCTAGAGCAGAAACCCTACCTCAAAAAACCAAAACAAATAAAAAAGGGGTGGAAAGAGGGAGGAAATACTGGCAATCTCATATAACAAAGTGAGTATGACCTTGATTCTTTAACTAGATAAGAAGAGTAGAAGAAAAGGAAAATCTGAATGAATCTCACTTAAGAATATAAATGTGAAGCCAGGCATGGCCTTTAATCCCAGCACTCGGGAGGCAGAGATAAAAGGATCGGGAGGCAGAGATAAAAGGGTTGCTGTGAGTTCGAGGCCACCCTGAGAATACATAGTGAATTCCATAGTGAATTCAGAATATAAATGTGAGCTGGGTGTGGTGACATATGCTTGTAATCTCAGCACCCGGGAAGGTGAAGTAGGGAGACTGCCGTGAGTTTGGAGCAAAGCCTGTACTGTATAACAAGACCCTGTTTCTACAAGCCAAAATAAACAAGCAAAAACAAAAATATCCCCCCCCAAAAAAAGCCTGAGGACCCAGGTTCGATTCCCCAGTACTCATGTAAGTCAGATGCACAAGGTGGCGCATGCATCTGGAGTTCATCTGCAATGGCTGGAGGCCCTGGTATGTCCATTCTCTCTCTATCTGCCTCTTCCCCTCTCCCTCTCTCAGATAAATACATAAGGGCTGGAGAAATGGCTTAGCAGTTAAGGTGTTTGCCTGCAAAGCAAAAGGATCCCGGTTCGATTCTCCAGGACCCACGTAAGCCAGATGCACAAGGGGAGTTTGTTTGCAGTGGCTAGAGGCCTTGGCATGCCCATATTCTCTCTGTCTGCCTCTCTTCTGTCTCTCTCTGTCTTTCTCTGTTTGCAAATAAATAATTTAAAAATATATATAAATAAATATATAAAAGAAAAAATAACTTAAAAAGAAACAACCAAAATGAATCTCTCAGGTCTTGTTGCCCAGATGGGGATCCTCCTGCCTCAGTCTCCTGAGTTAGCTGGGAATACAAGTACATACCACTTTACCCAGCTTAACGTTCCCTGATTTGAATGCTTGGATTACATATCATCTGGAGAGCTACTACACAGGGCAATCACATTGTCTCGTGGCGTCATTTCACAGGATCTGGAGAGAGTCATAGGTCTTGGAGACAACAGGTGACCAGTGAGAAAGGCAACGGTGGGAAGAGCCATTGCTTCCTCACCAGGCACTTCCCATGCATTAGGCAGCAGGAATCCATGGTATGCCTCTCAGCAGGTCAGCTACCTTTCTAGACCTTGTGGTCAGTAACCACCCTAACACTCCCTAAGGGCAGAATCACAGATGCAGGATCCCTACAAGCCAAGGAATTCTCAATGAAATGCATCTGTTTGAGTTGTAGGAAGTCTCCCCCTAATTTGGAGTGATTAGGAACACGTTAAAGCAGTTTGAACCTCAGTGTTCCAACTATCTGGTAGTGTTCGAGGTACTGAGGAGATTTCCAGCAGATGTGGCTGCTCTCTAGCTATGTTCTCTCGTTCCACCCTTGTTTCAAAGCTTGGGCGCTGGCACTTGGACAGGTTAGGGTCTGAAAGTGATGCCAAATGTCTTTCCTCTTGCATTTACTTCTCGAGAAGTCAGGCTTCAATTCTGAGACCAGGGGACTACACCACATCTCCATTGTGTGGCATCTTCATGTTTTTGTTTGTTTGTTTGTTTTGAGGTAGGATCTTGCTGTAGCCCAGGCTGACCTGGAATTCACTATGTAGTCACAAGGTAGCCTCGAACTCATGGTGATACACCTACCTCTGCCTCCCAAGTGCTGGGATTAAAGGCATGTGCCACCACGCCCAGCCTGTTTTGTTTTTTAATCTAAATTTATTTTCAAGGAGGGAGGGAGGGAGACTGACAGAGAGAATGGGCACTTGATGGGGGTGGGTTTCTAGCTGCTACAAAGGAACTCCAAATGCTTATGCCACTCTGTGCATCTGGCTTTACAAGGGTACTGGGGAACTGAACCTGGGTCCTTAGGCTTTACAGGTAAGCCCTTAACCACTCAGCCATCTCTCCAGCCCTTTTCATGGTTTGGTAAAACTGGACCGCCTCTCTTTCAGACTCTGCCTTTTGCTTCAGCAGACCTATCCCTCGTTCCCTCTTGGGTATACCCTCCATCCCTGGGTTAGTTGAACTGCTTGCTTTCCTCCCTAGCTCTGTGAAGTCTTCTGGAGGTAGAGACCCCGCTCCACAATTCCCCCCAGCCCAGCCAAGAACTTGGCTCTTGCTGTAGGAATGTATAGGTGGAGGGCAGCATCTTTAGTAACTGGTTTTAGTGACTGGTACCCTCTCCTAGTTCACCCTAGTGGCCATTCCCAGACAAGACCTTCTCAGAGACAGCAGCAGAAAGCTGAAGAGAAAGATCAGCCCAGAGCCAAGGGCCTAGATTTTTGTAGGGGAACTGGTAGAAGCTCTGGTGGTGGGGGGGCGGGGAGCTCAGGTTTTGGGTAGCAGAGAGAGATTTAGAAGCCAGCCAATCATTTAGATAACAGGAAATCTGTGACCTAAAGAGAGGCTGCTAGGATACATCTGAAATGTGATAAAGCCAACTCTGCCAGGGACAAGACTGTGAAAGTAGTAAAACCAGAAGAATCTACATACAAATTGCTGGGATTAAATACGTGAATTTAGAGTCCTCAATTCAAGGTCAAAATAAAAAAAGAAGTCAAGCCTGGTGTGGCCCCTGCCTTTAATCCCAGCACTTGGAGACAGAGGTAGGAGTTCAAGGCCACCCTGAATTTTGAGGCCATGCCTTTTTTTGAGGTAGGGTCTGGTCTAGCCCAAGCTGACCTGGAATTCACTCTGTAGTCTCAGGGTGGCCTCAAACTCAGTGATCCTCCTACCTCTGCCTCCCGAGTGCTGGGATTAAAGGCGTGCACCACCATTCTCTGTTTGCAAGTGCCTTTTTAACCACTGAACCATTTCACTAGCCCCAGCATTTGCTATTTTAAAAAAAAAAAATCTATTTAATTATTTATTTAAGAGGAGTACAAGACAGAGAGAGAGAGAGAAGGAAGCAGATAGAGAATGGATGCACCAGAGCCTCCAGCCACTGCAAAGGAACTCCAGACACATGTACCACCTTGTGCAACTGGCTTTATGTGGGTACTGGGGAATCAAACCTGGATCCTTAGACTTTGCAGGCAAGAGCCTTAACCACTGAGCAATCTCTCCAGCTCCAGCATTTGCTATTTTTAATGTAAAATGATGGTAAATCATTGTATCTTTTCACTTAACTTTCTTCTCTCTCTCTCTCTTTCTCTCTCTCTTTGGCTTTTCAAGGTAGGGTCTCACTCCAGCTCAGGCTGACCTGGAACCTACTATGTGGTCTCAGGGTGACCTTGAACTCACAGCGATCCTCCTACCTCTGCCTCCCAAGTACTGGGATTAAAGGTGTGAGCCACCATTCTCAGCTCTTTTTTTTTTATTTATTTTCTGAGGTAGGGTCTCACTTTAGCCCAGGCTAACCTGGAACTCACTCTGTAATCCCAGCTGACCTCAAACTCACAGAGACCCTCCTCCCTTTACCTTCCCCGAGTGCTGGGATTAAAGGTATGTGCCACCACACCCTGCTTTTTTCTTTTTTTGTTTTATTTTACCTTTTTTTGAGAAAGATTGTGTTGCCTAGGCTGTCCTTGAACTTTTGCCTCAGCATCCCACCAAGTGCTGGGATTAATGGGTATAAACTATCACACCCAATTTTGCTTCATTTTCTGTTAGTTACCAGAATATAGAAATTCAATTGACTTCTTTTTTATTTATTTATTATTATTATTGTTTTGTTTTGTTTTTTTTTTGAGGTAGGGTTTCATTCTAGCCCAGGCTGACCTGGAATTTACTATGTAGTCTCAGGCTCTGCCTCCAGAGTGCTGGGATTAAAGGAATGCACACCACACCCAGTGAAAACATTTTTTAAAAATAAAATTCCTAAAATGGGTGTGGTGGCACACACCTTTAATCCCAGCACTCTGGAGGCAGTGGTAGGAGGATCACCATGAGTTCAAGGCCACCCTGAGACTACAGAGTGAATTCCAGGTCAGCCTAAACCAGAGTGAGACCCTACCTCGAGAAAAAAAAAAAAAAAAGAATTTCTAAGAATAAATCTAATGAAATATGTGTAAGGTCTTTACATTGAAATATACAAGTTGGGCTGAAGAAATGGATTAGTGGTTAAGGCATCTGCCTGCAAAGCCAAAGGATCCCGGTTCAATTCTCCAGGACCCACATAAGCCAGATACATAAGGGGCACATGTATCTGGAGTTCGTTTGCAGTGGCTAGAGGCCCTGGCATGCCCATTTTCTCTCTGTCTGCCTCTCTTCTATATCTCTTTCTCTCTGCTTGCAAATAAATAAATAAAAATTAAAAATAAAAATAAAAATAGGCAGGTGTGGTGGTGCATACCTTTAATCCCAGCACTCGGGAGGCAGAGGTAGGAGGATCACCGTGAATTCTAGGCCACCCTGAGACTACATAGTGAATTTCAGGTCAGCCTGGACTAGAGTGAAACCCTACCTCAAAAAACCAAAAACTAAAAATAAAAAATAAATAAAATAAAATAATAAAAATAAATTTAAAAAAGAAACATACAAGTTATTATTAAAGATATTAAAGAATGTTAATGAAATGGAAGATTTCATACTGTGAAGATGTCAGTTACTCCCAAATTAACCTACAGACTTATTTCCGTCTCAGCATATTTCTTTTGGCAGAAACTGACACACTGGTTCTAAAATGTGCAAAGAAACACAGAACCAGGAATAGCCCAGGCAATGTTAGAGAACAAAGTTGAAGGATTATACTAAATATATTTCAAGATTTATTATAAAGCTACCATAATTAATATAGTATAGAATTGGCACAAGGATTGACAAATAGAGCAATGGAGCAGAAGAGAGAATCTAGAAATAGACACATTCATATGAGGTCACTTGATTTATGGCAAAGGTGACACTGCAATATGGTAGGAATGGAAGATCTTTTCAATAAATGTCACTGATGTAATTAAATATCCATATGGGAAAAAATGGACATGAGAAATGAGTTTGTGTAATACCCCCCAAGTTAATTAGAGCTGGATCATAGAAATACATGAGAATGGTAAAATCATACAGTTGGTGGTAGGAGCAGGGGTGTAGCCTGGCTATCCTCCCCATAGCCTGGTGTAATGCCCACATTGGGACCAAGTTTGATGTAGTCCTAGAGTTCCTGACGTGCTTACTGGTGCCAAAAACCTGTCCACACCCATAAGCCCCAGAGACAAATTAAACCACCAATGTCTTATTTCTCAAGAGCAGATTTTTTGTTATTGTTTATGTTTTGTTTTTCGAGGTAGGGTCTTGCTCTAGCCTAGGCTGTCCTGGAATTCACTATGTAGTCTCAGGGTGGCCTTGAACTCACAACAGTCTTCCTACCTCTGCTTCCCAAGAGCTGGGATTAAAGATACGCGCATCCATGCTGGGCCAAAGCAGACTTTTTTGTTTTTGGTTTTTCGAGGTAGGGTCTCACTCTGGCTCAGGCTGACCTGGAATTCACTCTGTAGTCTCAGGGTGGCCTCGTGGCAATCCTCCTACCTCTGCCTCCTGAGTGCTAGGATTAAAGGCGTGCGCCACCACACCAGGCCAAAGCAGACTTTTTGATGGTGCAGGTTAAGGTAGGGAATCATCACTTAAGGGTTTACCTACACTGACTTGTCAGTGCAGCAGGAAGGGAATATATCAAAATAATTGCTGTGTGTTTGACTGGAAGGGCTGAATAAGTGATTTTCTCCTATGCCATCTGTCTGTTCTAAGGGACACAGTTTTTGTTTTTAGACAGGGTCTCACTGTGTAGCCCATGCTGGCCTCCTACTGATCCTCCTGCTTTGTCTCCCAAGTGCTGAGACTTTAGGGCTATGCAACCACACCGTGCTCAAAACATTTTTATTATTTGTAAGTGGAAAAAGAGAGAGAGAGAAGATCCAGGGCCTCTAGCTGCAAAAGAATTCCAGACACATGCGCCACTTTGTTCATCTGGCTTTATGTAGGTACTGGGGAACCAGACCCAGGCTGTCAGGCTTTGTAAGCAAGCACCTTTAAATACCAAGCCATCTTAGGGTCTCACTCTAGTTCAGGGTGACCTGGGATTCACTATGTCATCTCAGGGTGGCCTTGAACTCATGTTGATCCTCCTACCTCTGCCTCCTGAGTGCTGGGATTAAAGGCGTGTGCCACCATGCCCGGCTCTCACAATATTTTAAATATAAAGTGATCAGTAAAGATTTGAGGTCCTAAGAGACACTCAACTGTCCAAGTAGCCAGTAATGCCTAGTCACTGTACATGAAACACTTTGGATATAAGGGTCCTCTGCTTACACAGTTGCTCAAAGGCCCCCAACTTACCATGTCTAGGGCAACCTTTCCCACCTATTTCCAAGAGCCCTGGGGCTGAGGGAAACGCTTGCTGCATTTGCCATGAGGCTGTGGTGTTTAATCAAATCAGGCCACACCAGTCTTTAGTGTCACCCCAGAATCTTCACCTCCATTCATCCAGGTGGAGTGGTCCTCAGGATAGCACTGAGGAGGAAGGCAGGATTATCCTCACACAGCCAGCCTCTGCTTTTCTTCTGCCTCGCCTGAAAGAGATGTTGTGGCCTCAAATCTGAAGGGGAAATGGGCAGAGACGAGGTAGGTGTCCCCTCTGTTCCTGCCTTACTCTTTCTATCAGGCTGGCTGAGGACTGGACCTTAGGTTAGGAATTCAATATGGCATTTAAAGAGTGTTTTGGGGACTGGAGAGATGGCTTAATGGTTAAGGTGCTTGCTTGCAAAGCCAAAGGACCCAGGTTCAATTCCCCAGAACCCATGTAAGACAGATGCACTAGGTGATACATGTGTCTGAAGTTCATTTGCAATGTCTATAGGCCCTGGCATGCCCATTCTCTCTTTCTCTCTCTCTCAACTAGATAAAAATAAATAAAATATTTTTTAAAAGAATGTTTTCAATATCAATTTCTGGTTGACTGAACTATGACTGGGGTTACTCAAGTGTGGAGAGGGAAGAGATCAGATCAAGCCAGTTGGAGAAGGAAGCTCCCCGGCTATGAGCCTGGCAGAGAGAGCCTGACAGTTCCTGACTGATTTTCTGGAGGAAGCGATGCCCATCCAGCAAACCTTAGAATCTAGGTGGAGTACAGTTCTGGGAGCCATAGACCTGGGGTCACTGAGGGTGTGTGGGGGTGGTACTATAGGTATCTAAGGGGCTTGAGATTCCGACAGAACAAGTAGTAGCTTTCCTGGAGCATCTGTCAAGGACAGTCCCCGTCTGAGGACGGGCAGCTCTGAGAGGAAGGAATAACCATTATACACAATCTAGAGGAGGCTCGAGAAGGATTAGGGAACCTGGCCCAGATCACAGAGTTGGGGGACCAAACCCAAATCAGATCCCACAGCTCCTGCTCTGTCTCCAGGCCCACACGGGAGGTAGTGCAGTGCTGCTGAACTCCTTTCCTGGAGGTCTTCATGAGCTGGGTTTGGTTGAAGGCCTGACATAAACTCATGTGAGTTTGGGAAGTGGGAGGGACAGGGCCTGCTCCCTCCACCCCACCTACTGAGCTCTCTCCTGGGCTAGTTTGTGAGTCAGAGCCCCAGACTGTCCTGACTTGCAGGCTGACCCTTACCTTCTATGGAACAAGGATGTTTTCATCCTGAAGGGGTGAAAAAACTGTTTTTTAATGGGCACTGGAGTGGGGGGGGGCTGTAATGAATGGGGTTTGGCATATATAAAAAGCAGAGTCCTAGGGACAGAGACAACCACAGACTTGGCTTACAGAGTTGGGCAAGGGTCCATGTCTGATGCTACCATTCCACAGGGACAAGGGAGAGCACTTTTAGTGTCCACATAGGGACCAGAAAACAGCCATCAAACTGCTGCTGCTCTGAGGAAAAGACAATTATATGTCCAAGCCCAGGATGCCAGAACTGCTGGGCCTCCAGACCCAGGACAGAGCTAGGTCTGTGTTTTAATCACAGCAGCTCGGACATGAGCCTTGTCCTTTGAAGCAGACCCCCGGGGGTGTATGTCTGTTCCAAACATGGTCTCCTAGTTTTAGAATACTCCTTTGGGAATCACTTTTGGATCCTGTCATGAATCAATATCAGCTGTTCTCTTAACCTGTCACCTGTGCTTTTCACCAGGAGTGACAGTGTCCGAACTGGTCACCAGCACTACCCTCACACTTGACTATGAATGACTTTTAGTTCCTACACATTAAATCCCTTTCAAGGGAAGTATACTTCGCTCACTAAAGGGAATCAGAAAAGGGCACCACAACCTGAGAAGGCTTCCAGAAAGTGAGCCTAGAGGGGTCTGCAGCTCCTTTGAAGGGGTCTGGATTTGGTTGGCTGTACAAGTTCTGGAATATTGGTAAAATGTTTCTCAGGAATGAGGCTGGTAGGAGTCCCTGCCATTTCCAAGGTATCTGTCAAGAAGGGAGGGCCAGCTAGCTCTTGGTTCCCAGAATAGCAGAGGATACCTAGTCCAAGGCCCCAGTGAGAGAGTGGGGAGGCACAACCCAGCTCAGGGTCTGCTTATCAGAGCTCACAGCCATGGCCTGAAGCTTAGCATGGACCTTGCCAAGGCCTGTGTCCTTGGCCTACTCTCCTTCTCTGGGCCTCACGCCTCAACATTTCTATCTACTGATGATAAGGGAATGGACTCATCTCTGCCAGCTTCTCAGGCACAGTGAAGGGGAGGCGATAGAATGTTATTCCTCCAGGAAAAGTTTGGATCATTTTGGTAAGAATCCCTTAGGGTGGGCTGGAGAAATGGCTTGGTGGTTAAGGCACTTGCTTGCAAAGCCTAGGGACTTGGGTTTGATTCCTCAGTACCCATGTAAATAAAGCCAGATGCACAAAGCAGTGCATGTGTCTGGAGTTTTTTTGTTTTGTTTTGTTTTTTTGTGTGTGGTACGGTCTCACTCTAGCCCAGACTGACCTGGAATTCACTATGTAGTCTCAGGGTGGCCTTGAACACATGGCAATCCTCCTACCTCTGTCTCCTGAGTGCTGGAATTAAAGGTGTGCACCACCATGCTCTGCTAGTCTAGACGATTTTTGCAGTAGTTGGGGGCCCCGGTGTGCCCATTCTTGCCCCACCTCAAATAAATAAATGAATACATTTTTTAAAAAAGCACAAAAGAATCCCTTAGAGAAACCCAGTAAAAGTCCCAAGTCCCAAGGTGAGCATGCTGCATCCGTGATCTCCTGTCCACCCTCCTGTGAGGAAGCACTGTGACTGTGTCCATCATGCAGGTAAGGAACCTGACGGTCACAAAAACCAAATAATTTACCCAAGTTCAGTAGCAAGGAAGGAGCCAAGTTTGTCCCAGACCCTCAGATGAACTTGGCTGCAGTCAGCCATTAGGAATCCAGCCCTCCCAAGACATCCAGAGGAAGTGCCTATCCTAGAACCATATCATAAGACCGAGGCAGCACCCTGAGAGTTTATACAGCTTACAAAAGTACCCATCACTGCCCCACTATCCAGGACCAAAGTGGCCTATGGAAGACTCTGTCCCTTGGCACCCTGAGACCTATAGCAGGTTGCTTGGCCTCCTTGTAACTCTCCTTGGGACTGTCATCCTACCCATCTAGAAGTGGTGTCCTAACCAGCCTTGTGGTTGAGAATGTCTGATGGTCTTAATTGTCAATGGCCAGGCTGGAGAGATGGCTTAGCAGTTAAGGTGCTTGCCTATGAAACCCAAGAACCCAGGTTTGATTCCCCAGGACCACAAAAGCCAGATGCACAAGGCGGCACATGCTTCTGGAGTTTGTTTGCAGCAGTTGGAGGCTCTGGCATGCCCATTCTCATTCTCTTTCTCCCTTTCTCTTAAATAAATAAATAATAGATATTTTTAAAAAATTGTCAATAGCTGGGCGTGGTGGCGCACGCCTTTAATCCCAGCACTCGGGAGGCAGAGATAGGAGGATCACCAAGAGTTCAAGGCTACCCTGAGACTACATAGTTAATTCCAGGTCAGCCTGGGCCAGAGTGAGACCCTACCTTGCAAAACCAAAAAAAAAAAAAAAAAAAAAAATTGTCAATAGCCAGGAACATTTTTCTCAAGCATTACTTTCTAGAGTTTGTTTAAATATAAATCATTAATTCTTTTATTCAAAAAGTATTCATTATGCACTGGTTCAACTCCTGGCTCTGCAGACAAGACCCTCACTCTTCAGTGGGTTAAGTTGCTTTTTCATAGATGTTGTTTATAGGACAGCCTGTTCCCAGATGGTGATGCCCACTCCATGGACATGCCTGGCCTGCTTTTCTGCCCCCAACTCAGATTTCTGTCCCCCTGTGGCATTTCCAACAGGACCCTAGCTGCACTCTTGCTCAAATGTATTCAGTGATGGGGAGCTCCTGCCCCTTCCCAAAGCCCCTCAGTTCCCTCATTGCTCAGCCTCTCACATGGCCCAGGCCTGCCATTTGCTCCTCTTTACATGACATAAGAGAGTCAGGGGAAGTGACTCCCCAGAACCTTATTCTAACTCCCAAAACCACACTAGGGGGTAAGGAAGTGTCACCTGCTTTTTGTTCAGCTGTTACCTGGAGGGGTAAGAGCTTAGGCTTGGTCTGTGGCCCTGCAGGCCTTGTAGGCATTACCCAGGGCCACTCTGCAAAAGTACAGAAGTCCTCAGGAAGCTGAGCAGTACCCAGAGGTTCTTCTATCCCATTCAAGTGACCCAGAGGGATTGTGGCATGTCAGGGTTCCCTGCCCCTTGTCACCACTCCCATATCCCAAGCCCTAGAGAATTCCTAGGAGAGAGATAATGGGCTGTTGTGTAAAAGAATATGATGATGAGGCTCATTCGGTGGCTTATGTCAACACTCCAGTTGAATGAGAGGCCAAAGAGTTGGCTGGCCAGCTCAGAAAGGTCAATATTAACTTGGGCCTCCTCTGGGCCCTGCTCCAGCCTGCTCAGGACAGTGTATCATCCAGCAGCAGCTCACACCAGACCAGCCTACTGACCTCTGAGTACTACACCTAGATTCCCACCTTTGTGCACAGCATTGAGCTGTCCTGGGCACGGGGCTGTCTCAAGTAAAGATCTGAAGAATGACATTCCTTGGAGCACTACAGGACAGGGACCTGCTTACTGTCAGATTTCAACTGACTCCTAATAGAATCCCAAGACTGCTTTATTTTTTCACAGCCCTTAACTCTCCACACCCCTGTTTTCCTTACGTCCTTGTTTTATGCTCCCAAGCCACCATGACGTAGGTGGAACCTGCTTTACTGGGCCTATTTTAAAGATAGCAGGTGGTTGGGGAGAGGAAGAAAGAGGTGGCACAAATAGTGTCTGCCATGTGCCAGCTGATGTGCTAGGCACTTTTGATTAGTGCATCTGGTAGTTAATGGTAGCTGCTAGGAGCTCCATTTTATTTTATCTTATTAAACATTTTATTTTTTTTTATTTATTTATTACAGAGAGAGGGGGGAAAGAGAGAGAGGCAGAGTGAGAATGAGAGCAACAGGGCCTCTAGCCACTGCAAACAAACTCCAGATGCATGTGCCCCCTTGTGCATCTGGCTTACGTGGGACCTGAGAATTGAATTGGGGTCCTTAGGCTTTGTAGGTATGTGCCTTAACCACTAAGCCATCTTTCCAGCCTTATTTTATTTATTTATTTTTATTTTAGAGAGCAGAGAGACAGAGAATTGGCAGGCCTCAGCCACTGCAATCGAACTTCAGATGCTTGTGCCACCTAGTGGGCACGTGCAACCTTGTGCTTGCCTCACCTTTGTGTGTCTAGCTTACATGGGATCTGAAGAGTTGAACATGGGTTCTTAGGCTTCACAGGCAAGGGCTAAGCCAACTCTCCAGCCCTAGGAGCTCCATTTGACAGATAAAGAAACTGAGTAGATGAAAAACTACTATCCTACATTGTGTTGTGTAGAGGTGGCATGCAAAGTCTTTTGGACTTCAAGCTCCTCCACCATGTCCAGTGCCAAGAGAAGTCAAATAACCTATCCTATCACACAGCTATTCAGAGCAGACATGGAACCAGAAGCCTCAAAACAAAGGTTCCTGGTGTCCCAGGCAGCACCCAGAGTAATGATATGCTCAGGGTCACCCATGAACATATGCATACATGTAACGTGTACAGAGGGTGCTGCTGTTTCTGTCTCTAAAGCTAGATCTCCCTCCAGAAATGGTCTCTGCCCTGTGCTATAGACCATGAGGTTAGGATTTCCTCCTACTTGCCCTTCTGGGCCCTCTGGCCTTTACTTTATTCCTAGAGCTTGGCTTTAACACCTTCAAATAATATCTTGCCAAATGACCACTCTGGTCTCAAAGTCCCTAGCTCAGGGTAGCTTAAACTATTTCAACTGGAGGCCGGTGAAGCAGCCTCCTGGGCTGTTGGACATTTATCATGACAATTACTCCTTATTATCCTACAAGGACAGTAATATCATTGCCACTTTACAATGATCCCCACTTTATAGACATAAAAAAAAAAAAACCAGAGGGGGGTGGACTGGAGAGATGGCTTAGCAGTTAAGGTGTTTGCCTGCAAAGTCTAAGGACCTAGGCTCTATTCCCCAGAACCCTCATAAGCCAGATGCACATGGTGGTGCATGTATTTGGGGTTCAATTGCAGTGGCTAGAGGCTCTGAAACACCTTTTCTTTTCTTTTCTTTTCTTTTCTTTTCTTTCTTTTCTTTTTTTTGGTTTTTTCAAGTTAGGGTTTCACGTAGTCCAGGCTGACCTGGAATTCACTATGTAGTCTTAGGGTGGCCTCGACCTCACAGCGATCCACTTACCTCTGCCTCCCAAGTGCTGGGATTAAAGGCATGTGCCACCACGCCCGGCTTCTTTTCCTTTTTCTTTCCTTTCCTTTCCTTTCCTTTCCTTTCCTTTCCTTTCCTTTCCTTTCCTTTCCTTTCCTTTCCTTTCCTTTCCTTTTCTCTCTCTTTCTTTCTTTCTTTCTTTCTTTCTTTCTTTCTTTCTTTCTTTCTCTCTCTCTCTCTCTTTCTCTCCCTCCCCCCTCTGTACCTCTATCATAAATAAACAAATCAAAAGGTTCTAAAAGAGAGAGAGGAGGTAAAGCAATTTGCCCAAGGCTTAGTGAAAGGCAACATGAAGATATGAACCCAGCTCCATTTAGTTCTGAACGTTTCGCGTTGGGCAAGGTCCTCTTTTTAGCCTGAGAAGAACTCACAACAATGCAATGTATGCTGCCCCAGCCACAAAAAATAAGCAGACCTATTCCTGTACCAGGGACCCTTCTCTGCCTTTCATATAGAAAAACAAGTCCAAGGAACCTAAAACCCACCAGAACAGGGCAAGTTACAGAGCATGCAGCCCACATTCCGGGAACCCTGTGCCTAGCAGCAATATTCCACATTGACTGCTACTCTGAGTGTAGGAAGAGTTGGGCAATGTTAGCAGGGCTTCCAGAACCGCTCAGCACAGACCTGGGCCTGTTTGGGAGCCTCTTCCCAAGCACGCATTCAGTGCGCCCAGGCTGCAAGACACTGCCTCCCCTATGGCCATCAGACCCGATGACAATCAGAGACAGGGCGGGCCATTCGAAGCCCCGCTGGCCTACCATGTGGCAGAGGTGGTGCAAGCGACTCACAGGATTGAGAAATGACACCTAGATGCGGCCATTGCCACTTCCTAACAGTCCCAGGAGAGCTGCTGCTGTACCTCCCAGCCTGCCCCTCACTTAGTCCCGAGGGAGTGGGGGGTGGGAGAAGACCCTGGGGCTCGTGTCTCTCTCACTCACCGGCTGTGGCCGAGGCTCCTCACCCCTGAGCGGTCAGCAATCCCCGGTACCGAGCACAGGAAGATCTAGACTCTTCTGGGGCCAGTCCCTCCGCAGGCCTGGGCAGAAACACATCGGAAACACACCGCGATCAGTTGTAGTCCGCCGTGCCCGCGGAGTTGGCGAGACGGGTTGGAGTCCAGGACGTTGGGCACCGCACCCTGCCAGCCTAGCGAGCTCGGGTGCGGGAGGGGGTGGGGGGCGGCGGCTTCCGGGTGGGCTGGGTGCACGCTCCCGGGGTGGGGACTCCCCCTCCCCGAACTTCAGCCACTTGAAGACCCCGGGAAAGGAGGGCGAGCGTGCGCGCGGCGCGGCTCTGTCCCCAGGGAGCTGTGGCCCTCGGTGGCCGCCGGGGACCCACCTGCCGAGCGGGAGCGCCGGGAGAGGCCGCGGGAGCCCGGCCCGCCCTGGCGGGAGGGACGAGGAGGGGCCGCCCTGCGTGTCGGAGCAGCGCCGGCTCGGCTCACCTGGCCGGCCGGGAGTTGGATTTCAGGGTGTGGCCTCAGGTGGGAAACGGCGGCGAGGAGCTCGATGGCCCCAGGGGTGACCCTTGTGGTCCAAATGCTTTCCAACTCCACAAGCCCGGATCCCGACCCCGCACCTTCCAGTCCTGACCCCGCTGCGATCCCTGCGGGCAAAGGCCAGACCTAGTATTGATCGCTGGGCGCCGGCCGTGTGTAATTCGTGCAATTATTTTGCCGTGCAAGAGCACGCCGTGGAGCGGAATACCCACTTCTCCCGCTTCCCAAGCTGGAGGCCTGAAGCCCGGAGCTTCGGTCCACCTGCCCAAGCTGGACGGACACTGTCCCGGGGTATCCTCCCCGTGCAGGCAGGAGTGCAGGATTTAAAGGGATTTCCAGTTCGCACCCGGCTTGGTCCTGAGGACTGTATGGCCTCAAGAGTCCAGGGAAGAGACTCTGGGGGAGAGAAAGCTTTTCAGCAGTACAACAGCACCCAGAATGGGTGAGGCCTGTTCCAGACCCAGTGTCCCTGCTGTTGCCAGCAATGCCCCTGGCCTAAGGTGAGGATGAACATTCCGGCTCAACCCTGGTTTCTGATTGGGGTAGGTTGGGACAGTTGCCCTACTTCTTCTGGGGTAGGGTGGGGGGGTTCTATGTTGGGGGAGGGGCAGTGGCCACCTAACTGTGTCATCTCCAGACAAGGAAGGGGAGAAAATCCTTGCTGTTTTCCACAGAGAGGGCTGTACGCTGTCTGAATGCTGAGGGGACTCTGGCTTGGAAATCCAGGACATCTGGA
Source organism: Orientallactaga sibirica (assembly GCA_036365145.1). Taxonomy (NCBI): domain Eukaryota; kingdom Metazoa; phylum Chordata; class Mammalia; order Rodentia; family Dipodidae; genus Orientallactaga; species Orientallactaga sibirica. Next base: position 40,324,339 of record JAEOAD010000006.1, on the reverse strand, counting down.
TCCCAAATGGCTGCTCTCAGGTGGGGGCTGGGTGAGTGCAGATGTCACAGACAGGGACATAGGACACTGGGGATTTTTTTTAAAAACTATTGTTGGGTACTTCAGTTATTTGCCACATATTTTTGTTTACTAATTCTCTGGTTGTATGGATGCCATGCCTGGATAAATCACCTGCATGGTGGGGTTCTATTACTTTTGTAGTTTACTTTGGGAATCCCACCAAACAGCACTAAGGTGATCCATGGGAACTCAGACCAAAACAGATCTGTGCCCTGTGTGTGCACCCTGGGGAAAGCATGGTGCCAGACATGCGAGCTGTGGAAGGGTGGGATCGAAGCCTGGACAGCTTCTCCCAGCCACCTGCCCAGCACACATAAGTACTTCTAGTCTCTGTTCTCTCCTTACCGTTTTCTCTCCTCCTATCTAGGATCTTCCTAAATGTATGATTGTTTATTTTTCTTTGGCTGGACTCTATAGGCCAAACCCTGACTTTTGTGTCTCCTTAGGAGGCTGGCTCAGTCCTTTGAAGTGAGACAAGTATGGCTTCCCCAAAGATCAGTTACCCAGGGACACAGCTGAATTTGCCTGATGTGGCTACAGGAAGAAAGTTCTGTGGTGTGGAGGGAGGAGAGGGCCAGGCTAGTGCTGAGGATTTGAACACAATGTATTATGGGGTTGAATCTAGAACCAACACTTTACATTACTTTACTGATTCACAAATGTACATGTGAATTATTGTCTTTTAATACAAATGATTTTATATACCCAAACCATAGCTTCAAGCCATAATTTTGAACTGCTGAACCATAATAAATGGTGAATAACAGAGTATTATCAGAAATGAACTACTATCTAATTTGGTTTGACTCCAGGCTTGCATATTCCTCAGTGGCTACTAGCCAAGTCCCATTCTTATCTATAAAAGAGGAGTAAGCCTATAAAATTCTGGGTTCCCCCAACCTTGTGAGCTCCTCCAGTGGGGTTGCTGAAGACCTTGAGAGAGCCAATCAAGACTGACCAGGGAAGTAATGAATTCCCCATCACTGGGAGTAATAAAAAACCACTGTTAGCTATGAGAGAAAAGCTCCTATACTAAATACAAAACTACATTAAGGGCTGGAGTTATGGCTTAGCGGTTATGTTCCTTGCCTGCAATGTGAAAGGACCCAGGTTCCATTCCCCAGGACCCATGTAAGCCAAACACACAAGGTAGCACATGCATCTGGAGTTTACAGCGGCTGAAAGACCTTGGTGCACCCCATTCTCTCTCTCTGCTTCTTTTTCTCTCTCAAATAAGTAAATAAAACAAATATTTAAAAATATATATTTTTTTAAAACTACATTAAGAAACCTCAGGCCTACCACAAATCAACATTTCTGCACTTCTGGCCTCTTTTACATGTGGTTGGATTACACACTGCACATTGGGACAGCTGGGACTCTCAGGACACTCAGGGTGTAACTCTCCCTGCTCCATGCCCAGCTCAGCCCTGTTTCAGAGCAGAGGGCATAACAACAGTGTAGGAAGATCAGCAACAATATGGGGGCAGCATGCCCTCCAGTGTTCACACACCTCCCTTTGATCCCTGTTTCCCTGTTGTGGTGCAGACACACCCGCCTCTGAAGAGATGGCCACTGGCAGGAGTTAGTTGTTGAGGCACTGATGTTCCAAACACTGGGCAGGAGCCCCCGACAAAAGACAAAAGCATGGAGAACAGACATTTCAAGGTGGAAAGGGGCTCTTGGAACCCTGCCCACTCTGGGGCATTGGCCAGCCAGTGCAATCTTGCCAAGGCCTCAGGCAGCACATGGGGTGGAGCAGGCACTTCCCAGTTCTTTCTCAGCCTGTGGCTGTCAGGCCTGTTGTAACATCTGAGTACCAGCAGCTAGAGCTGTGAGCCCAGGTTAGGGCCAAAGAGGAAAGATATGGATCAACTTGTGGTTTAGAAATACAAACACATTATCTTTTCCCTGCACCTTTCTGCTCTGACTTGAAGAGCTTCCTGAGAGCAGGAACCTACTAACAAGCTCTCTTTTTCTCCCAAGCCTTCTTCCTGTGGATACCTCGGCCCTCCTGACAACAGAAGTAATCATGCCTGCCGGTGACTGAACATACCCCGTGGGCCAGGCCCTGGGCTGCGCCTTTGACACATACTATCACACTCCATCCTTACAATAACCCTGGGATGGAAGCACTACACTGTTATATCATGAGGAAAGTGAGGCACACAGTGGTTAAGGTCTCATAATTCCTGCTACGCCAAATATTTGGGTTTTATACCCCCCCAATTTATCTGCTCACTAATGTGAAGAGGTTATTAGGAGGTAGGGTCTTAGAGGTGATTAGCACATGAAGGAAGACCCCCTTGTAACAACCCTGGCAAGAGAGAAGATATTCTAAAGAGAGACACTTGTACCCTCCCCTGAGCTATCAGACTGCCAGACCATGGACCCCAGAGAATTAAAATTTCTCCAGGAGTCCCATGGTGAGGGAAGAGGAAGGCTGAAGCCCTGATGCCTGCCAGAGGAAGAACTTGCCTCTTGGGAAGAAATTTTACAGTTCTGAAAACTCACGAACCCTTGCAGGATAGACCAGAGCAGAGACAATGATGGGTCAGTGGTGGGTGAGACCACATAGTGGCGAGGACTGCTTAATTATACATAGCTCTTGTCCTCTATTGAAACCTAAACCTCTGTCAGTCCTCTTAAAGATGGACTTGGAGTTCACTGGACCTCATTTTTTTTTTTTTTTTTTTTTAGATAGGGTCTCACTCTAGCCGAGGCTGACCTGGAAGTCACTATGTAGTCTCAGGCTGACCTCAAACTCATAATGATCCTCCTATCTCTGCCTCCCAAGTGCTGGAATTAAAGGTGTGCACCAGCATGCCCAGCCCCAATTTTTATTTCATTTCATTTCATTTCATTTCACTTCGTTTCATTTCATTTCATTTCAGAGAGAGACGATCGGTGTGCCAGGACCTCTAGCCACTGCAAATAAACTCCAGATGCTTGTGCCAGCTTGTGCATCTGGCTTTTTATGTGGGTACTAGGGAATTGAACCCAGGTCCTTAGGCTTTGTAGGCAAATGCTTTAACCACTGAGCCAAACTCTAGTAATACCGTCATGAAGGGGGTTAGTACACATAGCCAAGAGATCCCTTAATCAGTAGGCATGTGAGGTTACTGTGAGAAGACACCCGGTTATGAACCAGGAAGTGGGCTTCACCAGACACCAAATCTGCCAACATCTCAATCTTGAGCTTTCCAGCTTCTAGAACTGTGAGAAACCATTCCTGTTGCTCCTAAAGGACACAGTTGATGGTATTCTGTTACAACAACCCAGTGACCTAAGCCAGTTATTGCGGGCAGAAACCAGAATCCAAGTCTGTTGACTCTGCCGCTCAGAAGTCCCTGGTCCCAGGAAAGTCTGAGCTGTTGGCCTGAAGAGGACAACTCAGACCATCACCCGGGAAGGGTGAGTCATGTGCAGTATAGAGATGTGGGGGAATCGCTTCTTGGCCTTTTGGCTAAGATCAAGTATATAGAGATGTGGGGGAGTACTCCCACACAGTTTATAATCAGGGAATGAGGACTGTCACATGTGCAGGGTCACTGAGTTCCCCTTCTGGGATCCAGGTGCTGGGTTTCCCTGCCTGAAGCACCCTGTTTCAAGCCATCTGTTTTTCACAGACCAAACCTGGCTTGACAAATAGGAGGCCAATGTATAGATTGCTGGGGAGGTGGGGGCTGACACCTGTGGACCCTGAGCACTTGGAGGGCAGTTGTCCACTCACCCTGCAGTGCCCAAGCCTCGGTGTCTTGACATGGGTAATCGGGGAAAGAGTGCTTTCCTTGGGAAGATGGTAGGGTGATGAGGTCTAAAGCATTAGAGCAGAAGGGTCCTGAGGACCAGTACCTCCAGACAGGGTGGACACTGCTAACAAAGGGACAAGAAGAGCTCCTCCTACCCTGTGCAAGCATACACCTGCCACAAGGATCCACTGAGCCCAGAGTGGTGTACCATGAGGCAGAATCACAGGATTCTTCCAGAAGACTAGGTTACTACTTGCTACTCAACCAATTCAACAGGTCTGTCCACTTCAGATTCCAGAAAGAGAACCCCTGTTATATTATTGGGAAAAGTGCCTTCCTTTCTACTGATAAATATGTCCTGAGGTCCCAGCAGAGGGAAACTGCCACAGCTGATACCTCAAGCCTCTCTGCTTTTTCTCAAGTTCCAGTCAATTCTAGGCTTTCTACACCAGTGGGAATACATAGACTGTCCCCCAATAAAAACTGGCATTCTGGCTGGAGGAATGGCTTAGTGGTTAAGGCATTTGCCTGCAAAGCCTAAGGACCCAGGTTCAATTCCCCAGGACCCACGTTAGCCAGATACACAAAGTGGCGCATGTGTCTGGAGTTTGTTTGCAGTGGCTGGAGGCCCTGGCATGCCCATTCTCTCTCTGTGTGTGTATATAAATAAATAAATAAATAAATAAATAAATAAATAAATAAAGAGCCAGGGAGCAGAAAGAGCCACCTCTGCAGTAAGGACACTTACTTTAGAGACATGATGAATTCATTTAATATCTTTCTGCTACAATTGCTTTGCAGGCCCTTCTCTTAATGGCCTCCAAAGTTCCACACAAATGTCTTTTGCTGGCACTTTAGCTCTCTGGCTGGCACTGCAGCTGGCAGAACAACAGCTGAGAGCCTCCTTGAATGGAAACACTTCATTATCCTTCCTTCTCTGTCCTGGGACTGCAGCTGCCACCTTAGGTCTGAGGCTGGAGCAGGGCTGTGACTGTGGCAACCTCACTGCAAAGCCCAGAATCTGACTTTCAGGCAGGACAGGTGAGTGGGTGGAGGGAGGCCTGTGCCTGGCCAGGTGAGGGCCAAGGCTTGTGAGGAATTAGGATGGCTGTCCAAGGCCTACCAGACTCCTTGGGTAGAAGACTTTAGGTCTAAAGACATGGAAGATCACAGGGTCTGGGCTGTGTGGCCCTCAGGAAGCACTGCCCACTGGGTCAGTTTGAAGATATGGCCATCTAACTGCCACTTGGCTGGTCTGTGCTCGGTTATCAACTCTTCTTTGGGTCTTGCCAGCTTTCTGGCACATACTTGACAGTGAACTTTTTTTTTTTTTTTTCAAGGTAGGGTCTCACTCTGGCCCAGGCTGACCTGGAACTCACTATGTAGTCTCAGGATGGGCTCGAACTCCAGTGATCCTTCTACCTCTGCCTCCCAAGTGCTGAGATTAAAGATGTGCGCCATCACGCCTGGCTACAGTGAACATTTTTGTGAACCATGGCATGGTGGGTCATGGTCGCACCACTGCCACACCTCTACCTGTGTCTCTGCTGGGAGGGTGCATGGCCAGGAGGCAGCTCCTCCCCTGGACTGCATGCAGGCTTACTCTTACATTCATCTTCACTCTCGTTCTGAGCCTGGCTGTAACCTTCCCATGGGCTGAGACCTCCATCTCTCTTCTCATTTCTAGATCTAGGACAGATCATTTTCCAGAAAGTTCTACTCTAAAATCTCCTTGCCTATCTCAGACCTCTGACAGTGACGACTGCCTGGGGATGAAGATATATACTGGTGAAAAGACTATCTGAGCTAGAGCGCCCCCCTCCCCACTTCTGCACAGACTCTTTCATGTCCACATTCTCTCAAAGTTGCTCCCCTCGTTTCTTTTTTGTAATTTTTCAAGGTAGGATCTTGCTGTAGCCCAAGCTGACCTGGAATTCATTATGTAGTCTCAGGGTGGCCTCAAATTCATGGTGATCCTCCTATCTCTGCCTCCTGAGTGCTAGAATTAAAGGCATGTGCCACCATACTGGCTGCTCCCCTCTTCTTAAGGCATTCTCAGCCAACAGTTAGCATGGAAGATGCTACTTGGGACACACAGAACTTGAGCCAACCCATTCACAAATTAGATCTGGTTATCAGCTAGTGGCCTGGTGCCACGGACAAGTCTGTCCTTGGGAAATACTTGATTAATAAGCACAGGCTAAGCCGGGCGTGGTGGCGCACGCCTTTAATCCCAGCACTCGGGAGGCAGAGGTAGGAGGATCACCGAGAGTTCGAGGCCACCCTGAGACAGTGGTCAGCCTGGACCAGAATGCACAGGCTAGGTTGGGAATCAGTGTTGAGCAGAATGCAGGGTGAGATGGCAGGGCCCAGGCTCCTGTGATGACAGCATTCACAAAGGAGGGAGGATGAGGATATCCAGTTTCCAATGTCAGACCAAACCACCTCTCTCTAGCCATCAAACTGCCTAATGGTTCTCACCTGCTCCTGCCAGGGGAGGGGAGGAGTGCCTCTGGTACTGCTATTGATGGACAGGTAGCGAGTAACGAAGAGTACTGGGCAGAGAGGCAGTGCTTTTAGTTAGCTGGGTGATCTCAGAACCCACCTTCCTTCCCTATAAGATGGTGATGGTTGGATTAAACATTCCCAGGACTCCCTCTGGCTTGAATGTGCTGCAGCAGTCTAAGAGGGCCAGCTCATGGGTATTGGTAACCCTTTCCTCCTCTGCTGTGGCACAACTGGTTCCCCTAACTTCTTCTACCTGGGTACTTCCTTGCACAATTCCATATGTAGCCTCATTCAAAGCTGAAAGAAAGAATATGGAACCAGGCATGGTGGTGCATGCCTTTAATCCCAGCACTCAGGAGGCAGAGATCGGAGGATCACTGTGAGTTCGAGGCCACCCTGAGACTACATAGTGAATTCCAGGTTAGCCTGGGCTAGAGCAAGATCCTACCTCAAAAATAAATAAATAAATGAAGGCAGGAACAAAGGAAGGAAGGAAGGAAGGAAGGAAGGAAGGAAGGAAGGAAGGAAGGAAGGAAGGAAGGAAGGAAGGAAGGAAGGAAGGAAGGAAGGAAGGAAGGAAGGGAAAGGAAAAGAAAGAAAATGGAGCTAGAGATGTTCCAGGCTAGGAAGCTGAACCATAGAACCAGTCTTCCTGTTTTTAACTTTGCTACACCTTGGCTTTCAGGAACCCCTGCACCATGCACGTGGCCTTGGGCAAGGTGACTGGTTTGTTGCTATTTGCCCTGAGGAGAACAGACTGGGCCCCACTGCACTGGGATCAGAGGTCAGAACATTGCACCAGCCAACTTGAGTTTTCTGCACCTGCTTCTCTGAGCACACAGAGGAGCCCTCCCTTGGTTCTGAAGTAAGGAAAAAGGACACTTTCTTAGCCAAGAGGCCTAGGAACTGAGTATACAGGAACTGTGGGCAAGCACAAGCAGATTGTCACCAAGGCAGAGATGCCCAGTTTTCTGATCCAGGCAGGGCTTTGGCAGTGTAGTTTGCCCTAGAGAAACCACATGTGCACAAAGGCAGCTATCCGTGTCTCTCTGGAAATACTTGGGTCTCTGAACTGCCATAATGTCATAATGAAGTTTTATAGACCATACTGGCCAGCATGGTGTCCCCTTGCTGGGGTTGAGGCTGTGTGTAGTTATGAAGGAACTGTTGATTTGTATGGCATTGCTCCCAGCATAAACTGTCATGTTCTGGGTTTGCCTTGTTTTGCCTTGTGAACAGAATGTGAGGTTACCTTCTATAATTCCTAGTACAAATAACTCTTTGGGAATAAAAGCAAAAAGCCTCTGGAATTGAGCTCTGTGTTTACTAGGTATCCCCAAGTCACTTGCCAGAGTGACTACACTCAGCCCTCCAGGTTTTATGCTTTAGATCGGACAAGTTACTACACGATTCCTCAAGGAATTGCAGCCACCATACGAGAAAGGATTTCCAGGCTCAAAGGCCTCTTAATCCCTTCACTAGGTGCAGCCTATTCCAAGACCTTCAACTCTGGATCCCAGAAGAAACTTGAATGTCCAGTGAGTCCCCAGGGAACCTCAGCACACAATCTGCTAAATGGATCTGATGCTGTGACTCATCCTAGCTTTCTTGAGCCTGGATCTGTCCTTATTCTGAGAGCCTCCGCTTCTCACAGGGGAGCGTTCTTTCCACAGCCTTGCCAGGATCCCTTTCCCCAGTCCCCTCAGCAAGGTGTTGGGGTCTCTTCCTCCTGACACTTTGCTCCTCTGATATTCTTTGCAGTTCCCACATAATTGATCCTTATTCAGCTCATAGGTATTATAATTATCTCTTTGGGCCAGGAGACCAAAATACATGAAGTAATTTATCCAAGTCATGGGGCAGAGACAATGCAGGCTTGTCATCCCTGCTTCTCCTGTACAGTCACACACCGTTTTAGATCTGGCTACTGCTGCAGTTCTCCCTAAGCTCCTCTGCCTGGACCTGAAGATCAGAACAGTTTTCTTCATAGTTTTCTGTTGGATGGCAAAATTCCTCTGCATTGAATAACTTTGCCAGCTTTGTCAAAAGCAGCTGGGGGCTGGAGAGATGACTCAGCAGTTAAGATGCTTGCCTGCAAAGCCTAATCACCCTGGTTCAATTCTGCAGTACCCATGTAAAGCCAGATGCACAAAGTGGCATAGGCATCTGAAGTGTTTGCAGTGGCTGGAGGCCCTGGTGCACCCATTCTCATTTTCTCTCTTTCTACTCTCAAATATATATATATATTTTTTGAGGTAGGGTCTCACTCTGGCTCAGGCTGACCTGGAATTCACTATGTAGTCTCAGGGTGGCCTCGAACTCTTGGTGATCCTCCTACCTCTGCCTCCCGAGTGCTGGGATTAAAGGTGTGCGCCACCACTCCTGGCTTCAAATATTTTTTTTTAAGTAGCTGGAACAATTCACAAGTGACTGTGTGAACAGGGTCATCAGACCCCTGCCTGAGATCTCAGATGCTCCCTGTGTACAATAAATGCACAAGATGGAACAATAAGCTCCATCTAGGTGGTTTCTTTGGGGTCTCATGCTCTGTAAGTAAGCTCTCACCCCAAGACTGAGGGAGGAGCATCCAAGGAGTAATTTTGACACAGGAAACTCCATCAGAGTGACTGCTTTGGGGGCCCCACATTCCTATATGCTCTGTAAGTGATCCCGCCCCCCAATAAACTCAGTTCATTGAACTGGCATTAGTGCAATTGTGCTTTGGTCTGCCATCTTTGTCCTATTAGAGATGTGTGTTCACATCTCCCTAGGAGAAAAATTTCCTGCAACATGTTCATTCTTGACTTAGCCTTTTTGATCCATCTTTATAAAGTTCCACTTCCAGTATTGGTTTAAATTCATAAGTATCTGGACCAGAGGAATGGATGACAACTCCAGGAATGAGTCTGGGGCTCAGAGAGGGCACAGTTGCTGACCTGACTCTATGACTCAGGTTATTTCTGATGGCGCTGACCCCAAGTTCAGCTTTCCTTTCCATTCCTCTAGAAGGCAAGCTTCCCCAAGCTTGGTCCAGTCATCTTTCCCCCACCCCCTCTTCTAGCTACCAGGGCTTTGTACTTAGTTAGGCAATCGTGGTCATTGGAACAAACACTTCCCACATCCAACATCTTGCAAGGGGCCAAGACCTGCTAGAAACTTAATCCCCAGTGCTATAGTGTTGAGAGGTGTTGAGCACGAGGGTACTGCCCTCACAAGTGGATTGATGTCCTTACCACAGGAGTTTATTATCAAAGTCAGTTCAACCCTTTTGTTCTCTCACAATCTCTTGCCTATGCATCTTCTGCCACAGGCTGATACATCAACACAAAGGCCCTTGCCAGATGGGGGCTACCTTGAACCGCTCAGACCTCAGAACGGTGACCCAAATACTATTGTATATAAATCACCCGTCTCACATATTATGTTACAGCCGAATGTAACAAACCAAGACACCAGGAATAATCAAGTTCCCCTTTATCTTAACCACCCACTTCATGCCTCAGCCTTCCCTGGAGCTAGTGGCTGAACACTGATGGGGGAGAAGAGTATAGATGGGTGACAGCTTTCTGGGACCAGGCAGACAGCTTATGGGCACAAGAAAGCCATGGCCCCTGAAGCTTCCATGTTCCATGCTCTGTCCTGTTGCTGACTAGTTCGCTTCTACCATGGAGACTCAGAGACATGAATTCCCTCAAAGCCGTTTTTGGACAAGCTTGCAAAATGTCACTCTTACTGCCCAAGTCTGACAGACTGCTCTGCCACTGGGCCCTTCCGTTGACAGTCTAGAGGACATCTCTGCAAAGAGCTCTCCCATGAGCTTTTTCTGCCTTTAGCAGCCGGGACACAGTGCACTGGAGGCATCTCTGGGCCATGTGGGTAAAGAATGCAGCATTTTAACATCTTGGCCTCTGCTTGATTCAGGCCAGTACCCTAGGCGGAGGTGCTCCCACAGAGATGGGCATGTTGTAAGAAAGTCAGCTGTCCAGAGCCTTTACTGAGTTTCTTAAAGCCCTCCTGCCCCTAGGCCCCCTCCTCTACCTTAGACCCCCTTCTGGCAGTTACAACCTGTGAGTCTGCTGTTTCCCTGGGCTCAGCAGCAGCTACCAACTCTGCCCAGCTGGGTCTTAGCTGCTGCTCAGCTCTGCACCCCTGGAGCCTCCCCAGCTTGGAGCCCCTTTTGGAAACAAGAAGGTTTTTCATAGCTGGGGCACTTTTCTCATCCTGGAGCCAGATGTGGGAGACAGTGTGGGCTCTTCTTGACCCCAGTCCCATGTGCTCAAGAGGTGGTGTTGGTTATCCTTAGGAATGGGGCACAGGAGTGGGCTGGAGACCCCACTGGCCTGCATCTTCCCTATGGCTGGCACATCCCAGAGAGCTCAGTCTATCCTTAGGGGACCAAAAAGGTGTGTATCCTCACACTCGCACCACCCCAGGGACATGGAGCTTCCACTGAAATCAGGTGCTTCCAAATGGGCTTGCTCTTGTTGCCAATCCTCTTCTGGTGCCCCTGCCACCAGAGTTCCTAGAGTGTCACCTCTGAGCCTGGCAGGGAAATCTCCCTACAGAGGAGATTTTGTGGTCCTTCTTGGAGCACTTATGAGACCAAGTCCCAGGCCCATCCTGAACTTGTCATCTACTGTGCAACTTAGTTCCCATCACAACCAGCTTAGGGAAAGATACCCCGCCCCCCGCAATGCAGAATGCAGGACTCTCCTGGCCTTGGTGTGCAATGCTAGCAAATGGGAGACTGCACTCACCGAATTGCTCTTGCAGCTCACTGGGGGCGGGTGTGCTTTATAAACTTTGAGTTCCCAGGGCCTGGTGGAATCGACCAGGCAAGAGCCCTGTGGCAGAGGCGGGGAGAACAAGGCTGCTGGAGCAACACGGTGCAGCCAGGAAGCCTCCTAACCTTAGCCTAAAGCTGACTTTCAGAGGCAGAGTTGGCCAGGTCAAGCCCAGGGAAAGGGTGTGACCTGGAGCTGGGACCCAGAGGACTGACAGACACTCAATAAATATTTGTGGAATGAATACATGAGTGCCAGGTAAGAGTGGCCTCCTGAAGGGCATCTTGGTGGCACTGGCTTGGCCCAGCTGGAGCAGGAACAGCAGAAATAAGCCTTGTGTCTCTGGCATGGAGTCTGAGGCCTGATAGCATTGAGCTATTTCAAAATTCCACCTGGTGGGAAGGGTAGGGTAGCACGTAGTGTTGGACATGGGACTTGTTATTTTGGGAAGCCACAGCTTCTCTGGGCCACTGGCTTTAACATGGAGTTAGCCTCTCTGTCTCAGTGGCTTTGACAACACCTGGGCACCCTGTCCCCAGTCTAGTAAGCCAGAGCCTGCCGCAGCAGCAGGGACCTTACCTTGGCTGCTCTTGGGCAGCTGGGCCTCCCACTCTCCCACTGCTGCAGGCTGCCACTTGTCTGGAGCCCAGAAAGTGGTGCTCCCTTGGTGGGGGGGGGAGAAAGAAAGAAAACAAAAAGAAAAAAGAAAGAAAAACACCTCAGCGATTTTCTCACCCAGCCTCTTCTCCTGAAGGCTCCTGGTTGGTATCTTCCTGTCTCTGTGGGCATAGCCTCCCTCCCCACAGTAGCTTACTCACCCATGTGCCCTCAAGCCTGCCAGCTGTGTGGGGGAGGCAGGGGCCCCACGCCCCTTTGCTTGACACACTGGGGCCTGCCCTACAAGGGTCAGGGGCTCAAGGGTGGCCCCCTAACCATGCGCCAGACAGCATCATTCATTGGATGTGAACTCAGCAGGGTGCTGACCAGCACTGCCTTGGGAGGAGGACAGGATTCCTGACAGGGGAAGTGTGTCCCTGATCCCTAGGGCTCTCTGTGAGAGGACTAATTGATGTGCTTGCCTGGTGTCCTCAGTGAATTTGGATCCCACCAATGGCTAACCCTCAGGACTACTTCCTACCTTGGCATCTTGCCATGTCTCTGTCCTGTGGACCCACTGAGGACCAGGGCCTGCCCCAGCTGACAGCTGTTCCTCAGCCTGCCCAGGCCATTTGGTGTCCCTTCTCTCCAGCACCCACCCAGGACTGGGCCTGCCCAGCATCAGGTAGGATCAACCGCTGAGCCCATCTCCAGCTCTCTGCTGACCCAGCAGCTGTCATCAGCAGAGGCCTGGATCACATACTGCTACACACACTCACTCACCCTCTTGCACACGTGGGTCCACACCCAGCACAGAGCCACCTACCTGTACAGGCCTGTCTAAGCAATCCAGCCTTGCTCTCCAAATGCCACTCGCTTACAGAAACATCCTCATGAAAGGTGAGCTCAACGCCAGCCTGGGAGGACTCCAGTCAATGTGGACAAGACTCCCCTTCTCTCCCAGCACCTCCAGAGGACACATGGGCGACTGATCACCATGTCTGCTATTGTATTCTGCCAGCTGCCGTCTCTCCCTGGGCACCTCTGGCTCCTGCTGTGCCTTCCATGTCCTTAGGGGGTGGCAGCAGAGTCATAGCAAGTCCCATCTTTCTCCGAGCCAAGGTAGGGAGGGGAGAGCGAGAAGGGGCGGGCCTCAGGTGCAGCTCCAAGTTTTCAGCTCCCAAAATAATCAGATGCCGAGGAGAAGGAAGAAAAGCTCTGGCGGGCGGGTGACTCAGTGGCGGTGGGCAGGCTTAGTCACCTGGATGGCTGTTTGCGGCTCCTGGCACGTCAGTAAAGGAGGAGTACCCTCCCCCACCTGCTGTGGTCAGCCACTGCTGTCAGAGGGAGCTGGCCACAGATCCCCAGCGCGTCCAGCTCCTGCCTTCCTCCTCCTCCGCGATCAGGGCCCGGCAGCCCTGGCCGCGGCGAGCCCCTCCTCCACAGTGCACCCGCGCTCACTTTGGGATTTCTCCATTAAATCCTCAGGCAGCGACCTGCTCTTCAGGGCGCGAGACTGCTCCAACGTTGCTTGGCAATTTTGATATCGTCGGGTGTTGCCATGGGAAGGAAGGTGATGTCATTCACACACACACACACACACACACACACACACACACACACACACACACTGAATTTACAAATCAGCTGGGGCTGGAGCTATTTATAAAAACACGTTTTTCCCTGCCTCCTTTTATTGAGGGGGAGGAAGAGCTGCCATCAGGGTTCTGAGGGAGCTCATTGTACTCCACTCCACTTTTACCCCCCTCCCAGAAGCCAGACCTCCCTGGATCATCACTAAGCCCCCAAGTTTGGAACTGTAGGATGCAACTGGAGGGGGCTGGCCACAGCTGGGCTGTACTCCCCTTTCAGGCTCTCAACTGGCTCTGTGTAGAGGATGGGGGTGTCAGACACTATGCGTGCCAGCCTCCCACTCTCCCTAGCCCCTGACCAGAAGCAGCTGCACTGTAGGAGGCTTAGGCTCCCCAGTGCCCACCCACTTGCTCCCCGGCCAGCACCAAGTAGTTCAGCCTTTCATCACACCCTCCCCATATCTCTCAGTCTTGTCTCCTTCATGGGGTACATTTTTTTTTTATCTCTCACGTCCAAGTGTGGGGTGTCCAAGCCCTAGTCTGGTTCCCCTGTTTGTTTTTCCCCTGCACCTACCCATCACTCTTTTGAAGAACCTCCTCTCTGTGGCTTGGACCATAATCTAGGAAATGCCAGCCCAGAACCCATGTCCACAGCTTGTCTCTGCCTAGCCAGTGACTGCTCCCCAGGCCCACTGATGGTCACAATCAGGGTAGGGGAACAGCTGGGAGCTTTTGACTCCAGTCCCTAATGCTCAAAGTGGTAGTAGCATGTACATATTAATTTTTATTATTCTACCTTAATTTTCCACATAACAAAGCCATGTGATATTTAGGTAACAGCCAAGACTTGAGTTTTCAATCTTGAAGTTCACATCCTTGCTCCACCATTCATTTATTGAGTGACCATTGGCATTTAAACAATTGAACCTTAATTTTCTCCTCTGTAAAATGGGAATGACTTCACTTGCTTCACAGGATTGTGGGAATTAAATGAACAAAGCTCCTGGCACAGAGACCCTCATCTAGGGAGCACAATCATTTACTACTCATTCTTTTTCTTTTTTTCTTTTTTTTTTTTTTGGTTTTTCGAGGTGGGGTTTCACTCTAGCCCAGGCTGACCTGGAATTCACTATGTAGTCTCAGGGTGGCCTTGAACTCATGGCGATCCTCCTACCTCTGCCTCCCGAGTGCTGGGATTAAAGGCATGCACCACCACGCCCAGCTTACTACTCATTCTTATCCATCCACTAACTGGCAGCCACGACCCTAGTTGCTGCCTGTGCAAAAGTCTCAAGCTGTTCATACAGACATTTTGAATGTTGGATATCATGGTATTAAGCACAAAAACTTCACTTAGCGGCTGTGGTAGTTTGAATGGATGTCCCCCAACAGATACAGGAGTTTTATTCAGCTTGTAACTTATTAGATTTCCAGCAGCCTGGCTGGAGGAGGTGTCACTGTGGGCAGATCCTGGGGTCCAGCCCTAAGGTGTCACTGGAGGCAGATCTGAATTCTAGCCTAAAGGTATGCAGAGTGCTTGAGCTCTGCCTGGGGTTCCTGGAGTATTTGCTTTTGGTGGTGCTGTTGGTGGTATTTTTCTCGGTGTGGACCTGTGAAAGGGGGACAAACTTCTTCCACCATTATGGAACGTCCCCTGCATCTGTAAGCTTCAAATAAATCCCATTCCTCCCATAAACTGTCTGGTTTGGAGGTTCATTCCAGCAGCTGACTGCAACAGTGGCTAACATGAAATACTTTCCCATTAATTCGGTTGTCAGTTCCTAGTTTGGAGAATTCTGCATTTCCTTTTTATATTTCAACACAACTTTGTGAGTAAACAGCTATAAATAATCCAAGTCTGCTGTATCTTACTAATGACCCAGGAATGCAAATTAAGACATGGTAGCCCATGCCTATAGTCCCAGCACTCAGGAGGCTGAGGCAGGAGTGCTGTGAGTTTGAAGCCAGTCTAGGTTACACAGTTAGTTCCAAGTCAGACCAGTCTGGGCTACAGAGGCCCTATTTTAAACGACAAATTGTAGCCAGGTGTGGTGGCACATGCCTCTAACCCCAGCACACAGGAGGCAGAGGTTGGAGGAATCTCTGTGCGTTTCAGAGCAGCCTGAAACTATGGAGTGAATTCCAGGTCCACCAGGGCTATAATGAGACCCTACCTTGATAAAACAGAACAAAAAATAATTGTGTGCACACATACACACAAATATTAGCATGGTTTGTGACTAGAAAAAAGTCAAAGCTACCAAAATGTCCATGAGTAGGGGATTGATTAGTATAGATTGGTATTTCAGGATGCAAGGAAGTACCTGATGCATCCAAATGTGTAGGGGAGGGTGACCTTGACAACCGAGAGAAAAGACCAGGTTGTTGAACAATATAATAGCATATATATATATATTTAAATTTTATGTATTTATTTGAGAGATTGAGATAGGGAAAGAGGCAGACATACACACATGCACACACAGAGAAAGAGGCAGAGAGAGAGAGAATGGGCACACCAGGGCCTCAAGCCACTGCAAACAGACTCCAGAGCATGCGCCACCTTGTGCAGCTGGCTTATGTGGGTCTGTGGAATTGAACTGAGGTCCTTTGGCTTTGCAGGCAAATGCCTTAACTGCTAAGCCATCTCTCCAGCCCGGTATTTATATATACATTTCTTCCTTTCTTTTTCTTTTTTTTTTTTTTTTTTTTTTTTTTTTTTGAGGTAGGGTCTCACTCTAGCCCGGGCTGACCTGGAATTCACCATGTAGTCTCAGGGTGGCCTTGAACTCATGGTGATCCTCCTACCTCTGGCTCCCAAGTGCTGGGATTAGAGGCGTGCACCACCACGCCTGGCTCCAATATTTATATATATATTTTTTTTATTAAATTTTTATTTATTTATTTATTTGCAAGCTGAGAGAGAGTAGGAGGGAGAGAGGGAGGGAGGGAGGAGGAGACAGACAAAGAGAGAATGGGCACGTCAGGGCCTCTAGCCACTGCAAACGAACTCCAGACACATGCACCCCCTTGTGCATCTGACTTACGTGGGTCCTGGGGAATCGAACCAGGATCCTTTGGCTTTGCAGGCAAACGCCTTAACTGCTATGCCATCCCTCCAGCCCAATATTTATATTTTTAACAACAAATTTCTTCTGGTGGTTACCCTTGAGATTTGGTGTAGTGAAAGAATTTGGCTTTTTGTACTTTGCATTGTTTGACATTTTCTTTTAAAAATTTTTTACATAGGTTATATAGTCTTATATCCTCTCTTGTTTGACAATTTCAATAAGCATGATTTTCTATTTTAAAAAAAAATACAAAATTAGGGCTGGGGAGATGCTAAGCAGTTAAAGGTGTTTGCTTGCAAAGCTTGCCAGCCTGGGTTCAGTCCTCCAGTAGCCACGTAAAGCCAGGTGGACAAAGTGCAGCATGCATCTGGAGATCATTTGTAGTAGCAAGAGGCCCTGGTATGCCCATACTCTCTCTGTGTCTTGCAAATAAATAAAAATATTAAAAAGTACAAACTTAGCCGGGCGTGGTGGCGCATGCCTTTAATCTCAGCACTCGGGAGGCAGAGGTAGGAGGATTGCTGAGAGTTCGAGGCCACCCTGAGACTACATAGTTAATTCCAGGTCAGCCTGGACCAGAGTGAGACCCTACCTTGCAAAAACCAAAAAAAAAAAAAAAGTACAAACTTAAAAAAGTAAGGCTTTAAACCTACAAAATTAGAAGCTAACATAGAAACCCAACAGCTATGAAGAGTACTTGAAACATGTATATTTGAACATTTCCCCACAAACTTTATTTTAAGGCAATGTAGGAGCCAGGCGTGAAAAATACTTTTTGTTCTTTCTTGTCCTTTAAATTTCCAGAAATGGTCTGTTTTTGAGGAAAGGAAAATACCAAGATATGAAAAAGCTAAGGTGAGGGATAGTTCATTATACTAAATTTGAAACAATAATTTATTCAGAATACAACTAGTTACTCTAAGAAATGTAACATTTCTAAGTCACTGCTATCTTGTAAAAAAAAAAGCAGAAGTCAGGTGTGGTGGTGCATACCTTTAATCACAGCACTGGGGAGTTAGAGGTAAGAGGATCACTGTGAGTTTGAGGCCAGCCTGGGACTACAGAGTGAGTTCCAGGTCAGCTTGGGCTAGAGTGAGACCCTGCTTAAAAAAAGAAAAAAAGAAAAGAAAGAAAGAAAGAAATTTCTGAAGAAACCATCAGCAGTCAAAAATTCAGGAAACTAAGCCTTTAATCCCAGCACTCGGGAAGCAGAGGTAGGAGGATCACCGAGAGTTCAAGGCCACCCTGAGGCTACCTAGTGAATTTCAGGTCAGCCTGGGCTAGAAAGAGACCCTACCTTGAAAAAAAAAATTCAGGAAATTCTCAAATGGTCCAGATTTTTGTTGCAATATCTAGCAGATAGAGATAACAGTCTATACATGAAAAGAATTGGGACAAAATAAACCATGTTTTCACGCCCTGTTCTGAATCAGTCAAGTTCTTGAACCACAAGCATGGAGAACCAAGAGCCCAGTGGAAGCCAGGGTGGCCAGTGGCCTCTAAGCATCAGCACTGACTCTAGTCTCCACAAATCTTAGCACCAGAACCAAAGGTACTCCTGCACCAACCCAGCTGCTGCATCTCGGCACTGGGGTTCAGGGGAATTCTGATCCTGGAGACAGTGCTTCTGGTATCATATGTGCTGTGGGCAACAAAATTAACCTTTAAATGAAAGGGATATGTAGGCAAAACAAACAACAAGCACCACAAAATAGCAGCTAAGGGTTACCACAGCATCTCTGTCATTAAAAAAAAAAAAAAAAAAAAAACAGAGCCAGGCGTGGTGACACATGCCTTTAATCCCAGCACTGAGAGGCAGAGGTAGGAGGATCACCATGAGTTCAAGGCCACCCTGAGAATATATAGTAAATTCCAGGTCAGCCTGAGCTAGAATGAGACCTTACCTTGAAAAAAAAAAAAAAAGAAAAAAAAAAACAAACAAACAAACAAAAAATAGTGGGGCTGGAGAGATTGCTTATGGTTAAGGCATTTGTTTGCAAAGCCTAAGGACCCATGTTCAACTCTCCAGATCCCATGTAAGCCAAAGCACAAAGGTAAGGCAAAAGTGCAAGGTCGCACATGCCCACTAGGTGGTGCAAGTATCTGGAGTTAGAGTGTAGTGGCTGAGGCCCTGGCTCGCTCTGTCTCTAAAATAAAAAAAAAAAATTAAAAACTCAGGAGCTGGGCGTGGTGGCATATGCCTTTAATTCCAGCACTAGGGAGGCAGAGGTAGGAGGACTGCCATGAATTTGAGGGCACCCTGAGACTACATAGTGAATTCCAGGTCAGCCTGGTCTAGAGTGAAACCCTGCCTCAAAAAAACAAAAACATCAACAAAAACAGGGCTAGAAAGATGGCTTAGTGGTTAAGATGCTTGCCTGCAAAGCCCAGGACCCAGGTTCAGTTCCCACATAATGCCCAAGGTGGCACATGTGTCTGTAGTTCGTTTGCAGTGGATGAAGGCCCTGGCATGCCCATTCTCTCTATCTCCCTCTCTCTCTCATAAATAAATAAATAAATAAATAAACAAACAAACAAACAAATAAATAAATAAATAAATAAAATAAGCATTGTCAATTCCTGAGCTTGGGAGTGAGCAATCAATAGTTCATTCTTTTATTCCTCTTGTCTTCATGGACTTCTGAAATCACATAGCCTGCACAGACTGAAACCACTGCCTCTATCATGCTATATGACAGGGATGTGGTAAGAGAATCTATAAATTAGGATCTAGGTTTTTTTTTTCTCCCCAGTTTTGTATTAAGGAGATCGACCAGTCATAGGAAGCCCTGCGAAGGCTTGGCTGCCTATTGTAGGGAAGAGGGCTCAGAACCATGGTCCTGGGCTGGAGGTGTGTCCTGTGTGCTCCTTATCCTAGCAGAATCACCTCTAACTCCGGTAGCTAATGCGCTGTCTGGAGCAGAAAACCCAGCACAGTGCTTTGGCAGGTGCTTATGTGAGCTTTGTTGAATGAATGAGGAAACATCTGAAGAGGTTTATGCTCTAGCCACCCTTACTGAAAACATGAATCACAGAGCCGAAAGGAACTCAGGGAAGACACGCCCTTCCTTCTAAAGATGCCAACTGCAGCCCCAAGAGATTGACTCAGCAAAGCCATAGAGGAAACTAGAGGCAGTCAGGTCTGGAACTTGGTTTTCCCCCCAACTCCCCACAGGCTTGGTTGTACCCTACTTACTGCAGGAAGCCCTGAGCGTGATGTTTCTATAATTGTGTCAAAGGCAGTGGCAATGCTGTCACTACAGGCATTTCTTTGAATTTAGCTCCCAGGGATCTGCAGTGTGAATCAGTCAAGCCAGTGTCCTCACAGTTCCCCAATAAAGGCTGCTAGTCTACTCCTATGTTTTTGTGAATGGACATATACTATAGACTTAGAAGTAACTTGCCTCTCCTGCACCAGAGCTGGGGACTTAGCAGGAACAACTGCTTACACCGGTATTGCCCCACTGCAGTTTCAAACAATCATTTGGGGAAGCGTTTGGAAAAGCCATATGCACAATGAAACCCTAAAATTTTCATAAACCAATGCTTCCCAAGTTTCCCCAAAGAGTAAAAATGGTTAGAAACAAAGGTTTGGGTTCCAGTGTGAGAAAAATTCCCCTTTACTGTGCAAATTTTCAAGATTAGGTTCATGACCAGATTCCCCACCCACCTTTACAAAGGCCTTTCTGATGGTGGTGCTGGGCCTGTCTCCACATGTCTACACTGTCAGCGCCTCTCATTGCAGGGCTAGGGAGGAAGATTCCCCTGCCTCTCCCCCACCCCAAATGCAGGCATTTAAGCAGACATTGCCACTAGAGACCTCTGTTGTCCTGTATGATACCCCAGAGCTGGCCTTACCTGGGAGGCACCTAGAGTCTTCATTCAGGAGGGCTACTCCAGAGGCAGGGAACAGCAGGCACCAGCCAATGCACTACTCCCACTCCACTGTGTTGGCAGCAAAGGGAAGATGGCCAGATCAACTCCTGGGATCCTCAGAGAGAAGGCTCCAGTGTCTTGCCAGTGGGGGTGCTTTAGGTTCTTTCTGTGCCCTCTCCTCTTGCCCTGTTCCCCTCTTGCCCTGGGAGGTGGGGTGGGAGTTGAACAAAGTGTAGTGGCCAGCACACTAGTGTGAGGAGGTGGCATTCTTTCCACCACTCAAGGGAAATCAGTACCTGGGACCACACCTCAGTGAATATCTTTGAGAATTCCTCCCCCAACAAAGGAAGGAGGGAAGGAGTTGCCCAGAAGAGGGCCTACCAGGCTGCTTGCTGCAGGACACGCCCCTCAGCCTCCTTGTTGGCACTCTTCCCGAAAGTCAAGCTGAGGAGGCTTTCCAGTAGCCCGGGACTGGCTGCAATCCTGCTGGCCAGTGGACAGCAGACAGGGAAGGAGGCAAGAATTACTTTCCTGGAGGAGCCTCCTCCAACACCTCTGCTTTTGGGGAGCCTAGGGAAGCTAGAGAAAGGGACAGAGGCGTGGCCATGAAGAAACAGACTCAGAAAAGAGGACAGCAGCACTGCGAGGAAGGGGCATGGGCCAGAATCTCACAGGATTAGATCCTGGCAAGGAACTCTCCAGTTTCTCCGGTGGAACTCCAGGAGTTTCCTTCAGAAGAAACAGCGATTTTCAGGCAGGTAAACAGGTAATTGAATTCTTTTTCCTAGGATGAAGTGTGTGGAAGTGAGTATCCGCTTCATTGACTAAAGGGGCAGCAGTAGTGAAAACCCCTTTTGGTGAAGTATCTCGTATCAGGTGTTATGATGGCAAGGCTCTTGCTGCTTGTTTCTCCAAGTATTATTCCTGGCACAGAGAAACCTGCATGAAGAACTAGCACCTCCCCCACTCCAGTCAGCTAGTGAGTAGTACAGGCGGGAGTTGGAGGCAAAGTCCCTGCTTTCAGAGGCACTTTATGACAGAGATAGAACTTACTGAAAAGCTTTGAACATTTTGGATGACATTGCAGATGGCTCGAAAGCAGCCACGCAGCCAGGGTCTGGCCACAACTTGCTGGGACAGGGGTTTGTGAGTGTTTTCTGGAAGGAACTGCCTGCCTGTGTGGCTGGAGGTTTCATCTGTGTGGGACAGGAAGAATGCCTTGGACCTCAGGTGGGAGGTCAGTTCCAAGCAGTCCAGTGGCTAGCAGCAGGCCCAGCAGAGGTTTAGCCTAATGAGTGTTTCATCCCCTATAGGAGCTTGTACAGGGAGCAGAACATACAGGAGAGACTGGCCCATGCTGCTAGAGCAGGTAGAAGGTGAGCGTGGGATGACCAAAAACTGACTGGGCTTCACTAGGAACAGGATGAAAGCCTTTTGCTAGTGATGACTGCTCATCTAGACTAGCCAGGTATCCCGAGAAGTGAGGCTGGTCACTAGCAATAGGAAGGGAGCAGCAGAGTTGCAAACTGTTAAGTACCAAATACTGACTCATTGCAAACTGTGCAGTATTAAGTACTGATCTGCAAGGGCTCTTTCCAACCCAGCAGTGATGAGCCTTTGAGGTCTGCACCAGTCCACTGGAGCGGAGTCTTCTTGAAAGGTCCCAGTCTTCTGTGATGAGCAAGGACAGCACAGGTAATGCATTCAGCCAGAGGTGTGCAGAGGGAGGCTCCCCAGGTACCCACAATAGCTACGGCCAAAATAAATTTTTTCCTCCCATGTACTATTGATAGAAATTAAGAGAAGGCAGCTCCATTTTGTGTGCAATTAGTCAGGGCATACGTAGAAAGAAACAAAAATATCTACAAGTCCTGACAAACACTGGTAGTATCCGGTGAGAACGTCCTACTGGATAGCCTAAAGCCAAGACCCCCAACTGGCCTCCTGATAAGGAGGCCCTAGGGCACAGACTGCCAGCCCCGGACAGAAAAAAATTCAGAATGGCCTGGCATGACAGCACATGCCTTTAAATTCCCAGCACTGGGGAGGCAGAGGTAGGAGGATCGCTGTAAGTTTGAGGCCAGCCTGAGACTACAGAGTGAATTCCAAGTTAGCCTGTACTAGAGTGAGACCCTACCTGGGAAACGAAAAAAGAAAAAAATCCAGGAAAGCTGGGGTGGTGGTGCACACCTTTCATCCCAGCACTCAGGAGGCAGAGTAGGAGGATCACCGTGAGTTCAAAGACCAGCTTGAGACTACACAGTGAAGTCCAGGTCAACCTGGGCTGGAGTGATACACTACAAAAGAGAGAAAGAGAGAGAAATCTGGGAATATGGCTGATCTTCTTCCCATTCAGTGTGATATCTAAAATGGGGAAAGGGAGGAAAAAGACCCTCAGACCCAATTGATGGCCCTATCACACTGGTGGGCTTTCCTTTAGACCAACCAAACTGCTTTGTTTTCCAACATATAAAAACTCTAAATAAGGTCTCCATCTCGGCAACCTCTTCAGGTCTCCCTCAGCCGATCCAGAGAGCTTTTGTTCTTTTACTTTAATAATACTGCTTGCTTGTCCTTTGTCTGCATTCATCATTCTTTGTGATCATAAGACAAACAACTCACCTAGAGATAGAAAATTGGTAACACTATAGGTTGTGCACTGTGCTCAGTCCTTGCTGTAAATCAACTCATTTAATCTTCATTACAACCCAATTAATCAGTTCATCCCACAAACACCTATTGTGTACCTGCTAGGTGCTGGGGATAACTCAGTAGATGAGTTCTGGTCCTCATGAAATTTGCAATCTGAGTGGGAATGTTATAACCTGTTTTAGAGATGAGGAAACATGCTTTCTATGGCTAACTCACTTGCTGAGATTGCTAAGTGACAGGGCAGGGATGCAAACCCAGGCAATCTGTGTCAGAGTCTAGGATGCTATTTTGCTACCAAACCCTTCCTTTTTCCTTCTTACATTGCCCATGTAGCAGATACTGTTGGCTGCTTTTCTAAATCTAAGTTACTTCTCTTTTCATTTATTTGAGAGACCGTAAGATACTGATAGAAAGAATAGGTGTGCCAGGGCCTCTAGCCACTGCAAACAAACTCCATGCATGTGCCACCTTTTGCATCCAGTTTATGTAGGTATTAGGGAATAGAACCTGGGTCCTTTGGCTTTGCAGACAAGCCAAAGCCATCTCTCCAGACCTATTTCTCTTTTTCATTGCTGGATGAAACCCATCACAGCTATTAATTCTTGTTGCTGGACTAAACACTGACCAAAAGCAGCTTTTGGGGAAGAAAGGGGTTATTTCAGTTCACAGTCTGGAGGGAGGGAAGTTCCATCATGGCAGAGAACAAAAAGCATGAGCAATGAGCCGGGCATGGTGGCGCACACCTTTAATCCCAGCACTTGGTAGGCAGAGGTAGGAGGATCGCTGTGAGTTCAAGGCCAGCCTGAGGCTACATAGTGAATTCCAGGTCAGCCTGAGCTAGTGAAACCCTTGGAAAACCAAAAAACAAACCGTGAGCAAGACAACTGGGGAAGGAGGAGGAAGTAGTCTGAGTGAGCTAGCTCACAAACACCCAGTAGTGGGGATGAAATACTAACCCTCAAGGTCTACCCCCAGCGACACAGCTCCTCCAGCAAAGTTCTACCTCCCAAAGGCTCCACCAGCTGGGGATCCAGTAAAAGGCTTAATCACAAACACAGGAGGCTGGGGGCGGGGGCATTTCACATTCCAACTACCACACCCAATTATTTAAGTGTACTATAATTTCTGGCCATACCATCCGGATCACAACCAATCTTTTTGGAATGTACACTTTCTACCTGTGTGCTCATCTTCAGGAATGAATCTAGATTAGCTCAAACCAATCTTAGTCATTTCTTTCTGTCAGGGATTTACTTGGGCCCCAAACATTTGGCTCTCTGGCCAAGACAAGTGGGGAAATTGTCTGGAAGAGTTTTAGTGAGTTTTAAAAAAATTTTATTTATTAGAGAGAAAGAGGTAGAGAGAGAATGAACACTCCAGGGCCTCCAGCCACTGCAAACTAACTCCAGACGTATGTGACATCTTGTACATCTGGCTTATGTGGGTCCTGGGCAATCGAACCTTGGTCCTAAGGCTTCACAGGCAAGCACCTTAACTGCTTAGCCATCTCTCCAGCCCCAAGTTTTCCTTTTTTAATGTTTGTTTGTTTATTTATTTGAGACAGACAGGGAGAGTGAGAGTAAGAATGGGCATGCCATGCCAGGGCCTCTAGCCACTGCAAATGAACTCCAGATGTGTGTGCCCCCTTGTGCATCTGGCTTACGTGGGACCTGGAGAATTGAACCAGGGTCCTCAGGCTTCGCAGGCAAACGCCTTAACCACTAAGCCATTTCTCCAGCCCTAATGCTTTTTTTTTTTTTTTTTTTTTAAATGCAGCTTTAAGTTGCTCTGAAACTGTGGCAGTCGGCTTGTCCCTTGTGGGACCAGCCTAAGGGCAAAAGCCAACACACTAAGGTTGAGAACAGAAAGGTAGAGAGAAAACATTGAATCCTGCTGAGCATAACTGCTGAGTTTTAGGTTATGTCATGTAAGGCATTAGATACCACAGCTTGTCTGATTTTTGTAGTTCCAAACTACTACTACAGCTCCAACTCCTGCCCTGCCACGGTGGCTTTTGGGATGCCCCACCCACAGTGTCCCTCACTTCCTCTGAGTGTTCTAATATATACTATGGGCTCCACATCTTTTAAGTCTTGCTTATGTTTTCCTAGAGATGTCTTTTTGACTGACTTCTCTCATGTATGTTCTTGGCTTTTCTGTTTTTATCCTGTTAACTCAAAGTTATAAACTCCATGAGGTGAGTAAAGCAGGTCTTATATTTCTTTATATCCTGTTATCAATGTAAAGCCCATAGTTTCAAAAATATTTTTATTTATTTGCAAGCAGAGAAAAATAGAAGTCAGAGAGAGAGAATAGTTACACCAGGGCCTCCAGCTGCTGCAAACAAACTCCAGATGCATGCACCACTGTGCACCTGGCTTTATGTGGGTACTGGGAAACTGAACCTGGGTCATCAGGCTTTGCAGGCAAGTGCCTTAACTCCTGAGCCTTCTATCTAGCCCGTATAGTAGTTTTTTTTTTTTTTTTTTTTTTTTTTGGTTTTTCGAGGTAGGGTCTCACTCTAGCCCAGGCTGAGCTGGAATTCACTATGAAGTCTCAGGGTGACCTCAAACTCACAGCGATTCTCTTACCTCTGCCTCCCAAGTGCTGGGATTAAAGACGTGTGCCACCACACCTGGCCCCATAGTAGATCTAATTGTTTTACCACATTCCCAGATATCATGTGCTGCCCTGGAGTGGATATAGGAACTTGTTTCAACAGAGTAAAACAGGAGTCAATGGCTCAGTGAATAAGAATGTCAGGCATCTCACTCACTCATGGCTTGGATTCAGCAATGGTACACACCAGCTCCAACTGTGCCTCTCTGGCCTAGGTGTCAGGAGGCAGAGACCAAACCACTGCTTGTTATAAGCCAAGGAACTCATTCACATGTTTATCTACCCCATGCTAATTCTCACAACCCTTGGGATAGGTAAGAAACATCAGCATGTTAGGGAAAGCAAAGGCCATTGGCCTGCTCTGATAGGCAGCTGGGGACCAATTAGCAGAGCTGCCTTTCCAGTTCCTGAATTGACCTCACAGGCAACCTGTAGTTCTCTTTCCTTTTCCCTATTAAGTAAATGATTACCTTTCATTTATTGGCTCAGGAAATGGTTCCAGAAGTCTGGGCTCAAGCAGAAAGAGACTGTCTTTATATGAGGTCAAAATAATAGGTGTTTCCTAAGCCAGAGAGCCATTTCCTCTGGTAGGGAGCAAGACATACCTGTGGGTTGCTAGTGGGCAGTAGAGTTTCACACTTTGCACATGAAATAGCTGTATGGACTAAAATATGGGGACCAGATGGATAATATACAATGGTAGTTGATCTTGAGGATGTTTTAAGAACAAATATTGCCAGCCATTGTGGTGCATTCCTTTAATCCCAGCACTTGGGAGGCCGAGGTAGAAAGATTGTCATGAGTTTGAGGCAAGCCTGGGACTACAAAGTTCCATGTCAGCCTGGGATAGAATAAAACCCTGCTTCAAGAAAAAAACAAAAATATGCCTTAACATCACTCCCAACAGAAACAATTTCCCCATCTTTAGATTACAGACCACATTTCTTTCACTATTTTTATTATAGTACAAATTTAGTTGTACTGTGTACTATGAATTAAGTCAAGATATATGTGTGTGTGGGGGGGCTAGAGAGATGGTTTAGTGATTAAGGTGCTTGCCTACAAAGCCTAAGGAGCCAGGTTCGATTCCCCAGTACCCATGTAAATCAGATGAACAAGGTGGCACATGCATCTGGAGTTTGTTCGCAGTGGCTAGAGGCCCTGCCATGCCTATCCTCTCAAATAAATAAATTAAAAAGAAAAAAGATATATATGGGCTGTGGTGTAGTTCTGTGGCACAGCACATGCCTACATGCATAAGGCTTTGGATTTCCTCCCCAGCACACCTCAAAGATTAAGGACTGACTGGCACCAAGAAGGCACTGAAGACCAGGGCATTTGGCCACAGGGTATCTCCAGTGCTGGGAGAAGCTGAGGGGACTGTAGCCCCAGAGGAGTCTACCATTCTATCAACCCTCACAGAACTCTAGCACCTGGGGTGGAGAGATTCCAATCTTTTTCAAGCTGGAAGTACAAGGTATTGAGTTATCAGCCGGGTATCTTCCCACAAAGGCCTGAGTGGCACAGGACGACTGGGGCTGCTATTAGAGAAACTGACACCATGGACTAAATGAACTAGAAACGCTGCTGGAAGAGAAGGGTGAGGAGGTGCATATAGTGGCACTTACCCTGCAGGCCTAACCACAACATGGAGATGGAGGAACTTGTGTCTTAGGGTCTGGAAGGGATACTGGATGGTCAACCATATGATGTGTTCCTTGATTGGCTGAAGGACAATGTCTACCAGCTTATACCTCAGGCTTGCTCCAAGAGCACCTTCCATATCCATACAAGAACTGTGAACAATCTGCTGGGTTTCTTTTTAGGAACCTTGTACATGCTCAAAAGAAGTGCTACAAGACTCTTTTAGAGAAGGCAGTCTGGGGATGTTTTTGCTTCTGGCTCTTGCACACTGACTATTCACATTCATCAAGGTCTGTTGAACTTTTCCTTACTGGACTGTCTAGGGATGACTCTAGGGAAGCTTTGTCGCCTGGCTCTATGACTTTACTGCTCCATAGCTTGGGCTGATTCACCTATTACCTTTTGCGTCTAGCGCATTTATGCGTCCTTGTGGTCCTGTGGCACCAGGCCACTTCTAAGCCCCAGCAGACAAAAGAAATGTGTTTTCAAGCCCTGGCTTAAGTAGTAGTATGTTCTCCGTGTACTAAGCTACCACTAAAAGTTCTGTCTCAGACTCCAAGGTGGACACGATGGGCTATTCTTCCTCATGACTGTGATGTATATCAAGAGATGGCCTCTCAGCAGCTTGAATTCCTGAGTATTTCTTTACTGGAAAATGTGACAGGGTTCCAATCTCACCTGATTTTCCAGATCCTGCTGTTGCTGGTTCCAACCTTCAAGAATTTCCTATGGCTTAAAACAGACGTTCTGAAGACTCCCTTCTCAAGCTTTCCCACCTGATGGGTGGAGGGGACACTTCTCAAAAGCTTTTGCATTTTGTTTTTGTGGTGACTGAAAACAGGACTTCACTTACATCAATAAGTGAGCTACATTACATCCCCAGCCCCAAGGTCCACTCCCCCCCGAAAGTAGAGTCTCACTCTAGCCCAGCTGGCCTGGAATTCATTATGTAGTTAGTCTTAGGCTGGCCTCAAACTCGGCGATCTTCCTACCTCTGCCTCCCAAGTACTGGGATTAAAGGCCTGCACCACCATGCCCCAAATTTTTAAATTTTATTTATTTGCAAGCAGAAAGAGATGAGACAGAGAATGGGCGTGCCAGGGCCTCAAGCCATTGCAAACAGATACCAAATGCACATACCATTTGTGCATCAGGCTTTACGTGGGTGGATACTGGGAAATCAAACTGGAGTCATTAGGCTCTGAAGGAAAGTGCCTTAACCACTGAACCATCTCTTCCGCCCAAGTTTTTTTTTTTTTTTTGAGGTAGGGCCTCATTCTAGCCCCGGCTGACCTGGAATACACTATGTAGTCTCAAACTGGCCTTGAACTCATAATAATCTTTCTACCTCTGTGCCCAAATAAATATTTTTTTAAGTCTTTTTTTTTTTTTTTTGGTTTTTCGAGGTAGGGACGCATGCATCTGGAGTTTGTTTGCAGTGGCTGGAGGCCCTGGCATGTCCATTCTTGATCTCTCTCTACCTACCTATTTCTGTATCTCTCTCTCTCTCAAATAAATAAATAAAAAATACTAAAAAAGTAAGTTAAAAAAAAAAAAAAGAGAATCCTTTGAAATTCATGTTGAGATTCTACTCCCCACCAACCATATTCCCTTACCCGCATCCTTTCTTGGTAATAGGCCATCCATTTTTATAGCATACTTTTTTTTTTTGGTTTTTCAAGGTAGGGTTTCACTCTGGTCCAGGCTGACCTGGAATTAACTATGTAGTCTCAGGCTGGCCAAGAACTCACGGCGATCCTACCTCTTCCTCCCGAGTGCTGGGATTACAGGTGTGCGCCACTACGACTGGCTTATAGCATGCTTTTAAAAAATAGTATTTCTTTTTATTTATTTATGTGACAGAGAGAAAGAGGCAGATAGAAAGAATGGGCAAACCAGGGCCACCAACCATTGCAAACGATCTCCAGATTGCATGCACCACCTTGTGCATCTGGCTTATGTGGGTACTGGGGAATCGTGCCTTGAACCAGAGTCCTTAGGCTTCATAGGCAAGCACTCAACCACTAAGCCATCTCTCTAGCCCTATAACATATTTTCAAAACCAATCATAACCTAGTCCCATATTCTTAAGGAATTGGCTTTACTCACAAATCGGGAAAAATAAAACCACTTTTACATAGCCTGGCTAATCATGGAAGTGTGTCCAGATTCCAAATAAGTGGAGTTTTCTTTTCCTGGCACAGTAACAAAATTAAAAGGGGGAGCTATCTGATATTCAAAATTAAGTTTTAAGAAGAAGCCTGGTATTGTTGTGGCATACCTTGATGCAAAATTATGATAATTCAGTATAGAAAATGACTGGCATTCACACAAAGATAGGCTCCAATCAATCAGCTGGGATCCCAGTTTACTAGAGAGGTTTTCACAAAGCTTCAGACCATTAAACATTAGAACTAAATCAATACAAGTATGTATCTAAAACCATTACTTTTTAATATTCTGTACAGTGAGTACTCAGGATACCCTCATTTTGTAGAGGAATAACATTGGCTCAGAGAAGCTATGATTCAGAACTAGGATTCATGTTCAAGCATTCTATTTTCAAAGGCAACGTTTCTAAACTGAGCTTGGTCTTTAATCTTAACACTTCAGAGGCAGAAGTAAGAGTATTAGTCAAAGGTCTGAGGCCAACCTGGTCTATACATTGAGTTCCAGGACAGCCAGACTTGTAAGGGAGACTATCTTTAAAAAAAAAAAAAAAAAAAGCTTTTCTAACCATTATGCTAGTGTTAGGTTTGGCAGGGACCCACTACAATACTAAGGAGGCTACTCAAGACCTGGGCCTATAAAACTGACGCCTATATGGTAAACCCTAGCCAGGGTATACAAAAAAATTGGCCAGGCATGGTGGGGCATGCCTTTAAGCTAGAGAAAGAAGAGCCTACCTCGAAAAACAGAACAAAACGACAAAGAAAAAGAAGCACTTGCTAGCCATGCGTGGTGGCATACACCTTTAATCCAAGCACTTGGGAGGCAGAGGTAGGTGGATCACCATGCATTCAAGGCCACCCTGAAACTACATAGTGAATCCCTGCCCTCTCCCCCAAAAAAGAGTCCTTGCTATGTAAACCTGATGATTGGGGTTCAGATTTATAGACCTCCATGTAAAACTGGAAAAAGTACCACATGCATCTGCAATCCAAATGTGACTATGGCAATGGAAGCCGGGAGAATCCCAAATTTCTTGGCCAGCTAGACTGGCCTTCACAGCTATTTTACAATAAACAAACAAACAAACAAACAAAATAAAATAAAAGAGAGAGATAATCCGGTCTCAAACAAGGTAGAAAGAGAGGACCAAACACTGTCTTCCAACCTACACATGCAGGTGTGGCTATACATGCCCATATATATACACACAATAAACATAGTCAAGGATGACCCTGAATTTTTGATCCACCTATCTCCATCTTAGAGGCATGTACCAACACTGGCTTTATGTGGTGCTGGGTTGGAACTCAGAACTTCATGCCTGCTAAGCAAGCACTCTTCCAGCTGAGCTAGTCCTGGGCTAGTGAGACTGCCTTAAAAAAAAAATGGGTGTGACAGTGCACACCTTCAGTCCTAGTACTTGGAAGGCAGAGGTAGGAGGATTGCTAAGAGTTAAAGGCCAGCCTGAGAATACAAAGTAAATTCCAGGTCAGCCTGGGCTAGAGTGAGAGACGCTACCTTGAACCCCTGCCCCCCCCACACCATTTATTTATTGTGCGTGCATTTGTGTGTACCTGGATCTTTTGCCATTGCAAATGAATCCCCATCTGGCTTTATGTGGATGGCTAGAGAATAGAACCTGGGCCAACAGGCTATGCAAGTCAGCACCTCTAACCATTGGACCATCTCCCCAGCTCCATCTAGTCCTTTTTTTAAAAAAATATAGAACAAGTCATGAATTTTAAAAAATATTTATTTGAGCTGGGCGTGGTGGCACATGCCTTTAATCCCAGCATTCGGGAGGCAGAGGTGGAAGGACAGCTGTGAATTCGAGGCCACCCTGAGACTCCATAGTGAAACAAAAAAAAATTATTTGAGAGAGATTTATTCAATAAATTTAGGAAACATTTCTTTTTACCTTGAATTTTTTTTTTTTTTTTTTTTTTGTTTTTCGAGGTAGGGTCTCACTCTAGCCCAGGCTGACCTGGAACTCACTCTGTAGCTTCAGGGTGGCCTCGTACCCACAGTGATCCTCCTCCCTCTGCCTCCCCAGCGCTGGGATTAAAGGTGTGTGCCATCACACCCAGCTTCCTTGACTTTTTTCTTTTTTGGTTTTTCGAGGTA
Source organism: Orientallactaga sibirica (assembly GCA_036365145.1). Taxonomy (NCBI): domain Eukaryota; kingdom Metazoa; phylum Chordata; class Mammalia; order Rodentia; family Dipodidae; genus Orientallactaga; species Orientallactaga sibirica. The sequence goes on along the minus strand of JAEOAD010000006.1, from coordinate 40,292,888 downwards.
GGGTCTCACTCTAGTTCAGGCTGACCTGGAATTCACTATGTAGTCTCAGGGTGGCCTTGAACTCATGGTGATCCTCCTACCTCTGCCTCCCGAGTGCTGGGATTAAAGGCGTGCGCCACCATGCCCAGCTTTGACTTTTTTTTTTTGAGGCAGAATCTCACTCTAGCCCAGGATGACCTGAAACTCACTCTATAGACCAAGGTTGTTCTCTAACTCAGGGTGATTTTCCTAAGTCAGCTTCTTGAATGTTGGGTTTATATGACAGCTACCATGGTTGGTTAGAAAGCATATTGTTTAATTTAACTTATTACTTTAAAAAATGTTTATATTTATTTATTTGTAAGCACAGAGAACAGAATGAGAAGAGACAGAGAGAAGGGGCACACTAGGGTCTCCAGTCTCTGCAAACAAACTCTAGATGCATGTGCCACTTTGTCCACCTGGTTTGTTGTGGATACTGGGGAATTGAACCCAGGTTGTTAAACTTTTCAGGCAAATGCCTTAACTGCTGAGCCATCTCCCCAGCTCCTACTTATTCCTTTTAAAAAAAATATTTTCATTGCTGGGCATGGTGGCACACACCTTTAATCCCAGCACTCGGGAGGCAGAGGTAGATGGATTGCCATGAGTTCAAGGCTACCCTGAGACTAGAGTGAATTCCAGGTCAGCCTGGGCTAGAGCAAGACCCTATCTCAAAACCCTCCCTCCCCCCAAAAATTAATTTGAAGCAGTGATTATTGGGGAGCCAAGGCCTCTTGCTGCTGCAAACAAATTCCAGATACATGTGCCACTTTGTACATCTGGCTTTACATGGGTACTGGGGAATCAAACACAGGCTGCAGGCTTTGCAAGCAAGCACCTTTAACTGCTGAGCCATTTCTTCAGCCTCAGAAAACATTTTATTCTTTTGTGGTTTTGTCAATGCAGGTTTTCATTCTAGCCAAGGCTGACCTGGAACTCACTCTGTAGTCCTAGTCCAGCTTTGAACTCACAGCAATCCTGCTACCTCTGCCTCCAGAGTGCTGGTATTAAAGGCATGTGCCACCATGCCTGGCTAGAAAGCATATTTCTTTTTTTTTTATTTTTTATTTTTAGAGAGACACACAGAGAGAGACAGACAGAGAGAGGGAGAGGGAGACAGATAGAGAATGGGCACGCCAGCAGTTTCTTAGCTGCTGTGAACAAAATCCAAATGTGTGCGCCCCCTTGTGGGCAAGTGAGGCATTGCGCCCTTGCATCACTTTGCATCTGGCTAAAAGTGGGACCTGGAGATTGGAACCGGGTTCTTAGGCTTAGGAGGCAGGCACCTTAACCGCTAAGCCATCTCTCCAGTCCTAGAAAGCATATTTCTAATAGAACATTTAAATGAATTTTTAGCATACCACAGATAGAAGCTTAGATATATAATCTTCAATAATTTAAAAATCAGGTTTACTCTCATATTAATTCTAAGTAAACCTTGTCTTTATGTTAGAATGAGGCTTCTCAAATTTACTATTAAAACAATCTAACAGGCCAGGTGTGGCCTTTAATCCCAGGGAGGCAAAGGTAGAAGAATCACTCTGAGTTTGAGGACAGCCTGGGACTACAGAGTGAGTTCCAGGTCAGCCTGGGCTAGAATGAGACACTGCCTAGAACACAAAGCAAACAAAAACAAAAAAACAAAAGCAATAAAAATCTAACACGTGGGCTGGAGAGATGGCCTAGCATTAAGGTGCTTGCTTGAAAAGCCTAATAACCTAGGTTTGATTCCCCATTACCCACATAAAACCAGATGGCCAGGGTGACACATTCAAGTTTGTTTGCAGTGGCTAGAGGCCCAGGGGGACCATTCTCTCTCTGCTTGTAAATAAATAAATAAAAATCTAAGACTTGCTGGGTGTGGTGGCGCATGCCTTTAAACACAGCACTTGGTAGGCAGAAGTAGGAGGATTGCCATGAGTTCGAGGCCACCCTGAGACTATGTAGTGAATTCCAGGTCAGCCTGCGCTTGAGTGAGACCCTACCTCAAAAAACCAAAAAACAAAACAACCAAATAAAAAACCTAACACTTAAGCTTTTTACAACAGAAAAAGAAAATTTTGACAAAAGTATGGCCTATAATTTCTCAGCCTAAATTATCCCAATTGAAATACTTAAAAGAAACCACCACCACCACCACCAAAAGCAAGCACCAAACCAACAACAAAATAGGGACCCAGGGAGAGCTCACTCTGCTTACTTTAGGCTGGAATTCAGATCTGCCCCCAAACATACTTTTGGGCTAGACCCCAGGCTCTGCCCCCCCAGTGACATCTCTTCCAGCCAGATGTCTGGAAATCCAAGTTACAAATTTTAATAAAACTCCTTATCTATTGGGGGACATAAATTCAAACTACCACACAGGATAAACTGGTGCTAATGACAAGGCATCCTGAAACCTACAGACATGGCCTGCTAGTACCTCTGCACTCATCCCAGGCCTACTTACCTATGGGCTACTCTTTGATGATCAACCAGTAGTCTGTCTTTCGGGGCTGGAGAGATGGCTTAGCAGTTAAGACACTTGCCTACGAAGCCTAATTGACTCAGATTCAATTTCCCAGAAACCACGTAAGCCAGATGCACACAGTGTCTCATGTGTCTGAAGTTCATTTGCAGTGGTTAGAGGCCCTGGTGTACCCATTTTAACTCTCTCTTACAAATAAATAAATAAAAATAGCCAGGTATGGTGGTGCACGCCTTTAATCTCAGCACTCGGGAGGCAGAGGTAGGAGGATCACCGTGAGTTCGAGGCCACCCTGAGACTACATAGTGAATTCCAGGACAGCCTGGGCTAGAGTGAAAACCTACCTCGAAAAACTAAAAATAAATAAATAAATAAAAATAAAAAAAATAGTGTCTTTAGACTATTTCCAAATCCAGGTCTAGCATCAGTTAGATTGCTTTGACTTATGAGGAAGATTTCTTATAGGAGATTGAAACCTCTAACAGAGGCCTCAGGCAAGTGAATGTACAAATATTTATGAATGGTGAGACCATATTCCATAGTCTCTTTTCAAACCAAGTAAAAATTCTGCTTTCAAAACTGTGTACTGTTTTACTTCACGCTCTAGTGAGACAAGATCAAGTACAATTTCAAGGGCTGGGGAGATGGCTTAGCGGTTAAGGCGCTTGCCTGCAAAGCTAAAGGATCCCAGTTCGACTCTCCAGGACCCATATAAGACAGATGCACAAGGGGGCTTATGCATCTGGAGTTTGTTTGCAGTGGCTGGATGGCCTGGTGTGCCCATTCTTTCTCTCTCAAATAAATAAGTAAAACAATTTTTTCTTTAAAAGAATAATTCTTTTACAGTAAAACAAAGGCTTTCTTTTCAAAAACAGACAAGCATAAAATGAGAAACTGGGCATGGTGGCGCATGCCTTTAGGAGGATCATCATTAGTTCAAGGCACCCTAAGACTACATAGTGAATTCCAAGTCAGCCTGAGTTAGAGTGAGACTCTACCTCGAAAAAAAAAAAAAGAAAAGAAAAGGGGGCCGGAGACATGGCTTAGCATTTAAGGTATTTGCCTGCAAAGCCAAAGGATCCCAATTCAGCTCTCCAGCACCCACATAAGCCAGATGCACAAGGGGCGCATGCATCTGGAGTTCATTTGCAGGAGACCCTGGCATGCCCATTCTCTCTCTCTCTCAAAAAAAAAATATATATATATATATATATATATATATGGATGCCTGTAATCCCAGCTCAACTCTTTAGAGATTGAGGCAGGAGCATCTTTAGTTTGATGCCAGCTTGTGCTACATAATGAGATGGTGTGTCAAAGAAACTTAAGTAAAACTACACCTTGTAGTTTTATACTTATGTAAAGAGAATTTTAAGACACCATAGGTCCTATTAGTCAGGTACCAATTTCTCCTCTCTACAAGGAATACTTGAGAGTTGGATAAGGCTGGAGACTGTAGGGAAGGGTGGAAAAACAGTTGCAAATTATCTAAGTGTATTATTCCGAGTATATTTTTAGGAACAAAGTTTTGTCCATATAGCAGCTTTGCCATCAAGGTTGCTGTGAAATGCACTACATAGCAGTCAAGCCTAAATCTAAATTTACTATTCAGTTTCAGAGTATGACTAATCTGTCAATTCAGTGAATTAAGAAATAAAAAGAGGGCTGGAGAGATGGCTTAGGGGTTAAGGCGCCTGCCTCCTAACCCTAAAAACACTGGTTCCAATCTCCAGCGGTTCCAATCTCCAGGTCCCACGGTTAGCCAGATGCAAAGTGACGCAAGGGTGCAATGCCGCACTTGACCACAAGGGGGCGCACACATCTGGATTTCGTTCGCAGCAGTGAGACACTGTTCTTGCGCCCATCTCTGTCTTCCCATTACTCTCTCTCTCTCTGTCTCTCTCTCTCTCTGTCTCTCTACAAGAAAATAATAAAAAATTTAAAAAAAGTTTTTAAAAAAAGAAATAAAAAGAGGCTGCAGAGATGGTTTAGCAGTTAAATGTTTGCCTATGAAGCCTAAGGACCCCAGTTCAAGGCTCCATTATCTAGGACTCACGTAAACCAGATGCACAAGAGGGAACACACATCTGGAGTTCGTTTGCAGTGGTTGAAAGCCCCGGCACACCCATTCTTCTCTCTCTCTACCTGCCTATCTCTCTCTCTCTCTCTCTCTCAAATAAATGAAAAGAAAAAAGAGCAGAGAGGTAGGTAGAGGTACTTGATAACGTAATACATAGAAGATCACACACCTTTTTTTTTTTTTTTTTTGGAGAGAGACACAGAGACAGAAAGGGAGAGGAAGACAGAGATGGGCGCGCCAGCAGCTTCTCAGCTGCTGCGAATGAAATCCAGATGCGTGTGCCCCCTTGTGGTCAATTGTGGCATTGCGCCCTTGCGTCACTTTGCATCTGGCTAAAGGTGGGACCTGGAGATTGGAACCAGCATTCTTAGGCTTAGGAGGCAGGTGCCTTAACCGCTAACCCATCTCTCCAGCCCCATACATCATTTATATCATTAATATAACAAGCAAATGTGAGGATGTTTGAAGGGCTGTGTTTTGGTTAGGAGCAAATATTTAAGTTAATTATCTTTCAGTTCCAAGTCGTGCTTTATGGATTCAACTGCATACAGTCTACTGAAATAATTTCACTTGAAACTTAGGATATTATACTTTCTAGCAATCTTAGAAACAGTAATTGTGACAAAGCAAAAATAAAAATAGGGCTGAAGAGATTGCTTAGTGGTTAAAGTGCTTACCTCTGAAGCCTAAGGATCCAGGTTCAATTCCCTAGTACCCACGTAAACCAGATGCACAAATGGTGCATGAATCTGGAGTTCCTTTGCAGTGGTTAGAGGTCCTAGTGCACCTATTCTCTCTATCTGCCTCTCTCTCAAATAAATAAATGAAATATTTTAAAAAATACTTAGCCTATGGGGCTACACATTTAAACTATTACATCTGTTATTTTTATTCTCAATTGCTGCTTCCTCAAATCTTTTTAGTAAAATCCTCTTTTTGATCCTTGCCTCCTCTAATTCATTTTGTAATGGAATGGTGATTATTCCACTTCTGAAAGGTTGCTAAACCATGTTCAAAATTGCTTCCCCCCGATCTCTTCAGGCATGGGGGCCCATGCCTTTAATCTCAGCACTTGGGAGGCAAAGGTAGGAAGATGGCTGTGAGACTGAGGCCAGCCTGGAGCTACACAGTGAGTTTCCAGATCAACATAGGCTTCAGTAAGACCTTACCTTAAAAACAAAACAAAACAAACAAAAAACCCCACCACTTTCCCCCAACAACTAAATATAAAACCGAAAACATTTAAATATAAGTAGTATATACAAAATGTAAGTTTGTTGCCCATGTAGTGGTGCATGCCTTTAATCCAATCACTTAGAAGGCAGAGGTAGGAGGATCGATGTGAGTTTGAAGCCAGCCTGAGACTATATAGTGAAATCCAGGTTAGCCTGGGCTAGATAGAGACCTTGAAAAACAAACAAACACAAAAACAAAAATACAACTTTGTCATTTGAATTTTAAGACAATTTGGTATGGTGTTGTATCTATCATTTTACCTACTTTTCCATCTTCACCACTTAATAGGTCAGAAACATCTAACAAAATGGCTGAGTTGCTATAATCCTATCATAACTGAACTAAATCTAGGATACAAAAATTTCCATGGTAAAAGTAACTCCTCTCTGAAAAATTAAACCATTTATCATGTTAGTTTGCAATATGTGGATGGAATTCTAGAAGCACAAACTTGACAAATACTATTTTATTATTATAAAGTACATGTGGACCATAAAAATACATATTACAGAATACAAAAGGGCAAAATACAGGGGAAAGTAGAAAGAAAAGGGTAACTGATAACAAAGTACCCATTTCCATTAGAATCCATTCAGAATAAGACAAATGAGGCTAACAATAGACACAGTACTCTGGAAAACTGTTACTAAGATGGGCGTGGTGGTGGCGCACGTCTTTAATCCCAGCACTCAGGAGGCAGAGGTAGGAGGATCACCATAAGTTTGAGGCCACCCTGAGAATACATAGTGAATTTCAGGTCAGCCTGAGCTACAGTGAGACCCTACCTCGAAAAACCAAAAAAAAGCCGGGCACGGTGGTGCATGCCTTTAATCCCAGCACTAGGGAGGCAGAGGTAGGAGGATCACTGTGAGTTCGAGGCCACCCTGAGACTACATAGTGAATTCCGGGTAAGCCTGGACTAGAGTGAAACCCTACCTCAAAAAAAAAAAAAAGAAAAAAGAAAAAAAAGAAACAAACAAACAAAAAATAAACAACCAAAAATCTGTGTTACTTCGAAATATGCCTCAAATAGCAATCAGACAAGTCTTAGTAGTGTGTCTAAAGTGCCCTAAATTATACTGTGTTCAGATCCAGTGTTGCACAGTACAGTCATCAGTTTTAGGCAGGAACCTGTAAGGAACTTGACTGCCTATTTTGCTGAAAGAGCAAAGCCCCAGGACTAATTACCTTCCCTACAGTCCATAAGGCTTTGTTTAGGTGACCTTGGAATGGGGTGTCAAAAACCCCATTCATTTCTGCTGCAAGTTCCCTCAGAACAGACACTGTGGACTCATCACTGGCATTCAGAATCCGGACAAAGAACTTATTCCACAATTCACCATCTTTTAGCCTAAAAATATATAAAAACCATTTCAATTAAGATTAGGCAAATAAAAATTATTAAGAATCTTTTTAAGCTTAACAGTACATTAATGCATCAAGATGACTTCAGATAATACCTAGAACCCTAGGATTAAAATATTCCTTTGAAAACATAGAGGGGAAAAAAAGGCCACCACCGTGGAAAAGCCATTAATTCAATGCACATTAAAGAAATTCTCTCAGGCTGCAGAGATGGCTTAGCAGTTAAGGCGCTTTCCTGCAAAGCCAAAGAACCCAGGTCCAATTCCCCAGGACCCATGTAAGCCAGATGTACAAGGTGGGACATATGCCTGCAGTGGCTGGAGGACCTGGTGTACCCATTCTCTTTGCCTCTTTCTCTCTTAAATAAATATATAAAAAAATTAAAATTTTCCCTCATCTGAATCTACAAATATTGCCTGTATATTAAGATGTAATAAGCCGAGTATGGTGGCCCATGCCTTTAATCCTAGCACTCGGGAGGCAGAGGTAGGAGGATTGACGTGAGTTCAAGGCTACCCTGAGACTACATAGTTAATTCCAGGTCATCCTGGGCCAGAGTGAGACCCTACCTCAAAAAACCAAAATAAGGGCTGGAGAGATGGCTTAGTGGTTAAGGCGCCTGCCTGCTAAGCCTAAGAACCCGGTTCCAATCTCCAGGTCCCACATTTAGCCAGATGCAAAGTGATGCAAGGGTGCAATGTTGCACTTGCCCACAAGGGGGTGCACACATCTGGATTTCGTTCACAGCAGCTGAGAGACTGCTGGCATGCCCATTCTCTATCTGCCTCCCTCTCCCTCTCTGTCCGTCTCTCTCTCTCTCTATGTTTCTCTCCAAAAATAATAAAAAAAACCCAAAATAAATAAATAAATTAATTAAAATTAAAATTAAAAAGATGTAATAATACTTCTAGCACTTTTCCATTAAAAACAAAAGAAAGGGCTGGAGAGACAGCTTAGCAGTTAAGGCACCTGCCTGCTAAGCCTAAGAAGGCCAGTTCCAATATCCAGGTCCTACATTTAGCCAGATGCATGATGTGAGGGCGCAATGCCACACTTGCCCACAAGGGGGCACACGCATCTGGAGTTCGTTCACAGCAGCTGAGAGGCTGTTGGCATGCCCATTCTCTGTCTTCCCTCCCTCTCCCTCTCTGTCTCTCCCTGTGTGTGTCTCTCTCTCTCAAAAAAAGGGGGGGGGGCTGACAAGATGGCTCAGAAGCCAAGGCACTTGCCTACAAAGCCTAACAACCTGGGTTTGATCACCCAGTACCCATAGAAAGCCAGATGTACAAAGTGGCACATGCATCTGGAGTTTGTTTGCAGTTGCTGAAGGCCCTATTGTGCCCATTTTCTCTGTCTCCTTTCTCTGCTTGCAAATAAATAACTTAAAAAAAAAAAAAAACAGAAGAAAAAGAAATTGTGTTTCCTGCCTAGCTTCTCTAGAATACAGGTTATTTAACAGATTACAGCATCTTTCCCACCTCAGCAGTTTTATCACCTTTATAATTTTCTTAGAATCCTAAACTTGATTAAAATTACTTGCTTACTCATTACTTTAAAAAATATTTATTTATTTAATTTATTTGAGAGACAGAAGAAGAAAGAGGAAATGGAAAGAAAAAGAGGACTGGAGGGATGGCTTAGCAGTTAAGGTGCTTAGCCACGAAGACTAAGGACCCAGGCTCGATTCCCCAGGACCCACGTAAGCTAGATGCACAAGGTGGCCCATGTCTTTGGAGTTTGTTTACAGTGGCTGGAGGCCATGGAGTGCCCATTCTTTCTTTCTCTCTGTCTGCCTCTTTCCCTCTCAAATAAAATTAAAAAATTCCAGAAGTTAAAAAAAAAAAAAAAAAAAAAAAGTAAAAGAGAGAGAAAATGGGTACACCAGGACCTCTAGCCACTGCAAATGAACTCTAGACACCTGTGCCACCTTGTACATTTGGCTTACATGGGTACTGGGGAATTGAAAGTGGGTCCTTAGGCTTTGCAGGCAAGTGCCTTAACTGCTAAGCCATCTCTCCAACTCCTTTTTTTTTTTTTTTTTTTTTTGATCCAAAAACTTCTGTTGTTAAAGAGGGTAAGACCAGCTAACCCTACTAGTTTCTGCTTGGGTGTGCCAGATCTAGCTGATTCACAGCCAAAAGGAGATGCCTGACACTCCTCTGTGTCTTACATTATAGTTCAAGGCTATTTTAAAAGTACACAGAAGAGACAAATATGATGGGCCAAGTTTTGAATTAAATGAACAGGAAAATATAATTTGATATTTTGGAAGGGCAACAGTGATTTTTTAAACCCTGAGAATAACATAGTGAATCATAGGTGACAGCCTGGACCAGAGTGAAACCCTACTAGATATAAAAAAAAAAAAAAAAAAAAAAAGTACACAGAAGTTTTACAAAGGTTTGATGGGCCAAGTTTTGAATTAAATGAACAGGAAAATATAATTTGATATTTTGGAAGGGCAACAGTGATTTTTTTAAATTTAAGAATAACCAGTAGGTCATAAATTGACAAGCTTATGCTGGGAAGTTACTAGATATATGTTAAAGTAGAACATAAGGTATTTAGTAGTTTTATGAGCAGGTTTGAGGAAATACTAAGGTTTTAAAACCAAGCAACTTTTAAGAGATCACTTATTTCTTTACCAGGAAATACTGTTCTTTGGTTTGGATGTACTCACTCATTAATAATCTAATATCAGTATATAATTTAGAAAGTGAATTATCTTCAAGAGATGCTTATTAAGTTTTGATAAAATAGCTATTAAAAGGGGGCTTAAAACCAGCACCAACTGGTTAGAAAATTATTCTTCTAAAATTGTTCTACTAACTCTTTTGAACTGGGTAGATTTTGTACGATTGCCTATGATACACCCAGGTTCAGAATGTCCTATAGCCAAAAGAACTTACACACTACTTTTTTTGTTGTTGTTGTTTTGGAGGTAGGGTCTCACTCTAGCTCAGGCTGACCTGGAATTCACTATGTAGTCTCAGGGTGGCCTCGAACTCACAGTGATCCTCATTCCTCTGCCTCCAGAGTGTTGGGATTAAAGGCATGTGCCACCATATGCGATTATACACTACTTTTAAGTGACAATTCCTTTAACCTGTACCTGGTGCTGTGCTGGTACTCTAACTGAAAACAGGCAGAAATTACTGGGTTTTGGTTTAAGAAAACCAACATTAGTGAAGTGTGATGGCGAACACCTTTAATCTTAGCACTTGGGAGGCAGAGGTAGGAGGATTACCATGCATTCAAGGCCACCCTGAGATTTCAGAATGAATTCCAGGTCAGCCTAGACTAGAGCAAGACTACCACCCGCCCCCCCCAAGAAAAACTGCCACTGCAGAGATCATTGGCAAAAAGAGAAAGGCCCTGAAATCACCCAATACTTACTCAGAAGTATTTTGGCTAAGTTTCCAGAGGAACCCATCCCAGAAGACCTGTAGGTGTTCCTTGAACAATAGTAAATGTGCTAAATCTGCTATACCAAACAGGTCTACCTGAAATTACAAAAGGTACCATCAGCTAAAGTAGTTCTCTGTCTCTATTATGGAACTCACTTATATAGGAAGTTGTCAAGCGTTACAAAGCCTAAGTTTATTTCATGACATAAATTTTAGTAATGTTCCTTATAGGAAGGGAAGCTTCCCAAAGAAATGATCTGACACCACTCTAGAGATTATTCTTAGGAATAAATGATGAACAAATTATCTGGACTACCATCTGTAAAACCATTACATTTGCTTGGACTCCAGCTGTGGTCTGCATGATTACTTCAGGTTCACCATACACATCAGTCAGCAAATACCTTCTATCTAAAGGTAAGTCAAAAGAGACTTTTGCATATAATGCCATCATATACAAACACTTTACATTTGTCTCAATGTTCTTTTGTATACATTACTGCATTTAATCTTTAAAAGTCTGATATACAAAGACCAGAGATTATCATCTTCATTTTAAAGGGAAGATCACAGAAAATGACTTATGTTTGCACGTTAATGTGTATATTCTTCAGGACCGTGAAAGAAAAATGATACAAATAACTTGACTTGGTGATACAATATTTGAAAACTAGGTCAGCTATTTTAGGAGAGTCAATACTAGTAAACACTAGCTTTCATAGATTATCTAGATACAGAAAAGATTAAGAAATTCTCTCCATATTGTTCAGGCTTGCCTTACACTTACCTGGTAGGGAGAAGAACAGTTAGACAGGATCTTTTGTCCTTCCAGGATCTGTACAGTCCGAAAGCCACTGAGCGTAAAAACGTCTAGCTGCGCCCTAAGGTCAACACTGTAGGAAAAGTCCACTATTTTCAAAGCTTGACTGTTCTTATTACAATCATAAGGATCGTGGATTCTGAGCACAGATTTAAGAGAAAGAGAGAATAAAAATAGGCCATGAAAGAGGTTGCATAGGCTGGTCCTTTAAAAAAAAAAAAAAAAAAAAACACAAAACTGCAGGTAAGCCTTAGCTATGACAACGGCTCCCTCCAGTGGTTATTTATGAAATTGCACAATAGGAGCAGTGGCAATGGCCACCTAATGGGTGAAGATAGGGGAAAACATTCTCTCCTACTGCCCCCAAGTAAGATCTCACTCTAGCCTAGGCTGACCTGGAACTCACTTGGTAGTCCCAGGTTGCCCTTGAACTCACAGCGATCCTCCTACTTCTGCCTGCTAAGTGCTGGATTAAAGGTGTGTGCCACCATGCCTGGCAAAGAGTGAAGGTAGTTTGGTAACACAGAGTATATGTAGAAGACAGTACATGGCCACCACAGAATATGTATTAAGTTACATAGTGAGTACTGGAAATAGAGAATGGGCTTTTGCCATACAGGGGACATAGTCTTTCTTTACTCTAACAGGCAGGATTTGCAAATATCAAGAAATTCTTCCTTATTGAGTTTTTTTTGTTTTTGTTTTTTTTTTTTTGTTTTTAAGGTAGGGCTTCACTTTGGTCTAGGCTGTCCTGGAATTCACTATGTAGTCTCAGGGTGGCCTCCTGTCTCTGCCCCTGAGTACTGAGATTAAAGGCGTGAGCCACCATACCCAACTGCTTTTTGAGTTAAAAAAAAATTTTTTTTAAACCATTTTAATTTATGTATTTTGAGAGAGTGAGAAAGGCAGATAGAAAGAGAACTGGCACGCCAGGGCCTCCAGATGCCTGGGCCACCATGTGCAACTGGCTTTACGTGGGTCCTCAAACTTGAGTCCTTTGGCTTTGCAGGCAAGAGCCTCAACCACTAAGCCATTTCTCCAGCCCTTCTTGAGTTTTGTTTTGTTGGTTTTTTTTGTTTTGTTTGGTTTGGTTTTTCGAGGTAGGGTCTCTGTCTAATCCAGGCAGACCTGGAATTCATTCTGTAGTCTCAGGGTGGCCTGGAACTCAGAGCAATAACCTATCTTTGCCTCCCAAGTGCTGGGATTAAGGGTGTGTGCAACCACACCCGGCCAGAACACTGTTTCTTAAAAGTGAGTAAGGGTGGGGTATGGTGGCACACACCTTTAATCTCAGCACTTACTCAGGAGGCCAAGGTAGGAAGATTGCTGTGAGTTTCAGGCCAGCTTTAGATATATAGGGAATTCCAGGTCAGCCTGAACTAGAATGAGACCTTACCTTAAAAAAAAAAAAAAAAAAATTCTTTCGAACTACTCATTGGGTGTGGTGATGTACACCTTTTATACAACCCGGAGGCTGAGGTCAGAGGATCATTGTGAGTTTGAGGCAAGCCTGGACTAGAGTGAGACCCTGACAAAAAAATTGGAGCGGAGGTGGGTTGGCGAGATAGTTCAGCAGTTAAAGATGCTTGTTTGTAAAATCTGATGGCAAGGTTCTATTCCCCAGTACCCAAGTAAAGCCAGATGCACAAAGTGGTGTATGCATCTGGAGTTTGCTTGTAGTGGTAAGACGCCCTGGTGTACTAATTCTCTTTCTCTCTGCTTGTAAATAATAATAATAACACATATGTATATGTATGTGTATACACACATAATTTTTTTATTTTATTATTTATTTGAGAGAGAGAGAAAGAGATACAGAAATAAGCAGGTAGAGAGAGAGAGAGAGTGGGCATGCCAGGGCCTCCAGCCATTGCAAACAAACTCCAGATGCATGTGCCCCCTTGTGCATCTGGCTTATGTGGGTCCTGGAGAATGGAGCCTCAAACCGGGGTCCTTGGGCTTCACAGGCAAGCATTTAACAGCTAAGCCATCTCTCCAGCCCACACATAATGTTTTTAAAGAAATGTGGTTCCGCCGGGTGTGGTGGCGCACGCCTTTAATCCCAGCACTCAGGAGGCAGAGGTAGGAGGATTGCCGTGAGTTCAAGGCCACCCTGAGACTACATAGTTAATTCCAGGTCAGCCTGGGCTAGAGTGAGACCCTACCAAAAAAAAAAAAAAAAAAAAAAAAAAAAAAAAAAGAAAAGAAATGTGGTTCCAACATTCGGCTTAAAAAAAATTGCTGGGCTGGAAAGATGGCTTGGCAGTTAAGACGGCTACCTGCTAAGCCTAAGAATGCCGGTTCCAGTCTCCAGGTCCAACATTTAGCAAGATGCAAAAAGTGACGCAAGGGCGCAATGCCACACTTGCCCACAAGGGGGTGCATGCGTCTAGAATTCTTGTTCACAGCATCTGAGAAGCTGCTAGTCTGCCCATTCTCTCTCTCTGACTCTCTTAAAAAAAAATAAAAATAAGAAATTGCTGGGTGTGGTGGCGCACACATTTAATCCCAGCACTTGGGAGGCAGAGGTAGGAGGATCACCATGAATTCAAAGCACCCTGAGACTACATAGTAAATTTCAGGTTATCCTGGACTAAAGCGAGACCCTACCTTGGGGGGTGGGGGGGAATTACCCAGGTGTGGTGGGTGGAAGGGAACAGAGGTAGGAGGATCAAAGTGAGTTTGAGACCAGCAGAGAGGTACAGAGTGAGGTGAGTTTCCCTGGGCTTAAGTGAGACTCTACTTCAAAACAAGCAAAAAAAGGGCTGAGGAGATGGCATTTGCCTGCAAAGCCAAAGGATCCCGGTTCGATTCTCCAGGACCCTTGTGAGCCAGATGCACAAGGGGGCACATGTGTCTGGAGTTCATTTGCAGTGGTTGGAGGCCCTAGTGCAGCCATTCTCTGCCTGTTTCTCACTCTCAAATAAATAAATTAAATTAAATTAAAAACAAAAAAATAATAATTTTGTGCTGGAAAATGGCTTAGCAGTTAAGGAGCTTGTTGGCAAAGCCAAAGGACCCAGGTTTAATCCCCATTACCCACATAAAGCCAGATACACAAGGTGGCGCATGTGTCTGGAGTTCATTTGTAGAATCTAAAGGCCCTGGCATGCCCATTCTATTTCTCTCTCTTTTTTCTCTAACTCAAATAAATAAAATAAAAAATACTTTCTTTTAATCTATCTCATGATTACTGTCATATACATAGAAAATATTCTTTTATAATAATGTATTCATAGATACAACATTCATCAAAAGGCATAAATAATTATTCATGTTTGAATATAAAGCTGACAATTATTTAAAAAATGAAAAGAACCTACCTGTTTCTTAGGATCAAACTCTTAGGACTCAAGTCTCCATGAACTATTTCAGCTTTGTGGAGCTTCTCTACTATTGTCAAAAGGTTGTAAATAATAAACACTGTTATTTCATTAGTAATAAATTCACTGTGTTGGAGAAGATCCTAGAAAGAGAAGGACACAAAACTACTCAAGTTGGTGCCACTATAGTTATACTGGATATTTGACAACAGCTGCTTTGTACTCTCAGACCCATTTACCAGTTTCTTCCTTCCTTCCTGTTTTTTTTTTTTTTTTTCCTTTTTGGTTTTTCAAGGTAGGGTCTCACTCTAGCCCAGGCTGACCTGGAATTCATTCTGTATTCTCAGGGTGGCCTCGAACTCATGGTGATCCTCCTACCTCTGCCTCCCTGGTGCTGGGATTAAAAGTATGCACCACCACACCCGGCCTATTTTATTTTATTTTTATTTTTTTTTAGGCAGGGTCTCATGCTAGCCCAGGCTAGCCTTGTAGCTCATAGTGATCCTTCTAACTCAACCTCCTGAGCACTCAGACACAAGAAATAAGGACTCTTTTTTGTTTGTTTTTTCGAGGTAGGGTCTCACTCTAGCCCAAGGTGACCTGGAATTCAATCTCAGGCTATCCTTGAATTTACAGCGATCCTCCTACCTCTGCTGAGTGCTGGGATTAAAGGTGTGTGCCATCATGCCTGGCTCCTGGCATCATCATCATTATTATTATAATGACAGAGAGCAAGAGTAAGAGAATTGGCACACCAGGGCCTCTAGCCACTGTAATGAACTCCAGACGTGTATGTCACTTTGTGGGCATGTGCAACCTTGTGCATGCATCACCTTGTGTGTTTGGCTTATGTGGGACCTGGTAATTTGAACATGGGTCCTTTGGCTTTGCAGGCCAAGAGCCTTAACTGCTAAGCCATCTCTCCAGTACCCCCCATAATGATGAGCAGAGATGGCTTAGCAGTTAGGATGCTTGCCTGCAAAGCCAAAGGACCTAGGTTCAATTCCATAGAGCCCACATAAGACAGAAAAACAAGGTGGCGCAGGTGTCCAGAGTTTATTTGCTGCAGCTGGAGTTGGCACAGCCATTCTCTCTTTCTGTCCCTCTCTCTTTCAAATAAATGAATAAAAATAAAATATTTAAAAGAAAATTTATGGGGGGGGGACCATCTCTCTAGGCCTATTTTTTTCTTTGTTTTGTTCAAGGTAGGGTCTCACTCTAGCCCATGATGACTTGGAACCTACTCTGTAGTCCCAGGATGGCCTCAAACTCAGTGATCCTCCTATCTCTTCCTCCTCAGTGCTGGGATTAAAGGAATGCACCACCACACATGGCAATTTTCTTTAAAAATTACTATTATTTTTTGTTTTTTGAAGTAGGGTCCCACTCTAGCCCAGGCTGACCTGGAACTCACTCTAGTCCCAGGCTGGCCTCAAACTCATGGCAATCCTCTTACCTCTGCTGGGATTAAAGGCATAGGCCACCATGTCTAGTTTCTTTTTGAGATGTGAAATGCTATTTAAGAATATATGTGGGGCTGGAGAGAGTCTCATGCTGACCTACAATAGCCAGGCTGGCCTGGAACTCACAGCTATCCTCCTATCTTTGCCTCCTGAGTGCTGAGTGCCTGGCATTTTAAAAAAAATTAATTTTTTTTGTTTTTTGAGGTAGGGTCTCACTTTGGCCCAGGCTGACCTGGAACTCACTCTAGTCCCAGGCTGGGCTCAAACTCACGGTGATCCTTTTACCTCTGCTAGAATTAAAGGCATAAGCTACCATGCCCAGTTTTCTTTTCTTTTCTTTTTTTTTGGTTTTTCAAGGTAGGGTCTTACACTAGCTCAGGCTAATCTGGAATTCACTATGTAGTCTCAGGGTGGCCTCGAACTCATGGTGATCCTCCCACCTCTGCCTCCCAAGTACTGAGATTAAAGGTGTGTACCACCACCGCACCCGGCCTCCCAGTTTCTTTTTTTAGATGTGAAATGTCATTTAAGAATATATGTGGGGGGCTGGAGAGACAGCTTAGCAGTTAGGGTGCATGCCTGTGAAGCCTAAGGATCCAGGTTCGATTCTCCAGGTCCCACATAAGCCAGATGCACATGGTAGCACATGCATCTGGAGTTCGTTTGCAGTGGCTAGAGGTCCTGGCTTGCCAATTCTCACTCTTTCTCTCTCCCCTTCTGTCTGTCTCTAATAAATAAATGAAAGGAAAAAAAAAAAAGAATATATGTGGGGCTGGGGAGAGTCTCATGTGGACTTACAACAGTCAGGCTGGCCTGGAATTCACAGCTATCCGCCTATCTTAGCCTCATGAATGCTGGTATTAAAAGCATGTGCCATCATGCTTGGCTAATGCTTTCAATATATATATTTTTTTTTCTGAGATAGGGTCTCTAGCCCAGAATGACCTGGAATTCACTCTGTATTCTCAGGGTGGCTTTGAACTCATGGTGATCCTCCTACCTCTGCCTCCCTAGTGCTGGGATTAAAGGCGTGTGCCACAACACCCAGCTGTTTTCAGTTTTTTAAAAAAAATATTTGAGAGAGAGAAAGAATGGGCGTGCCAGGGTCTCTAACTCCAGACACATGCAGTACCTTGTGCATATGACTTTACGTGGGTACTGGGGAATGAAATCTGGGTCCTTTGACTTTGCTATCTTTCCAGTCCAGTATTTTCAGGTTTCTTTTTTTTCCAGTCTCCATAGAGACTGTCAAAAATTGCCAATGCCATGTCATGGCAAGGTATTAAGAAAAGTTTTTCTATTAGCAATAATAGTGCCTTGGATAAATCTTATTGGCTACAATACTGCCACTGTGTGAAGTTTACTTTCAGTTTTTAAGTGGTTTGCTTCTAGGGTTGGGCATATTGGTACATGCTTGTGATCCTACCATTTGGGTGACTGAGGCAGGACAGCCTGTGCTATACAATGCTTGACTATTATGGGCAGCCAGGCGACCATGAAGACCCTGTCTAAAAGATAAGTAATTAAAAATTCATCATTTTTTAGATGATTGAAAAAGTTTGTATTATATTTCTTTGATTAATGGAGTAGAAATCTCTTGAGACTTTTTTTTTTGGGGGGGGGGTTGAAGTAGGGTTTCACTCTAGTCCAGGCTGACCTGGAATTCACTATGTAGTCTCAGGGTGGCCTTGAACTCACGGTGATCCTCCTACCTCTGCCTCCTGAATGCTGGGATTAAAGGCGTGCTTGAGACTTTTAAATTACATGGTTTTAGTACTGATACAAACCTGAAGGGTAGAACAGTTTACATACTGGTACCAAATAATATAGCCATCTTGGAATTGATAACAGCTGCAAAACTGAAAAGTTTCTTCATTTAGACGTTCCTTTAACTTGAGCTTGATATAAAAGTCCCATGGTACAGGTTGAGAAGACACCTGTAAGATATTATATTTTCAAATAGTGTATCTTCAAAGTACAGCAATTAGAATATACAGTCATGGTTGGCATATTTCAAATGCAGTTCTTGGACTGGGGAGATGGTTCAGCAGTTAAAGTCACTTAGTTGCAAACTATGTTGGCCTTGGTTCAATTCCCCATCATCTACATAAAGCCAGATGTAAACAGCAGTGCACATGTCTGGTGTTCATTTGTAACAACAAAAGAACCTGGTATGTACATACGTGTACACACACACACACACACACACACACACACAAAAAAAATTTAAAAAGTAACACATTTCTTTTCTTTTTTTTCCCCCGGGGTAGCTCAGGCTGACCTGGTGGCCTCGAACTCACAGTGATCCTCCTACGTCTGCCTCCCAAGCGTTGGGATTAAAGGCGTGCACCACCACGCACAGCTTAAGTAACACATTTCTTAATGTGGTCTATACACACAGTGGAGTCCTATTTAGCCATAAAGACCAGAATCACACATACAAGAAAATAAATGGAAAAAAGGTGATCATGTTAGGTGAAATAAGAGAAAGACAAATATCCCATGTTTTATCATATGTAGAATCCAGATTTAAATATATTACATATAACATACACAGAGGAAATGAAAGTAAAAAAGGGGACATTAAAGTAGAAAGGAAGGGGCCTAAGAGAAGGAGAGGAAAGAATAAAAAGGCGATAGGGAGGCTGGAGAAATGGCTTAGGGGTTAAAGAGCTTGCCTACAAAGCCAAATGACCCATGTACAAGTCCCCAGTAGCCACGTGAGTCAGATGCACAGGCAGTGCATGCATCTAGAGTTCATTTGCAGCAGCTAGAGGCCTTGGGCACCCATTCTCTCCCCCTTTCTCTCTGCCTCTTTCTTCCCCTCTCATAAATAAATAAATAAATAAATAAATAAATAAATAAATAAATAAATAAATAAATAAATTCATAATGAAACCCATGTATTCTAATCTAAAAAACAGAAAGAAAACAAAAACAAGCTAGGAGTGGGTGCTTACCTGTAATCACATCACTTGAGAGGTAGAGGCAGGAGGATTGAAACAAGTTTGTGCCAACCTGGTCTACATAGTAAGTTCCAAACTATCCAAAAGGCGGTCTTAAAAAAAACCCATCAAACAAATGACAACAAAAACCCCACAATTCTTCTAGCGTCTCTTGATAATCCATCAGATATAACAATAAAAAGACATCCGCCATCAAAAACACAAGAGCAATATAATTCTGGAAGCTGGCGAGTAAGAGAAAACAACGCACCTAGAATACCCCAGGAAAGCAGATTCTAACACTGGAGAACACTGAGGGGCAAATACATTCATATAAGACCACAACCTACAGTATATAACTTATGGCATCAGCTATCTACAAGTAAGGCTCACATATGAATAGCTTAACCACATTTAAGGGGCTCTCCATCCCCAGATTCCTCCTCTTGGGGCTGTAGGCTGGACCAGCAACTGTATTTCAGAAAACAAAGGGATTATTTCCTAGAGAATATCAAGCAAAAGAGTTGAGGACAGGAGGCACAACCAAGAATGGAACATGGAAAACAGGAAGTTTATCTTTCAAATGCTAAGATGCACCTCCCTGCCCTTCTATTCTCCAGACTAATTTCCTCACTCAGCTTTTAAAAAGCCAGCAGCCAGGCTTACATTCTCTGGGCAGGAAATTAGAAGCCTTCTTTGAGCATTCTGATCAGCCCAAGACAGACAAGATTTAATGATTAGGTTTTCCAATCAAATGCCCAAGTGTACAGTGAGGTCCTCAACTGTCAAGGTCTGCCTAGATACAGCTTTCAGTTAGTTTTTTTTTTTTTTTTTTAATTTTTAAAAATATTTTATCTATTTATTGGAGAGAGAGAAAGAGAAAGAGAGAGGCAGATAGGATGGGCATGCCACAGCCTCCAGCCAATGCAAATGAACTCGACATATGTGCCACCTTGTGCATCTGGTTTACGTGAGTCTGGGGGAAATCAAACCTAGATCCTTAGGCTTTTCAGGCAAACTCCTTAACCTTTAAACCATCTCTCCAGCCCTCAATTAACTTTTAGTGTTCCACACTTAAATCTGAATAGAAAGCCAAACACTTAAAGAAAGCCTGTAACAGAGTTTTAAAAATACAACAAAAAGGAGAAAAGATTCAAAGAGAAAAATACTTTCTTTTGGTGTGTATGTGTAGTATATTTGCTGTGAGGTATGTTTCAGGTGTGCACATGCATGCATACCAGAGTAGATAGTGTCTTATCCATGGCTCTCTGCTCTGTCTCCTTGAGGAGTTGCCAATTTTTCGGTCAGAAAGTCTAATCAACAAGATGCAGTGATTCCCCTCTCTCCGCTCCCAGGATGGGGTTTCAGGAGGCATGTGGCCATGCCCATCTCTGCCTCCTAAGTGCTTGGATTAAAGGCATGCACCACCACACCCGATTTGAAATTTTCTTTTAAAGTATCATTAATATCTTAGTGAAATAAGCAATAGTGTTCATTAAAATGAGACCAGAATGCCTCAAGAAAATCCAAATTTCAAAAAAAGATTCTGCAAATTAAATACAGATGAAAGAAATTTAAACAACAACAAAAAAACCTGGCCTGGATGGCTCAACCATTAAGGCATTTTCCTGCAAAGCCTAAGGACCTGAATTTGATTCCCCAATACCCACAAAATGCCAGCTGCATAAGGTAGTACATGCATTTGGAGTTCGACTGCATAGCCAGAGGCCCTGGTGTGCCCATTCTCTCTCCCTCCCTGCCTCGTTCTCATTCTCTTTCAAATGAATAAATAAAATAAAAGAAAGACAGAAAGAATGAACCTAACAAGGGGGTTGTAGAGATGGCTTAGTGGCTAAGGCATTTGCCTGTGAAGCCTAAGGACCCATGTTCGACTCCCCAGATCCCATGTAAGCCACATACACAAGGTGACACATGTAAAGCTACACATGCACACAGGGTGGCACACATATCTAGCATTAAATTACAGTGGCTGGAGGCCCTGGTATGACAATACATTCTCTCTCATAAAAAAACAAAAACAAGAGGCCAGGCGTGGTGGCTCACGCCTTTAATCCCAGCACTTGGGAGGCAGAGGTAGGAGGATCGCTGTGCGTTCAAGGCCACCCTGAGACTACATAGTGAATTCCAGGTCAGCCTGAGCTAGAGTGAGACACTACCTCGAAAAACTATAAAAACAACAACAACAAAACACAAAAAACAAAGCCTGGCACTAATCCCAGCACTTGGGAGGCAGAGGTAGGAGGATCACCATGAGTTCAAGGCCACCCTGAGATTACAGAGTGAATTCCAGGTCAGCCTGAGCTAGAGTGAGACCCTACCTTGAAAAACCAAGGGGGGGGGGGCCGACTAACAAGGGCTGGAGAGATGGCTTAGTGGTTAAAGCACTTGCATGCAAAGCCTAAGGACCCAGGTTTGATTCCCCAGTATCCACAAAAACCAGAGCCCAAGATGGTGCATGCATCTGGAGTTTGTTTGTCGCGGCTGGAGGCCCTGGCATACTCATTCTTTCTCTGTCTGTCTCTTTCTCTCTCTCAAATAGATAAAGTATTTTAAAAACATAACAACAGGGCTGGAGAGATAGCTCAGTGGTTAAGCACTTGCCTGTGAAGTCTAAGGACGGCGGTTTGAGGCTTGATTCCCCAGTATCCATGTAGGCCAGATGCACAAAGTGGCGCATGCATCTGGAGTTTATTTGTAGTGGCTGGATGCCCTGGTGCGCCCATTCTCTTTCTCTGCCTCTTTCTCTCTGTCTGTTGCTCTCAAATAAATAAATAAAAATAAACAAAACAAAAAAAAATAACAACAGGCTGGAGAGATGACTTAGTGGTTTAGGTGCCTGCCTGCTAAGCCTAAGAAAGCCAGTTCCAATCTCCAGGTCCCACGTTTAGCCAGATGCAAAGTGACTCAAGGGAGCAATGCTGCACTTGCCCACAAGGGGGCGCACACATCTAGAGTTTGTTCACAATGGCTGAGAGGCTGCTGGCGCAGCCCATTCTCTGTTTCCTCTCTCTCTCAAAAAAAATAAGAAGAAGACTGAAAATAAGGTTGATGAAATGTAATCAGACTTTTATATCTACAGATTCTGCATTAGAGGATTTAACTCATCATGGTAGAAAATACTTATGGGGAAAAAATACTGCATCAGTACAAAACATGTATAAACTATTTTTTCCTGTTGTTAACAAGATAGCAAATACCCACTCACACATATATTTACATTATGTTAGTGTTATAGTTACCTTATCATTGCTTAAAACAAGGCACCCAACCAAAAATAGCTGATGGAAGGAGAAGTTTTTATTTTAACTTACAGTCTAAAGGTGAGGCTTCATGATGCCAGGGAGAGTGTGGCATGAGCAGAGGCTGGACAATGCCTCTGGCCGTAGGGAATGGAAAAAGCAGAAGGCTGAGTCGACCTCTGGTGGGGGTGGGGGAGGCTGGATATAACACCCCTAAGGCCCCAGAAACATACCTCCTCCAGCAAGGCTCCCAAATTGCCACCAGGTGAGGATCAAGCATTCAGAACACATGGGCTTATGAGGAACATCTGATTCAAACTACAATTAGGTATTAGAAACAATGTAGAGATGATTTAAAAATTTTGTGTACGAAACAAAGCCTGGCACTAATCCCAGCACTTGGGAGGCAGAGGTAGGAGGATCACCATGAGTTCAAGGCCACCCTGAGATTACAGAGTGAATTCCAGGTCAGCCTGAGCTAGAGTGAGACCCTACCTTGAAAAACCAAGGGGGCGACTAACAAGGGCTGGAGAGATGGCTTAGTGGTTAAAGCACTTGCATGCAAAGCCTAAGGACCCAGGTTTGATTCCCAGTATCCACAAAAACCAGAGCCCAAGATGGTGCATGCATCTGGAGTTTGTTTGTCATGCTGGAGGCCCTGGCATACTCATTCTTTCTCTGTCTGTCTCTTTCTCTCTCAAATAGATAAAGTATTTTAAAAACATAACAACAGGGCTGGAGAGATAGCTCAGTGGTTAAGCACTTGCCTGTGAAGTCTAAGGACGGTTTTGAGGCTTGATTCCCCAGTATCCATGTAGGCCAGATGCACAAAGTGGCGCATGCATCTGGAGTTTATTTGTAGTGGCTGGATGCCCTGGTGCGCCCATTCTCTCTCTCTGCCTCTTTCTCTCTGTCTGTTGCTCTCAAATAAATAAATAAAAATAAACAAAACAAAAAAAATAACAACAGGCTGGAGAGATGACTTAGTGGTTTAGGTGCCTGCCTGCTAAGCCTAAGAAAGCCAGTTCCAATCTCCAGGTCCCACGTTTAGCCAGATGCAAAGTGACTCAAGGGAGCAATGCTGCACTTGCCCACAAGGGGGCGCACACATCTAGAGTTTGTTCACAATGGCTGAGAGGCTGCTGGCGAGCCCATTCTCTGTTTCCCTCTCTCTCTCTCAAAAAAAAAATAAGAAGAAGACTGAAAATAAGGTTGATGAAATGTAATCAGACTTTTATATCTACAGATTCTGCATTAGAGGATTTAACTCATCATGGTAGAAAATACTTATGGGGAAAAAATACTGCATCAGTACAAAACATGTATAAACTATTTTTTCCTGTTGTTAACAAGACAGCAAATACCCACTCACACATATATTTACATTATGTTAGTGTTATAGTTACCTTATCATTGCTTAAAACAAGGCACCCAACCAAAAATAGCTGATGGAAGGAAAAGTTTTTATTTTAACTTACAGTCTAAAGGTGAGGCTTCATGATGCCAGGGGAGAGTGTGGCATGAGCAGAGGCTGGACAATGCCTCTGGCCGTAGGAAATGGAAAAAAGCAGAAGGCTGAGTCGAATTCTGGTGGGGGTGGGGGGAGGCTGGATATAACACCCCTAAGGCCCCAGAAACATACCTCCTCCAGCAAGGCTCCCAAATTGCCACCAGGTGAGGATCAAGCATTCAGAACACATGGGCTTATGAGGAACATCTGATTCAAACTACAATTAGGTATTAGAAACAATGTAGAGATGATTTAAAAAATTTGTGTACGCTGGGCATGGTGGCATACGCCTTTAATCCCAGCATTAGGGAGGCAGAGGTCAGAGGACTGCCTTGAGTTTGAGGCCACCCTGAGACTACATAGTGAATTCCAGGTCAGCCTGCGCTAGAGTGAGACCCTACCTAAAAATAAATAAATAATAATAATAAAATTAAATTTAAAAAGATGTTTGTAGGTTATTTGCCAATACCTTGACAGTTTGTCTAAAGGACTTTAATGTCCTCAGATCTGGTATCTAGGGCAAAAGGGAGGTAGCTTAGAACTAGTCCTCTAGGGACTGGCATCTGCTGAGCTACAGAAAGTAAAACCAAAAGACAAAGAAATTGGAAAACAGAGTATTTATTTTAAATAATTATTTATTTGCAAGGAGAGAAAGATGAAAGAGAGCATTCTCTTTCATCCAGACATCCAGGGTGTACCTGGGTGTCTTGACACTGTAACTCCAGACACCAAGTGCCATTTTATGCATCTGGCTTTATGTGGGTCCTGGGTACAGTCCATCAGTCCTTATAAGCAAGAGCCTTTAACCACTGAGTCATCTCTGCAGCCTATTTATTTATTTATTTATTTATTTATTTGAGAGAGAGAGAGAGAGAGAGAGAGAGAGAGAGAGAGAGAGAGAGGCAGAGACAGAATGGGCATGCCAGGGCTGTGAAGGAACTCGAGGTGCATGTGCCCCCTTGTGTGCATGTACAACATTGCACATTTGCATCACTTTTGTGTTTGGCTAAATGTGGGATCTGGAGATTTGAGTAAGCATTTTTAGGCTTCCAAGGCAGGCACCTTAACTGCTAAGCCATCTCTCCAGCCCCCTTATTTATTTATTTTTGAGCCAGGGTTGGCCTCAAACTCAATTTGTAGTTAAGGCTAGACTTGAACTCCTGATCCTCCTAACTGTAGCTCTCAAGTACTGGAATGACAGGTATATAGCACTATACCCAGCTTAAGAAGTAAGATTTTTAGAGATTACATTCAGAAGAACACATACCCTAATAAAATAAATTACAGAATAAAAAAACAGAAAACTGGAGAAAAAAATTTGTTCATTGAAAGTTTCTCAGAACTGACGGAGTTTCCAGACTGTAAAGTCCATTAAAACCAGGTGTGGAGCCAGGCATGCTGGTGCATGTGTCTAATTCCAGCACTTGGGAGGCAGAGGTAGGAGGATCACTATGAATTTGAGGTCACCTGAGACTACATAGTGAATTCCAGTTCAGGTTGGGCTAGAGCAAGACCCTACCTCAAAAAATCAAAACAACAACAAACAAAAACAGCTATGGTAGCTCACTTGGGAAGCTGTAGTAGTAATATACACTGCTCTGATTTCTAGGCCAAACTACAGAGTGAGCTTCAGGTCTACATTAGTGAGATCCTGCCTCAAAAAACAAAACAAGGGGCTGGAGAAATGGCTTAGCAGTTAAGGTGTTTGCCTGCAAAGCCGAAGGATCCTGGTTTGATTCTCCAAGATCCACGTAAGCCAGATGCACAAGGGGCACATGCACCTGGAGTTCACTTGCAGTGGCTAGAGGCCCTGGCATGCCCATTTTCTCTCTGTCTGCCTCTTTTTCTCTCTCTCTCTCTGCTTACAAATAAATAAATAAAAATTAAAACAAAACAAAACCCATGCGTGGTGGCACACACCTTTAATCACAGCACTTGGGAGGCAGAGGTATGAGGATCACAGTTAGTTTGAGGCCACCTTGAGATTATTCCAGGTCAACCAGGGCTAGAGTGAGATACTACTTTGAAAAACAAAACAAACAAACAAAACAAAAAACAAGTCCATTGAGTACTTATATAGTGCATAAGTGATCAGACTTATACCAAAGTAAGAAACTTATATTTCAGAATGCCAGGGACAAACATAAGATCCTACAGGATCCAGGGGGAGAAAGAGTTGACACAAAATCCAAGAATTAGAAGGAAGGTTGGAGAGATAGCTTAGTGTTTAAGGCACTTGCCTATAAAGTCTAAGGACCTAGGTTTGATTCCCCAGTGCCTACATAAGCCAGATGCAAAAGGTGAAGCGTGTGTTTGGAATTCATTTGCAGTGACTGGAGGCCCTGGCATGCCCATTCTCTCTAATCTGCCCCCCCATAAGTAAATAAATAAATATTTAAAAATTTTTTAAAAAGTATTGGTAAGCCGGGCAAGGTGGCGCATGCCTTTAATCCCAGCACTCGGGAGGCAGAGGTAGGAGGATTGCCATGAGTTTGAGGCCACCCTGAGACTATACAGTGAATTCCAGGTTGGCCTGGGCTATAGTGAGACCCTACCCCAAAAACCCAAAATCAAATCAAACCAAACCAAACCAAAATAAACAGAATTGGAATAAAAGCTGGGCCAGATACCATATATACATAATACCAGTATGTAGGAAGATTATGATTTTGAGGCCAACTTTAGCTATATGGTGAGACCATGTTTCAAAACATCAAAGAGATACCAAAAAAGAATTAAGCATGCCTTTAATCCCAGCACACTTGGTAGGCAGAGGTAAGAAGATCACACGGAGTTCAAGGCCACCCTGAGACTACACAGCAAATTCCAGGTCAGCAAGACTCTACTTCGAAAAACAAAACAAGTAGGAATAAAAGTCAGTAGCAAAAACTAGTAAGCTAGAAAGGGGATATAAAGGGAATAGAAAGGGGGGGGGGACTTAATATGATGGTATTGTATATATGTAAGTAGAAAAACAGATTAATGGGGGTGAAATGGCCTAAGTGAGGTCAGGGGAAGAGACTGAGTAAAGGAAAGGTGGAGAGAGGGCTAATCAAAATCCAAGAGGATATAAGAGTCATATGGAAACCTACTTTTCTGAATAATGGAACACTCAGAAGCAATAGATTGTTACTAGAAAATTTTCAGTGCCAGGGATGGGATACCTTCCAGTGAGTTGTTGGCCAGGGAGGTCACAGATACCCCTAAAACATTGCTGAGGCCCTTGGTTTCTCACCAGGAAGTGATGGTTAGACCCTACTGCTGAAGACTCCACATACTTGGGCTGCAAGGTCACTAAAAAAATCCTGCTGGAGCTGAGCTGAAAGCCTCCTCCATATGGACCAGCTGACAGGAAGCTGGAAAAAGCTATACTGCATGCAGTACAATAGGAGAGAGAGAAAACACCAATGAAGATACTTAACAGTGAACACTGCAAGCTTTAAATTTGGCCAGCCAGATCAAATGAACCAAAGGGTGCAATAGTGGCATGTCTGTTATGGGGGAAACCAACTGTTATCTAATTGGACTACAGGCCTGCTCCATGGGAGGGAATACATCCCTGATAATAAAAACTTACAACCAGCATAGTCATGAGCCCTAGGGGTGTAACCTCTGCTGGTGTCTTGCTAAATGTATATACTATGCTCACCAAACTGGCCAATAAGCACTTCTCTTAATGTCCATACCCATATATTAATGCTACTTTCACTTTTGGTTGGAGAAGCTTCTCTTTTCAGATGGTGGTGACCTTGGGATGGTTCAGAAGGCACCATGGTGCTGAGAAGAAGGGCCAGAGGAGTGCTCAGCACTAAAACATCTCTAACACACCTTCCAAGGCTCAGGGTCCATTGCAGAAGAGGTGGCAGAAAGAATGTAAGAGCCAAAGGAAGGGTAGGACTCCTTACAACGTGCTCCTTCAGACACAAAATGGCCTGGATATCCATGACCTCGCAGTGCCTGACACTACCTGCACAAGACCATCCTAATAGGAGGAAAAGATCATGACATAAAAATAAGAGACTGAGAGGGGGAGGGGATATGATGGAGAGTGGAATTTCAAAGGGGAAAGTGGGGAGTACCATGGGATATTGTCTACAATTAAGGAATTTGTCAATAAAAATAAATAAATAAAAGAGAAAAACAAAATAAACAAAAAATTAGAATGGCTAAAGACTTTAAAAGCAAGGTTGGGGACTGAGGATGTGGCTCAGTGGTATAGCGCATGACTATGTTGAATCCTTAGAACTGAAAAAGAGAAAGAAAGGAAGAAAAGAAAGGAAGAAAGAGGGAGGAAAAAAAAAAGTAAGGTTAGATTCCATAGAGAGCTTTAAGATTCTTTTTTTTTTTTTTCCCAAGGTAGGGTCTCACTCTAGCTCAGGCTGACCTGGAATTCACTATGTAGTCTCAGGGTGGCAGCGGTCTCATGGTGATCCTTCTATGAGTGCTGGGATTAAATGCATGCACCACCCTGCCCAGCTGAGCTTTAAGATCCTAAGGAAAAAAATTAACATAGAGTTCTAAATTCAGTCATACTGCCAAACAAGATTCAGAGTAAGAAATTTTCTGACACAGGGTTAAAAAATTATTATTTTCTTTTCTGAAAAAGCTACTAAAAGATGTGCTCCTCCAAAGTAAGAGGAATTAAGCCAAGAAAAGAAATGGAATCTAAGAAACTGGATATCAATGTAGGAAAAAGGTAATGGGACCACCTAGGACTATGGTGAACAGAAATTTCAAGGTGACACTAGGTATGAGTCAAATCTAGAGTATAACTTGTCCAAATGGGAGCAGCTCAAAAAATTTTTAGGGCAGCTCTCTTCCAGCATTCCTGCTCCAAGTGCTTGCATCTTCTTTCTTTCCTATTTTCCCTCTTTCTCCTATGCTTCCCTCTCTCCTTCTCCACCTTTCCTCTTCCATTGTAATAGTGTTAAACTTAAAAAAAAATTAAGGGCAGATTTTTCTCAGAAAAATAAAATTGAAATACTTTATATATTCAGACATAGTGAAAAGTTTACCCAATAGTCTCATTTCTGACCTCTGATTCTGGCTTGTAATGGTAAATGATATCTTGATGGCTCATTGATTTCCAACAAGGAAGCTGGAAGACAGCTAGAAAGAGTTGATAGGGAGGGGGATGGAGACGGCTTAGCAGTTAAGGTACTTGTCTGTAAAACCTAAGGACCCATGTTGAACTTTCCAGTTTTCATGTAAGCCAGATGCACAAGGTGACCCAAGTGCAAGGACGCACATGCGCATAAGGGGTGCATGTGTCTGGATTTCCATTGCAGTGGCTGGAAGCTCTACTGCACCAGTTCTCTCACTTTCTCTCTCTCTCTCTCATTTAAAGGAAAAAAAAAGACTTGATAGTACCATGGAAACATAATTATTGTTATTGCTTCAATCCACTTTATTAACAAGACAACTGAAATTATAAAGAACCAGTCTATGCCAGGTGTGGTGCCACACACCTTTAATCCCAGTACTTGAGAGGCAGAAGTAGGAGGATCTCCATGAATTTGAGGCTACCCTGAGACTACATAGTGAATTCTAGGTGAGCCTGGGCTACAGCAAGACCCTACTCAAAAATAAAACAAAACAAAACAAAAAAACCAGTCCTGAGCCGGGCGTGGTGGTGCATGCCTTTAATCCCAGCACTTGGGAGGCAGAGGTAGGAGGATCGCCATGAGTTCGAGGCCACCCTGAGAATACAGAGTGAATTCCTGGTCAGCCTGGGCTAGAGTGAGACCCTACCTTAAAAAAAAAAAAAAACCAGTCCTACCTTTATTATGGTTAACTCTGCAGAGTTTCTTGGTGTCACCCAGAATAACTTGTAATCTTCACATATTAGGTATTCTTGTTTAATATAATAATCTTCATTACCTGTTGAGAAAATTAGATTTCTACCTAAAAATCATTGGGAACATGTACAGCCCTTTATTGTTTTATTTCTGGTCGAAGGGTTAGAGGTACTAGTATATTTATCAGTTAGTAGCAAAATCAATTTTTTAAAAACTGAAAAAGGGGCTAGAAAAATGACATAGTAGTTAAGGCACTTGCCTGCAAAGTCAAAGGACCCTGGTTTAAACCCCCAGGACCCATGTAAACCAGAGGCACAAGATGGCCCTTGTATCTGGAGTTCATTTGCAGTGGCTGGAGGCCCTAGTGTGCCCATTCTCTTTCTCTCTATCTTCCTTTTTCTCTCTCACACACTCTCTCAAATAAATAAAACTGGCTGAGCATGGTGGCACACACCTTTAATCCCAGCACTCGGGAGGCAGAGATAGGAGGATTGCCATGAGTTCAAGGCCACCCTGAGACTACATAGTAAATTCCAGGTCAGCCTGAGCTAGACTGAGAACCTACCTCGAAAAACCAACAACAACAAAAAAAAACTAAAAGAGGCTTGTGAGATGTTCGGTGGGTGAGAGTGCTTGCAACTCAAGCAGGAGGACCTGAGCTGGAGCCCCAGCACACAGGTAATAAGCTGAGTGTGGCTATGCTGAAGGCAGCAGAAACAAGAAGCTCATAACAGCTTGCTGGTCAACCAGCCTACCCTCCAAAATGGCACAAGCTCCAATTTCAGTGAGACTGTCTCATGATGAAGAGCGATTTAAGAGGATACCCAACATCCTCTTCTGGTCACTTTACACATGTGCATGGGTATACATATATGGATAAACCATACACACACACAAATAAAAAAACTGAAATAGGGCTGGAAAGATGGCTTAGTGGTTAAAGTACTTGCCTACAAAGCCTAAAAACCCAGGTTTGATTCCCCAGTACCCACGTAAAGTCAGTGCTAGGTTTATTGACCTGGCTTATAATGGTGTTTCTTAAAACAAACAAACAAATAAAGCAAAAAAAAAAAAAAAAAATTAAAAACCACACTCATTTTATTTGCACAGAGAATGAAAGGGAAAAAAAGGAGAGAATAGATGTACCAGGGCCTCTTGCCACTGCAAATGAGCTCCAGATGCATGTGCTCCTTTGTGCATCTGGCTTTACATGAACACTGGGGAGTTGAACCTGAGCCATCAGGCTTTGCAAGCAAGTGCCTTTGACTGCAGAGCCATCTCCTCAGCCCTATAATGGTATTTCTTACTACTTTGGAACATTCAGGGCTTAAGCATCAAAGTCAACTACTAACAATCACTTATTTGTATACTGTTATGTGCAAAAGGATATGTACTTAGGTACTTACCTAATTCAATTTCCTTCCCTATTTCCAATTTAGGCATTGGTCTGTTTTCTATAGAAAACTCCATAGAAGCACTCAGCTCTGGCAGGGATTTTAATAATTGTGTTCGATATTGTGAACACCAGGGTGACTGAATAACATTTTCTGTGGTGGGAAAAAGTTGGAAAAAAAAAAAAAAACATGTAAGGAAAATCTGAGCTAGGGATGGTGAAGCACAGCTTTAACCCCAAGCACTCAAGAGGTTAAGGTAAGAGGGTCAGCATGAGTTCAAGGGCAGTCTGGGCTACAGAGTGAGTTCAAGGGCAGTCTGGGCTACAGAATGAGTTCCAGGTCAGCCTAGGTTAAAGTGAGACTATGCTTCAAAAACCAAAACAAATCTAATGTTTAAAAACGGATATTCAAGTGGGGAAGAGAACAAGAATACAAAATCAATACTGCTAATGACTATATTCATCTGCCCTAAGTACTGAGAACGATCACAATGTATAGCAACTTCTCTAGGAAGAAAATCAAAGCACATATCTCAGTTTTCTGAGGCACAGAAATGTTAACTAGGCATTGATCTGGATGTGATCCCACCTGTAGTTTCGTTAGTAAGCTCCAACTTCTCAGGAATTTGAAGACTTTTAATGGAGGAAGTACTTGTAACAGAAGATCCAGAGAAACCAGAGGAGTGTGTGGCTTCACGACTATCTTCAATAATTGGGCTGGAACAAACAATATATAAATAAGGTCTAATAAATAAATAATAAATAAGGTCTAATAAGGATAGTATATACCAACTTATCTGTTATAATTTTTTAATCTTTAAATGTAAAAATGTGTGTATTCATAATTCTTAAGTTACCATTCCTTCAGAAAATTATTTATAAACAAAAAGTAAAGGAAAATTACAACAGTTGCAGGGCGTGGTAGCGCACACCTTTAATCCCAGCCCTTGGGAGGCAGAGGTAGGAGGATTGCTGTGAGTTCGAGGCCACCCTGAGACTACACAGTGAATTCCAGGTCAACCTGGACTAGAAAAACAAAAACAAAAACAAAAACAAAAAAAAAGAAAGAAAAAGAAAATTATAACAGTAGCTTATGCCAAACCAAAAATATACATCTGATGCGTATAAACTTTAAAAAACATTAACACAAGCAATATGAATATAGACTACTTCTAAAATATTTCAATGACATAGTTATAATTTAAATTAGGGTAAGACAGGTATAAATAATAGTATTACCTAGTTTATGTTTATATAACAAAGTATCATTTTCTTAATAAATGACAAAAACTACAGGTGTCATTGTCTGGCAGTTCAAATATTGAAGGGGTTACATGATATTTTTAAGTACAGCAAGAACTTTAAGTTACTATTTATATCTGGACTTTTTGTACTTGAAAACATGTACTGTCATTGTTGGAAGAGAAAGGAAGAAAAACATACTAAGGAAAGCCCAAAGCCCTAATATGACAGGATTTAATTTGCTTTTTTTTGTTTTCCAAGGTAGGGTTTCACTCTAGGTTAGGCTGACCTGGAATTCACTGTATAGTCTCAGGGTGGCCTCAAACTCACAGTGATCTACCTACCTCTGTCTCCTGAGTGCTGGGATTAAAGGTGTGAGTCACCGTGCCCGGCAAAATCAAGGAACACATACAGATAGGGAGTGTTTTATATCCTTGGCCTTTTGTACTGACTGATTAACTTAAAGAAAGGTAGGCTGTCACAAATGCATTTAAATATATCAAAACACTTACTTCCACCCCATTACTAAGACTTTAAGGCAAAGTAAAGTGTAATAAAATCAATATACCTTTCAGTGGTATAATTTTAAACTTTTTTAAAAAAATATTTTATTTATTTATTTGAGAGAGATAGATACAGAAATTGGCAGAGAGAGAGAGAGAGAGAGAGAGAGAGAGAGTGCGCCAGGGCCTCCAGCCACTGCAAACAAACTCCAGATGCATGCACCCCCTTGTGCATCTGGCTTACGTGGGTCCTGGAGAATCGAGCCTCGAACCGGGGTCCTTAGGCTTCATAGGCAAGCATTTAACCGCTAAGCCATCTCTCCAGCCCCCTAAACTTTTTTTTTTTGTTTTGGTTTTTCAGGGTAGGGTCTCACTCTAGCCCAGGCCTTGAACTCATGGCAATCCTCCTACCCTTTGCCTCCCGAATGCTGGGATTAAAGGCATGTGCCACCATGCCCGGCTTGTTCTATTTTTTAAAATATATTTTTCCTTTGGGGGGGGTGGAAATAGGCAGATAGGGAGAGAACAGGTGCACCAGGGCCTCTAGCCACTGCAAATGAACTCCAGATGCATGCACTCCCTTGTGCATCTGGCTTTATGTGGATACTAGGACTCAAACCGAGGTCCTTAGGCTTCGCAGGCATGTGCCTTATAGACTAAGCCATCTCTCCAACCCACTCTCTTTGTTTTTTAGATTTTATTTTATTTGGGAATGAGAAAGAGGCAGGGGGTGAGGAATGCATAGGTGTGCCAGAGCCCCTAGCCATTACAAATGAACCCCAGATGCATGTGCCATCTAGCACATTTGGCTTTATGCAGGTAATGGGTAATTAATTGAACCTGCGTCCTTTGGTTTTGCAGACAAGCATTTTAAGCACTAAGCCATCTCTCCAGCCCTTATTTACTTTTAGGGAAAAAATATTTATTAGGCTGGTGTGGTGATGCACGCCTTTAATTCCAGCACTTGGGAGGCAGAGGTAGGCGGGCCACCCTGAGACTACCCTAGTGAGTTCCAGGCCAGTCTGGGCTAGAGAGAAACCCTAACTCAAAAAAAAAAAAAAAAAAAAAAAAAGAAAACCAAAATTATATATGTATATTTCAAAGAGAGAGAGAAAATAGGTGCACCAGGGTCTCCTGCCATTGCTCTCCAGACACATGTACCACTTTTGTGTGCATCTGGCTTTATGTAGGTACTGGGGAATTAAATCCAGGCTATCAGGCCTTACAACCAAGTGCCTTTAACTGCTGAGCCATTGCGGCAGCCCTTTATTTGTTTTTATCTTTAGTGTTTCTTTTTAAAGTCCATTATTTTCTCAAATCACAAACAGATACATAATCAGAATGTAGGTACTCCCATCCTGGTTGACAAAGCAAGCCCTATAGTTACATTTCTGGATTTATGCTTTATTTACCTAAATTTATACTGAATGCCTATTCTGTACTATTAAAAAAAGGGCTGGAGAGATGGCTGAGCAGTTAAGGCACTAGCCTGCAAAGCCTAACAACCTGGGTTCGATTCTCCAGTACCCATATAAAGCCAGCTACACAGAGAGGTGCTTGCATCTAGAGATCATTTACAGTGGCTGGAGGCCCTGGTGTGCCCATTGTCTCTGTCTGACTCTCTTCTTTCTCTCTCTGCTTGCAGATAAATAAATAAAAATACTGGGGAAAAGAAAAATAATAACTGGGACATGGTGCCACATGCCTTTAATCCTAGCACTTGGGAGACAGAGGTAGGAGGATCACTGTGAGTTCAAGGCCAGCCTGGGACTACGGAGCAAGTTCCAGGTTAGCACGGACTAGAGTGAGACTCTATCTCAAAAAAAAAAAAAATAAAAAAAATTGGGGCTGGAGAGATGGCTTAACCGTTAAGGCATTTGCCGGCAAAGACAAAGGATACAGGTTTGATTCTCTAAGACCCATGTAAGCCAGATGCACAAGGGGGTGCATGCATCTGGAGTTTGTTTGCAGTGGCTGGAGGCCCTGAGTGCCCATTCTCTATCTGCCTCTTTCTCTTTCTCCCTCTCTCTCTTAATAAATACATATATAAATAAATAAATAAATTTATTTTAATGTCCCCTCTCCCAATAATGTACACTTTGCTGAGTTCCCTCAAAGATATCCTAATCCTCCTAGACCTATGAGCATCATGACTATTAAAATTTACTTCTAACCAGTCACTAAATCCCACTTGACACCATCTGGGACAGCCTTCCTCTCATGCTATGTATTTAGTGTTTGGCAGGTATAGGAGCTGGATAACTATCACTTTGACAAACACTTGGGTTTATGAAAACTACTATACCCAATCACCTCAGCTTCTTGATACTAAGTGTTTGACTGTAAATATTGCCACATGCAGTATGATGGTCCTCAGAGCTCTTCTCATCTGGATCCTCTTCCTGCAATAGTCTCTCAGGATCAGAAGGGATATCCTTCAAGGGCATTATCTCATGGAAAGGAGTGGATACAAAACGAGCCGCTCTAGCAAAATCACAAGTGTCTTCTGGGTTAGGACAAATAGTTACATTTCTGAAACCTGTGATAATGGCATCTTCACTCAAAGGTTCAATTCCTGTAAATTCATCCTGAAATAAAAATCACAAAGTTTGGCTGAAATATTTCAATGAACATGTAAATCAGATCTCTAGATAAAGAATTTTAAAAAGTACAGGAGAGCATCTGAAGAAAATGATTCAGATCATCAACATAGAAAAATAGCTACATGTCATCAAGAAATATACCATGAAGATTCTCCATACAAGGAACAATACTGGCTAATATTTTCTCCCAACAAATTTCACCTAAGAACTAAAGCACTAATACTATTTTTTCTTAGATTTTATAGTCAGAAACTATTCTAATAACTTAGTTCTTAAAATTTCTTCCTTTATTCAATATACCTAAATTTTATTTCTTTTTTTGCTATTAAAAACATATATGCTGCCCAGTGTGGTGGCACACATATAAAATACCAGCACTCAGGAGGCTGAGGTAGAAGGATCACTGTTAGTTCCAGGCCAATCTGAGATGACATAGTGAATTCCAGGTAAGCCTCATCTCATATATGATATAATAATATTTCATATCCTCTGTGTCCCTTTGCACTGGCATTGCCATCTTACAGGTCTTTCGTTCAAAATGGCAAAGTCTGATTTCTTTCTTTTTAAAAATAATGTATTTATTTGCAAACAGAGAGAAAGAAGAGAGAATGGGCACACTAGGGTCTCTTGCTGTTATAAATGATGCATGTGCTACTTTGTTCATCTGGGTTTAAATGGGTACTAGGGAACTGAACTGAGACTGGCAGGCTCTGCAAGCACAAACCATTAACAGCTAATCCATCTTAGGGATTATCACCAATCTGACATATACTTGAATTTCTTATTTAAAATTAACAAAGTAGAGGTAGGAGGTACAGCTCAAAGAAATGCTAAGTACATATTTTTAAAAAACTTATGGGGGGCTGGAGAGATGGCTTAGCAGTTAAGGCGCTTGCCTGCAAAGCCAAAAGATCCAGGTTCGATTCTCCAGGACCCACATAAGCCAGATACACAAGGGGGCACATGCGTCTGGAGTTCTATTACAGTGGCTGGAGGCCCTGGTGTACCCATTCTCTCTCTCTCTGCCTCTTTCTCTCTCAAATAAATAAATTTAAAAAATTATGATTAAAATAAAATAGTTATCTATAGTAAGTTTAGAGTTTATGTCATAACTACTTTGGGTCTAATAATTTAGACATTTTATATTTTAATTTAATTAATTTATTTGTGTGTATATGTGTGTTGCACCAGGGTCCCTTGCTACTATAAGCAGACTCTAGATGCTTGTGCCCCTTCATGTATATGGCTTTACATGTAAATTGGGGAATTGAACCTGGACCAGCAGGCTTTGCAAGCAAATGCCTTCAGTTGCTGAGCTATCTTCCCAGCCCAGTTCAGACATTTTAAATATGACTTTGTTAAGGGATAAAAACTCAGGTAAGTGCCTGATGTGGTGGCACACACCTTTCATCCTAGCACTTGGGAGGCAGAGGTAAGAGGATTGCCGTGACTTCAAGGAAACCCTAAGACTACATAGTGAATTACAGGTCAGCCTGGGCTAGAGTGAGACCCTACCTTGAAAAAGCAAACAAACAAAAAAACAACCAAAAAACCAAAACAAAAGACAGGCAAGCAACTTGTTAACAAAACTGTATTAAGAGACTGTGTGTGTGTGTGTGTGTGTGTGTGTATGAAAGAGAGAGACAGGGCTGGAAGGATAGCTTAGTGGTTAAGGCACTTGCCTATAAAGCCAAAGGACCCAGGTTCGATTCCCCAGGACCCACGTTAGCCAGATGCACAAGGAAGCACATGTGTCTGGAGTTTGTCTGCAGTGGCTGGAGGCCCAGGCATGCCCATTCTCTCTCTCTCTCTCTCTCTGTCAAATAAGTAAATAAATAAATAAGTAAATAAGAGAGACAGAGACAGACGGAAATCTGTCCTTTAGTAATTTAGGCTCTCTTTAAATATAAAAATCCAGCCTATCTAATCAATCATGCAGGGTGGCATTCTCCAGAATATATATCATATAATTAATTACTCCTCATTATTGACTTTCTTAACTCTATCGTAATCACTGAACAACTTTCCCAAAGTATTTATTTATGTAAAATGTTTTGTTATTCACATACAAGTAGAAAGAGAGAGGAAGAAATGGGCACAGGGCCTCCTAACACTGCAAAGGAATTCCAGATGCAAGCACCACTTTGTGCTTTATGTGGGTACTAGGGTATCAAACTGGGGCCATTAAGCTTTGCATGCATGCACTCTTAACCACTGAGCTGTCTCTCCAGCCCTCCTAAAGTATTTACAACAAAGAAATGTACATGCTTGAACCTCTTTCCTAGAAAATTACACTTCTACAAAACTGGAATGAGGCATGGGTATCTTTTGTCATAGAAATCTCCCTAGGCTCTTTGAGTCACTGAAAATATTCCATGTCTCGGGTATAAAATTTTATGGATAGTCACATACATAAAAACTTACCAGGAGCTGGGTGTGGTGGCGCACGCCTTTAATCCCAGCACTTGGGAGGCAGAGGTAGAAGGATCCCCGTGAGACTACATAGTGAATTCCAGGTCAGCCTGAATTAGAGTGAAACCTTACCTCGGAAAAACAAAAAACAAAAAAACCTCACCAGGGACTGGAGAGATGGGTTAGTGGTTAAGGCACTTGCCTGTGAAATCTAAGGACCTATGTTCAACTGCCTAGGACCTATATAAGCCACATGCACATGGTGGCACAGGCATCTGGAGTTCATTTTCGCAATGGCTAAGAGGCTCTGGCCCGCCAATTCTCTCTCTCTCTCATAAATAAACAAATTAACTAATTAAAAACTCACCTAGCTATATAATCATATTTGTGTATTTTACTAGATGCTAAATACACCTCAATAAAGTTAATTAAAAATTTTTTTAAAAAAAACTGTCAAAAGCCAGGCGTGGTGGAGCACACCTTTAAATCCCAGCACTTGGGAGGCAGAGGTGGGAGGATTGCTGTGAGTTCGAGGCCACCTTGAGACTACATAGTAAATTCCAGGTCAGCCTGAGCTAGAGCGAGACCCTACCTTGAAAAACAAACAAACAAACAAACAAACAAACAAACAAACAAACAAACAAACACTATCAAGGCAGGGCATGGTGCCACATGCCTTTAATCCCAGCACTCAGGAGGCAGAGGTAAGAGGATCGCCGTGAGTTCGAGGCTACCCTGAGACTACACAGTGACTTCCAGGTCAGCCTGAGACTCTACCTCAAAAAACAAAAAACAACAAAAAGACTACATAGTGAATTTCAGGTCAGCCTGGGCTAGAGTGACACCTATCTCAAAGAACCAAAAAAAAAAAAAAAAAAAAAAAAAAAAAAATCCCCAACCAACCAAACTTCTCAAGTAAGCAAGTTAGTGTGTCACTAAAAAAAGGGGAGGGAGTGATAGTGCACAAGCTTTAATAACAGGTAAGAGGACTGCTTTGTGCTCAAGGTCAGCCTGTGAGTACAGAGTGAGAGCCAGGTCTGGCTGAGAGAGAGTGAGCCTCTAACTTTAAAAAACTACTTATAAAGGGGTGGGGGAAATAAAAAAAAGGCTCAGAAGTTAAAGGTGCTTGATTACAAAACAAAACAAACAAAAACAGCAAATATGGAAGTATGAGGAGGGCTAATTGAGAAGAAGGGGTTCAGTGAAAGTGAGGGTATAAGAAAGGATAAGGGAAGCCCTTGTGGTAGCACATGCCTTGAATCCCAGCACTTGGGAGGCCAAGGTAGGAGGATTGCTGTGATTTTGAGGCAGGTCTATGACTACTTAGTGAATTCCAGATCAGCCTGGGCTACAGTGAGACCCTATATAGAAAAAAATAAAATGAATGGAAGAAAGGGTAAATGGGAGCTGAATATGTTCAAACAAAATACACTTTATGCATGTGTGAAGTTGTAAAATAATTCTGGATTTGAGTCACTCCCTTGGACGTGGACAAAGTACTGCTTTAAGTCACTGAAGTTACTCGTTGCGCTGTCAAAATCCAGGACAGCCTGGGC
The DNA here is from genome assembly GCA_036365145.1 of Orientallactaga sibirica. NCBI lineage: Eukaryota > Metazoa > Chordata > Mammalia > Rodentia > Dipodidae > Orientallactaga > Orientallactaga sibirica. The sequence goes on along the minus strand of JAEOAD010000006.1, from coordinate 40,253,484 downwards.
TAGAGTCCCTACCTCAGGGGAAAAAAAAATTCAACAAAATGCTAATGACAATGGTTACATACTTTGACTTGAATACCTATTCAATGTCTTTTTACTTGTAAGCCTTATGTCATATCCCACAGTAGTTAAAATAGAACCACAGGAAAGAAAAATGGTTGCTCTACATAACTTTTCCATTACCACAAAGGACATGTTACTTAAAAAGAAATAAACATGATTGGATATGTTAGTTTAAAACAAAATGGAAGTGTAAAAACACTGTCAAACTAGTGATTTATTCCTACCTTTAGAACTCTGAGATATAATTTACACACCACAAAATTTACTACTTTACATTATACATCTCAGTAATTTTTTATATATTCCTATGGTTGTACAATCATCCTCACTTAGAACATTTTTATGACTCCAAAAAAAGCCCTCAAATCCATCAGCAGTCACTTTCTATGTTCTTGTCTTTCTATCCCCTGGAAATCCTCAAACTACTCTCTCCTACTCATGACACTGCATATGAACAGTCTTACTTACCATAATGAGTATGCTTCTTTATGGATACCATACACCAGATACATGTTTATTTAAAATGTCTAGCTTCTTTAACTTAACATAAAAAGTCCACCCACATTGAGACATATATAAAAATGTCATTCCTGGGCTGGAGGGATGGCTTAGCAGTTAGGCATTTGCCTGCAAAGGCAAAGGACCCAGGTTTGATTCCCAGGGACCCACGTTAGCTAGATGCACAAGGGGGCGCATGCATTTGGAGTTCATTTGCAGTGGCTGGAGGCCCTGGTGCGCCCATTCTCTCTCCCCCGCCTCTTTCTCTGTCTAATAAAAAAATTAAAAAAAGTCATTCCTATGTATTGGCAAATAGTATTTCATTATGTGATATATATTATTTATCCACTTATTACTTGATAACATTTAGGGTGTTTCTTCTAGCATGAATATTTCTGTGAACATTTGTGTTCACAGTTTAATTCTCCTAAATATATGTCAAGGAAAGGAAACGCTAGTCTTATAGTAACTATCTTTAACATTTTAAAAAACTATTTGTCGGTGTGGTGGTGCATGCCTTTAATCCCAACATTCGGGAGGCAGAGGTAGGAGGATCACCATGAGTCAGAGGCCACCCTGAGACTACATAGTGAGTTCCAGGTCAGCCTGAGCTAGAGTGAGACCCTACCTCAAAAAACCAGAACAAATAAATAAATAAATGAATAAATAAATAAAAACCAAAAAAAGCCGGGTGTGGTAGCACACGCCTTTAATACCAGCACTTGGGAGGCAGAGGTAGGAGGATCACCGTGAGTTCGAGGCCACCCTGAGACTACATAGTGAATTCCAGGTCAGCCTGAGCTAGAGTGAGACCCTACCTCGAAAAACCAAAATAAATAAATAAATAAATAAATAAATAAATAAATAAATAAATAAATAAATAAATAAATAAAAATAAATAAAATAAAAATAAAAAGCTAGACAAGTTGATGCATGCCTTTAATCCCAGCACTTGGAAGGCCAAGGTAGGAGGATTGCTGTGAGTTTGAAGCCAAGTTGAGACTACAGTGTGAATTCCAGGTCAGCCTGAGTTTGAGTGAGACCCTACCATGAAAATAAAAATAAATAAATAAATAAATAAATAAATAAAACCTATCTAAGTGTATTCCAAAATGGCTACACATTTTACATTTCTACCAGTAATGAATTAAGGCTTAAATCTCTACATCCTTTCTTTTTTCTTTTTTTTTTTTAATTTGAGAGAGAGAGACAGACAGAGACAGAGAGAGAGGAAGAAGCAGAGAATGGGTACACCAGGGCCTCTCAGCTGCTGTGACATTGCATGCTTGTGTCACTTTTATGTCTGGCTAAACATGGGACCTGGAGATTTGAACAAACATTCTTAGGCTTCGCAGGCAGGCCTTTAACCACTAAGCCATCTCTCCAGCCCCAAATTTCTCTACATCCTGGACCAAAGCACCTGTTACTTTCTTTTCCATCTTTTTTACTGCATCCATTTTGGTGGGCAAAGTAGTACCTCACTACATTCTGATTTGCATTTTTCTGGTGAATAATGATTCTAATGAGTCTGAGCATCTTTTCACGTGCTTTTTTTTTTAGACAGGGCCTCAGTCTAGTCCAGGCTGCCCTGGAATTCACTGTGTAGCTCCAGGCTAGCCTCAAACTCATAGGGTTTCACCTACCTTAGCTCCCACAGTGCTAGGGCTAAAGGTGTGAGCCACCTCCTGGCTTCATGTGCTTATTTTAAATTAATGAGTTTAGGAGGCTTGTTACATTTCATAATTGATTATATAGCTCAAGCTGGCCTCAAAATCATTACATAGCCCAGGCTGGCTTCAAATTGATCGAACCCTACCTCTTCTCCCAAGTACCAGAATTATAACCATGTACCACCATGCTGTAAACTTCTGAGAGGTTTGAATGAAGCAAAGTACTTGCCCACTTCAGCTAACTCAGAGATACTGTTCTTACACAAATATCTGGAGACACATCCTCATTTGTGGGGATACTTTCTGTAGTTCTGAGAACTGCCAGGGGTCTTCGCTGGGCTAAAACCAGTGGATGATCTGTAGAGGAACTAATAAAAAGACAACTGTTTAGCATTATTTGTTATTGTTTATAGAAATAAAAGTAACCCTGTAAATTCATACATCTGTGTTTGTTTTGTTTAGATAGTGTTTCACTATGTAGCCCAGGCCACCCTTAAACCTCTTGCCTTAGCCCCTCCCCCCATTCTTTCCCCCACCTTAAGTGTTGAGATTACAGGTGTACATCACAGTGCCCCGGTAGCTTCACTTATTATTATAAAAAACTTGCAGGATGTGGTGGTGCACACCTTTAACTCCAGCACTCAGGTCAAGGTTGGAGGATCACTGTGAGTTAGTACAAGCCTGAGACTACATAGTAAATTCCAGGTTAGCCTGGGCTAGAATGAGACCCTGCCTTGGAAAAAACCAAAACACCCTTAAGTTACCCTACCTCCCACCAGGGTGTGGGTAAGATACCAAACCTTTCATTCTTTTTTTCTGAAAGAAGAAATTCATCAAAAATGGAGAAAGGTATACTGGGACCTACAGAAAAAGAAATAGTCTTAGGATTGTTTTTACTTTGCAAAATAAATAAAGAAAGTAACTACTATCCTGTGTTGTTTCAAAAATGAAATGCAGCAAGGTTTGGGGGTATTTAAAAACATTTTTGTTTAAAGTGTAACCAACCCTATGCTGGAGAGATGGCTCAGGGGTTAAGGCACTGGCCTGTAAAACCTAACAACCTGAGTTCGATTCCCCAGCACGCACATAAAGCCAGATGCACAGTGGTGAATGTATCTGGAGATTGTTTGCAGTGGCTGGAGGCCTTGGTGTGCCTATTCTCTCACATGAAACACCTATCTCAGACTTGCAAGTGCAGGGATTAAAGTTGTGTCACCATGCTAAGTCTGTAATTTATTTATTCATTTTACAATATATATTCATTTATTTGAAAGGAGAGAAGGGAGGGATTAAGGGAGAGAGATGAGACAGAATGGGTACACCAGGGCTTATTGCACTGCAAATGAACTCCAGACACATGCACCTCTCTGTATATCTGGCTTTATTTGGTTACTAGGGAATTAAGTCTAGGCCGTTAGGCTTTGCAAGCAAGTGCCTTTAACCACTAAGCTACCTTTACAGGCCTGCAATTTGTTCTTTTCATTTATTTATTTTTTAAATTTTTTATTTTTTTGGTTTTTGCAAGGTAAGGTCTCACTCTGGTCCAGGCTGACCTGGAATTAACTATGTAGTCTCAGGGTGGCCTCGAACTCTCGGCGATCCTCCTACCTCTGCCTCCCGAGTGCTGGGATTAAAGGCGTGCGCCACCACACCCGGCTTATTTATTTTTTTATGAAAATTTCTTTTATTGACAACTTTTGTACTTACATACAAAAAACATATGATATTTCCCTCCCCCCCCATTACCCTTTAGAACTCCAATCTCCGTCGTTTCCCCTCCCTCTCTCCATTAGTCTCTCTTTTAATTTTATGTCATCATCTTTTTCTTCTGAGGGTCTTGCGAAGGTTGCAATTTGTTTTTATAATGAGAAAGTTCAAGCATATGAAAGTAGATATTATTGAATAATTTAACAATTGTCTAAACATGAATGGTCCTTTTTCTTTTTTTGGCCTCTTTGTTTGGTTTTTCATTTATTTATTGTGTTTTTATCAAGACAATGTGTTACTTTACTCCAGGCTGACCTGCAACTCACAGTGCTACGCCTACTTCAGCCTCCTGCCAACCTCACCTCAGGCACAGCTGACAATCTTGCTTCATCTATCCCCTATACCCCACAATGCCTCTAGTATTAGAATCCAGAACAACATGATTCTAAAGCAAACCCATAGCACATCATTCCATCTGTATTTCAGTATGTTTTTCTAAATAAGGCTCTTAAAAAGCTTGATCTTGTGACATAATACGTAATAATAATTTCTAAATATCAAATATCTAGCCATAAGATCTACATTTTACTGTTTACAATGTTCATTATCAAATATTTTTATTACTTGCAAGCAGAGAGACAGACAGAAAAAGAGAGAGAGAATGGGTATACCAGGGCATCCAGCTCATTTCTACAAATGAACTCCAGATGCATGGATCTCTTTGTGCATCTGGCTTTACGTGGGCACTGGGGAATTGATAGGCAGGGAGAGCGAGAGAGAATGAGAATTGGTGCACTAGAGCCTCTAGCTACTGCAAACGAACTTGTGCATCTGGTTTGTGTGGATACTGGGGAATTGAACCTGGGTCCTTTGGCTATGGAGGCAAGTGCCTTAACCACTAAGCAATCTCTCCAGCCCCTATATATATATAGTGTATTTGAGGGACTGGAAAGATAGTTCAGAACTGAAAGGCATTTGCTTACAAAGCCTAATGGCCTGGGTTCAATTCCTCAGTACCCACAAAAAACCAGGTGTACTTAGTGGCATATGATCTAGAGTTCATTTGAAGTGGCAAGAGGCCTTGGCACACCTATTCTCTCTGTAACCACTGCAAATGAACTCAAGATGCATGCACCCCCTTGTGCATCTGGCTTACGTGGGTCTTGGAGAATCGAACTGGGATCCTTTGGCTTTGCAGGCAAACACCTTAACTGCTAAGCCATCTCTCCAGCCCTGCTGTTTTTTGAGGTAGTGTCTCACTCTAGCCCAGGCTGACCTGGAATGCACTAGCAGGCTGCCCCCTTTCAATTCTTTTACTATCATTAAGGAAAATACTTACAATTTGTTACATGACATAGCTCCTCAGTAGGCTATAATATAACTCACCTTCAGAGTGAGGCTGTTCTTGCAAAATGTTTTCTGTAAGTAAAGTTTCCCTGTGGAGAATTTTGTGTTAAAATATGTGTCAATAACCTACAGAGAGAACTATTTTACCTTTTTTTTTTTTTTTTTTTGGTTTTTCGAGGCCAGGTTTCCTATTTTAACTTTTTGAAATAGGATCCCATGAGCTCAGGTTGGCTTCAAACTTACTATGCTAGGTAGCCAAAAGTGACCTTGAACTCTGACCTTCCATCCTCTACCTCCCATTTTAAAGATGTTTTTATTTATTTGAGAGAGGGAAGAAGGAAGAGAAAGAGAATGAGCACACCAGGGGGCCTCCTACCACTGCAAATGAACTACAGACACATGCTCCACTTTGTGCATCTGGCTTTACACAGGTACTGAGGAATCAAACCTAGGCAGTTAGGGATTCAAGGCCACTCTGAGACTCCATAGTGAATTCCAGGTCAGCCTGGGCTACTTCAAAAACCACACACACACACAAAATTCAGTACTATGTATCTCCTCCACTGCCAGGGTCTTCGCTGGGCTAAAACCAGTGGATGATCTGTAGAGGAACTAATAAAAAGACAACTGTTTAGCCTTATTTGTTATTGTTTATAGAAATAAAAGTAACCCTGTAAATTCATACATCTGTGTTTGTTTTGTTTAGATAGTGTTTCACTATGTAGCCCAGGCCACCCTTAAACCTCTTGCCTTAGCCCCTCCCCCCATTCTTTCCCCCACCTTAAGTGTTGAGATTACAGGTGTACATCACAGTGCCCCGGTAGCTTCACTTATTATTATAAAAAACTTGCAGGATGTGGTGGTGCACATCTTTAACTCCAGCACTCAGGTCAAGGTTGGAGGATCACTGTGAGTTAGTACAAGCCTGAGACTACATAGTAAATTCCAGGTTAGCCTGGGCTAGAATGAGACCCTGCCTTGGAAAAAACCAAAACACCCTTAAGTTACCCTACCTCCCACCAGGGTGTGGGTAAGATACCAAACCTTTCATTCTTTTTTTCTGAAAGAAGAAATTCATCAAAAATGGAGAAAGGTATACTGGGACCTACAGAAAAAGAAATAGTCTTAGGATTATTTTTACTTTGCAAAATAAATAAAGTAAGTAACTACTATCCTGTGTTGTTTCAAAAATGAAATGCAGCAAGGTTTGGGGGTATTTAAAAACATTTTTGTTTAAGGTGTAACCAACCCTATGCTGGAGAGATGGCTCAGGGGTTAAGGCACTGGCCTGTAAAACCTAACAACCTGAGTTCGATTCCCCAGCACGCACATAAAGCCAGATGCACAGTGGTGAATGTATCTGGAGATTGTTTGCAGTGGCTGGAGGCCTTGGTGTGCCTATTCTCTCACATGAACCACCTATCTCAGACTTGCAAGTGCAGGGATTAAAGTTGTGTCACCATGCTAAGTCTGTAATTTATTTATTCATTTTACAATATATATTCATTTATTTGAAAGGAGAGAAGGGAGGGATTAAGGGAGAGAGATGAGACAGAATGGGTACACCAGGGCTTATTGCACTGCAAATGAACTCCAGACACATGCACCTCTCTGTATATCTGGCTTTATTTGGTTACTAGGGAATTAAGTCTAGGCCGTTAGGCTTTGCAAGCAAGTGCCTTTAACCACTAAGCTACCTTTACAGGCCTGCAATTTGTTCTTTTCATTTATTTATTTTTGTAATTTTTTATTTTTTTGGTTTTTGCAAGGTAAGGTCTCACTCTGGTCCAGGCTGACCTGGAATTAACTATGTAGTCTCAGGGTGGCCTCGAACTCTCGGCGATCCTCCTACCTCTGCCTCCTGAGTGCTGGGATTAAAGGCGTGCGCCACCACACCCGGCTTATTTATTTTTTTATGAAAATTTCTTTTATTGACAACTTTTGTACTTACATACAAAAAACATATGATATTTCCCTCCCCCCCCATTACCCTTTAGAACTCCAATCTCCGTCGTTTCCCTCCCTCTCTCCATTAGTCTCTCTTTTAATTTTATGTCATCATCTTTTTCTTCTGAGGGTCTTATAAGGTTGCAATTTGTTTTTATAATGAGAAAGTTCAAGCATATGAAAGTAGATATTATTGAATAATTTAACAATTGTCTAAACATGAATGGTCCTTTTTCTTTTTTTGGCCTCTTTGTTTGGTTTTTCATTTATTTATTGTGTTTTTATCAAGACAATGTGTTACTTTACTCCAGGCTGACCTGCAAACTCACAGTGCTACGCCTACTTCAGCCTCCTGCCAACCTCACCTCAGGCACAGCTGACAATCTTGCTTCATCTATCCCCTATACCCCACAATGCCTCTAGTATTAGAATCCAGAACAACATGATTCTAAAGCAAACCCATAGCACATCATTCCATCTGTATTTCAGTATGTTTTTCTAAATAAGGCTCTTAAAAGCTTGATCTTGTGACATAATACGTAATAATAATTTCTAAATATCAAATATCTAGCCATAAGATCTACATTTTACTGTTTACAATGTTCATTATCAAATATTTTTATTACTTGCAAGCAGAGAGACAGACAGAAAAAGAGAGAGAGAATGGGTATACCAGGGCATCCAGCTCATTTCTACAAAATGAACTCCAGATGCATGGATCTCTTTGTGCATCTGGCTTTACGTGGGCACTGGGGAATTGATAGGCAGGGAGAGCGAGAGAGAATGAGAAATTGGTGCACTAGGGCCTCTAGCTACTGCAAACGAACTTGTGCATCTGGTTTGTGTGGATACTGGGGAATTGAACCTGGGTCCTTTGGCTATGGAGGCAAGTGCCTTAACCACTAAGCAATCTCTCCAGCCCCTATATATATATAGTGTATTTGAGGGACTGGAAAGATAGTTCAGAACTGAAAGGCATTTGCTTACAAAGCCTAATGGCCTGGGTTCAATTCCTCAGTACCCACAAAAAACCAGGTGTACTTAGTGGCATATGATCTAGAGTTCATTTGAAGTGGCAAGAGGCCTTGGCACACCTATTCTCTCTGTAACCACTGCAAATGAACTCAAGATGCATGCACCCCCTTGTGCATCTGGCTTACGTGGGTCTTGGAGAATCAAACCGGGATCCTTTGGCTTTGCAGGAAAACACCTTAACTGCTAAGCCATCTCTCCAGCCCTGCTGTTTTTTGAGGTAGTGTCTCACTCTAGCCCAGGCTGACCTGGAATGCACTAGCAGGCTGCCCCCTTTCAATTCTTTTACTATCACTAAGGAAAATACTTACAATTTGTTACATGACATAGCTCCTCAGTAGGCTATAATATAACTCACCTTCAGAGTGAGGCTGTTCTTGCAAAATGTTTTCTGTAAGTAAAGTTTCCCTGTGGAGAATTTTGTGTTAAAATATGTGTCAATAACCTACAGAAAGAACTATTTTAACTTTTTTTTTTTTTTTTTTTTTGGTTTTTCGAGGCCAGGTTTCCTATTTTAACTTTTTGAAATAGGATCCCATGAGCTCAGGTTGGCTTCAAACTTACTATGCTAGGTAGCCAAAAGTGACCTTGAACTCTGACCTTCCATCCTCTACCTCCCATTTTAAAGATGTTTTTATTTATTTGAGAGAGGGAAGAAGGAAGAGAAAGAGAATGAGCACACCAGGGAGCCTCCTACCACTGCAAATGAACTACAGACACATGCTCCACTTTGTGCATCTGGCTTTACACAGGTACTGAGGAATCAAACCTAGGCAGTTAGGGATTCAAGGCCACTCTGAGACTCCATAGTGAATTCCAGGTCAGCCTGGGCTACTTCAAAAAACCACACACACACACAAAATTCAGTACTATGTATCTCCTCCCTCAATATAAAACCTTATGTTATCGCTGGGCATTGTGGCACACACCTTTAATCCTAGCACTTGGGAGGCAGAGGTAGGAGGACTGCCGAGAGTTCGAGGCCACCCTGAGACTACACAGTGAATTCCAGGTCAGCCTGGACCAGAGTGAGACCCTACCTCGCACAACCAAAAAACAAAACAAAAAACCTTATGTTATGATAAGACTTCTAGAAATATGACTCAGGTTGAGATGACTCAGAGGTTAAAGACTCTTTATTGCAAAGCTTGCCAACTATGGTTCTGCACAGGTTCAAATCCTCAGCTAAGTACCAAGGTAAAACCAGATGCACAAAGTGGTGCATGCATCTAGAATGTGTTTGCAATGGCAGGAGGCCCTGGTGAATCCATTCTCTTTTCCTTCCTCCTCTCTCTCTCTCTCTCTCTCTCTCTCTCTCTGGTAGAGTCTCACTCTAGCCCAGGATAACCTGGAATTCACTATGTAGTCTCAGGGTGGCCTTGAACTCTCAGTGATCCTCTTACCTCTGCCACCCAAGTGCTGGGATTAGGGTATGTGTCACCATGACCAGTTCTCCTTTCTCTTTTAAAATAAATAAATAAATAAATAAAATATATGAAATCATGATTCAGTGTGTGTTAAAAAAAGTCTATGAGACTTCAAGACACCAGAGTAAAAAGACTACTGTAAATGCTCTCTTATATGCAATCTATTCTTCACCAATGTGGTCTTACCTAGGATAAAAGTTTGGTGGAGGAACACAGGACAGTGACATTCCTGGAATTTCCTTAGACTCCAAAGCAGTTTGCAGTTTGGCTGTCTCCTTTGTAGGCATCTTTTCTTGCTGGTCAGTTTAAAATAAATAAAAATCAGGCTAGAAAGATACCTTAGTGGTTAAGGCACTTGCTTGTGAAGCCCAAGGACCCAGGCTCAATTCCCCAGTACCTACGTAAGGCCAAATGCACAAACTAGAGCATGCATCTGGACTTCATTAGGGTACAGGCTTTGGCATGTCCATTCTCTCTTTCTCTCAAATAAATAAATTAATAATAAAATATTTAAAAGTAAAATGTCTCTCATCCAGAAAATGCTTTTTTTTTTTTTTTTTTTTTTTGGAGGTAGGGTCTCACTCTAGTCTAGGCTGACCTGGAATTCACTATGTAGTCTCATGCTGGCCTCGAACTCAAGGCGATCCTCCTACCTCTGCTTCCCAAGGGCTGAAAAATACTACTTTTAAGGTCTAGCTAACATTAGCTTTGACCATATTCCCTTAAACATCTACTAACCACATGAAATGCCAGTACCACAAATAACTTATGTTTCTAGCAAAATTTTTACTGTTGCATTCAACTGAGTAATGCCAAACATGCTGATTTTCACTAACATTTTTTTTCTTTTTTTTTTGAGTTATGGTTTCACTTTGGCCAAGGCTAAAATTTACTATGTAGTCTCAGCCTGGCCTCAAACTCACAGCCACCCTCCTACCTCTGCCTCCCTGGTGCTGAGATTAAAGGTGTGCGCCACCATGCCCAGCTTCACTGATAAATTTTAATGGAACTAGAATAAAATCAGAATTATTAAAATAATAGAGTAAGAAGTCAATGAGTTGAATTATTTATTTTGTAAACTAAAAATACCATTTGAAGTCACTTAATAAGTTACTTTCCTTCTATTAATAACTAAGAAAGTATCAAAACTGAATAGGGATTGGTAAAACTTTAACCTATACTTTCATATTGTTTAAATTTATTTCAGGCTGTGTATGTAGCTCAAAGGTAGAGGGTTTCTTCTAACATGCTTAATGCCCTAAATTTGATCCCAATCACTCAAAGAAAAATAATAAATAAATAAAGCTAGCTAGATATAGGGTTCAATGGTACAGAACTTGCTTAGAATATATAAGGTCCTAGGTTTAGTACATAAAATGCCCCTCAAAAAGGGGCAAAATTTTTTCAATATTTGTTAAGTCCTGTATTAAAAATAAATAAATAAAAAATTACCAGATCTCCAGTTTTTCCCTGCTGAGTTGTTTGGATTTCCTTTAGTTTTTTCTCCATCTCTTCAATCTGTTTCCTCATTTCTGCTCTTTTCTCTGCACTGGTCAATAGCTCGGCTAGAAACAGTTAAGTTAGTTGAGAATTCCTCCTCACAGCAATTCATCCTGTTAAAAACTGCCTGTGGGGTTTATATCCTCAGCGTGTGTGCACGCGCACGCACACACGCGCACGAAAATGAGATAAGTGGGGCTTCTGGCAAAGCCTAAGGACCCAGGTTCGATTCCCTAGTACCCACGTAAGTCAGATGCACAAGGTGGCACATACATATGGAGTCGTTTGCAGTTTGTAGTGGATAGAGGCCCTGGCCCCCATTCTCTATCTACCTCTTTCTCTTTCTCAAATAAATTATATATATATATATATAAAATAAAGTAAAAAAGAGAAATGTGGCTCACTTGGCAGAGTTGCCTAGTATATATGATGAAGCACTGGGTTGGTTCCCCAGTACCACATTAAATGAAGTGCACTGGCACATACTAGTAATCCTAGCTCTAGTGAGGTGGCAACAGGAGGATTAGAAGTTCAAACTGGAGGCCAGTCTGGATACATGACACCCTGTCTCAAAACAAAACAAACCACCACCAAAATAAAATGAAAGGAAATAGAGGCTGGGGGATATAGCCAGTGATAAAAATACCAGGTTTGTATATACCAGACTTGAAATCGAATCCTCAGTACTGCAAGCAAACAAACAAAATCAAATAAATGATGTGTACGATATTACATGATTGGTAAAAGCATGGAAGATCATTCAGATAAAGTGAGATGATGAAAGCGAAACTTGAATAATAAGGGGCGAGGTAAATATCTGGGAAAAGTTCTCCAATAGGGAAAATAATTGTTATTAAGAATCTAAAGGAAAGCCAGCTTGGTTGAAACATAGTAGGAGAGGAAATAGGTAAAGAGAGGGTTGGAGAGATAGGCAAAGGATAAGTCATAGAGTGTTTTAAAGAAACAACCACTTGATTTGGCAAATGGGTTTCTGGTGACCATAAGCAGAGCTCAATTTAAAAAAGACTTTATGGGCTATAGAGATGGTTTAGCGGGTTAAGGCGCTTGCCAGCAAAAGCTAAGGACCCAGGTTCAATTCCCCAGCATCCATGTAAGACAGATGCGCAAGGTTGAGCATGTGTCTGGAGTTCATTTGCAATGGCTGGAGGCCCTGGTGCATCCATTCTTTATCTGCCTCCATATCCCTCTCAAATAATAAAAAAAAATATGTATTTTAAAAATTCTTTTTATGGCTGGGTGTGGTGGCACATGCCTTTAATCCTAGCACTTAGGACGCTGAGGTAGGAGGATCACCATAAGTTCAAGGCCACCCTGAGACTACATAGTGAATTCCAGGTCAGCCTGGACTAGAGTGAGACACTATCTCAAAAGACAAAAAAAAAAAAAAAAAAAAAAAAGGCTCAAGATGGCTTAGTGGTTAAGGCATGGGTCTAAGACCCATGTAAGCCAGATGCACAAGGGGATGCATGCATCTGGAGTTTGTTTGCAGTGGCTGAAGGCCCTGGCATGCCCATTCTCTCTATGTCTGCCTTTTTCTCTCTCTCAAGTAAATAAATATATTTTGTTTTGTTTTGTTTTGTTTTGTTTTAGTTTTTTTGAGATAGGGTCTCACTCTAGTCTAGGCTGACCTGGAATTCACTATGTAGTCTCAGGGTGGCCTCGAACTCATGGCAATCCTCCTACCTCTGCCTCCTGAATGCTGGGATTAAAGCATACGCCACCACACCCGGTAAAATATATATTTTTAAGTCTTGTAGGCCTGGAGAGATGGCTCAGTGGTTAAAGTCCTTGCTTGTAAGGTCTGACTGCCTGGGTTCATTTCCCCACTATTTACATAAAGCCAGATGCAGAGTGGCACATGCATATGCATCTGCATCTGGAGTTGGTTACAGTGGCAAGAGATCCTGGAGTGACCATTTCTCTTTTTCTCTGTCTTTCCTTGCAAATAAATAAAAATAATTAACAACAACAACAACAAAAAAAAGTCCTTAGCCAAGTGTGGTATAACATGCCTTAAGTCCTTATACTCGGGAAACTGAATTTGAGGCCAGACTGGGACTACAGAGTAAGTTTCAGGTAAGCCTGGGCTATAGGAAGACCCTATTTTGAAACACACTCCTCCTCAAAAATATAAAAACAGACGTAGTGGTGCACGCCTTTAATCCCAGCACTTGGGAGATATAGGTAGGAGGATTGCCATTAGTTTGAGGCCAATGTCTTTAAGAAATAATATAATGAACTATTTTAAGTATTAAGAAAAAGGCATGCACATGCCACAGATCACAGCTGTCTACTTATTTTGTTGCAGAATTTTGTTCGTAGAGTCCAGAGCTGCTTCTTTACTCCTGAGCACAGACTCAGTTTTCTCTACCAAGAGGTTTTCTGAGAGGCAGCAATGAGAGTTCAGCACACATACAGAGAGAAACAATACAACCATAGAAACATCACACAAGGTAGAAATAATGGGAGCAATTTTCCTTAGATAATGTATCAGCTCAATCTTCATACAAAGTTGTTTCCACAAACTTGGATTAGATAAATTCACACACCTTCCCTTTGTTCTTTCAATTTCTTCCGGAAAGCTTCAGCCCGGATTTCTTCAAAGGAAAACTCCCCAACACCAGCATAAATCTTCTCTTTACAATACATTATCTTCTCTTTCTTCTCTTTAGACTCTTGCTGATGACTCTGAACCCTTTGCAGTGGATCTCCTTCTTCCTTTCCAGGCTTTCTGGTGCTTAGAATGTGGTTTATGCTAGGTTCAATTTTACATGGTGTCCTAAAGAAGTAATAATTAATAACTATAAAGTCAAAATGAGTCATTTCATATATATTTTAATTTAGGAATGTAGAACATGTAATATGTGTGTGCATGTGACACATGTCTATGTGTACAGATGTGCAGGCCCTATGCACATGTGTGAATAGGTTCGAAGACTTCAGATATTTCCTCTATTGATTGCTTTTCCCACTTTATTTCCTCAAGACAGGGTCTCTAACTGAACTTGGAGCTAGTGCCATTTTTCAGTTAGACTGGCTGACCAATGAGTCTCTGTGATTTGTGTCTCCACCTGCCTCAATGCTGGGGTTATAGACAAGCAAAGCCATGCCTACTAGAGATTGAAATCAGGTCCTTATGGGTTGCTCAGCAAACACTCTAACCCACTGAGCTATCTCCTCAGTCCCATTTCTTACATATTTTTCCAAACAGATAGACAATGCCAGCAAGACTACATGTGATTCATTTGAAAAAATCCAAAAGCAGGGGCTGGAGAAATGGCTCAGTGGTTAAAGCACTTGCCTACAAAACCTAATGACTCAGGTTTGATTCCCCAGTACATGCACCAAGTGGAGCTTGTATCTTCAGTTCACTTACAGTGGCTGAAGGGCCTGGCATACCTTTTCTCTCTCTCCCTGACTCTCTTTTCAATTTCCCTGCTTGCAAATAAATACATATTTTTTTAAAAAAAGCAACAAAAATGGTAAAATTTAAAAATAGGAGCAGAGCTAGGTGTGGTAATACACATTAATCCCACCATTTGGGAACTTGAATTAGTAGGACGTCAGCCTGGGCTGCAGCAAGATTCTACCTCGAAAAATCTATGCTGGACACGGAAATGCTTGCCACAATCTTAGCAACTGGCAGGCAGAAACACAAGCATTAAAAATTCAAAGTCAGGGGCTGGAAAGATGGCTTAGTGGTTAAGGCGTTTGCTTGCAAAGCCAAAGGATCCTGGTTCAATTGTATAAGCCAAGTGTGCAAGGAGGCGCATGCATCTGGAGTTCGTTTGCAGTGGCTGGAGGCCCTGGAGTGCCTATCCCGCCCCCCTGCCTCTTGCTCGATCTCAAAAAAAATAAATAAAGCCGGGCGTGGTGTGTCCATTCTCCCTCTATCTGCGCCACCCCCGCCTCTAATAAATACATACATACATACATACATACATACATACATACATACATACATACATAAATATAAATAAATCTTTAAAAAAATAGTTAATAAATTGCCGGGCGTGGTGGCGCACGCCTTTAATCCCAGCACTCGGGAGGCAGAGGTAGGAGGATTGCTGTGAGTTCAAGGCCACCCTGAGACTAGATAGTTAATTCCAGGTCAGCCTGGGCTAGAGTGAGACCCTACCTTGAAAAACAAAAACAACAAAAAAATAGTACTAAATGATCAGAAAGATTACACACAGCTTTATCTGGCTATGGTCACTCCCACAGGAAAATGTCTTTGGAACTGTAATAGAAATCTCTGCCCATTTTGTCCATCCTTAGTAATGTATGTTATTTGGAAATCAGACTTACATAACTGGATGTTGGGCAGTCTCTTCCACATATGGAGTAAAACTGGGAAGCACAGGAGGTATGTTTGTCCCAGAAGTTGGATCGCCACGAGGCTAAAAATGAGAAAATTTAAATGATCACCATTTTATATTCTGCTACAACATGTGCAGATTATGCCTAAATATTCAAGGAGTGAAAAGATGAGCAGAGTAGTACACAACTATAATGCCAACACTCAGGATGCTGAGGCAGGACTGACAGTTTTAGGTCAGTCTGAGCTACACAGGTGAGATCCCATGTCATGATCCCGTCTGAGAGGAGAGAGGAGTAGTTCTTATGTTGACAAATACATATATTTGGTTCATTTAATTTTAGCAAAAAGGCTGATGCTGAGAAGTGATATATATTTATGAAATATATTTATGAGTCCATACCCTATATTCCAAGGGCCTGTCTATGTTCCAAGGGCCTGGTTGCAGCTCATTTTCTTTGGCCCTTGGGATAGGAGGTGCCATCCATGGCTGAAGTGTAGGCTTAGGTAACTCTGCTGTAAAGCTTTTATCAGCATTTTCATCAAAACAGTAATTCTACGATTGCTTTGTATCTGCTGAGGAACTGGATTTTGGAATCCTCTGATCTGACCTGGAGCTAAAAGAAAATATTAAAATTTCATGTCAAAGTTTGAGTTACAACTTAGATGCCACTTAAGGTATACCTAATTCTTCCCCAAATCAACGAGAATACTTAAACTATCATAGAACCAAAAGACTTAAAAAAATAGTGCCCATCCCCCGCCCCTGCCTCTGCTCGACCTCAAAAATAAATAAAGCCGGGCGTGGTGTGTCCATTCTCCTCTATCTGTTTGGTCCCACCTCTAATACATACATACATACATACATACATACATACATACACACATACATACATAAATATAAATAAATCTTTAAAAAATAGTTAATAAATTGCCCGGCGTGGTAGGCGCATTTTTAATCCCAGCACTCGGGAGGCAGGAGGTAGGAGGATTGCTGTGAGTTCAAGGCCACCCTAAGACTAGATAGTTAATTCCAGGTCAGTTTGGCCAGGAGTGAGACCCTACCTTGAAAAACAAACAAAACAAAAAAATAGTGCTAAATGATCAGAAAGATTACACACAGCTTTATCTGGCTAAGGTCACTCCCACAGGAAAATGTCTTGGAACTGTAATAGAAATCTCTGCCCATTTTGTCCATCCTTAGTAATGTATGTTATTTTGGAAATCAGACTTACATAACTGATGTGGTAATTGTATAAGCCAAGTGTGCAGGAGGCGCATGCATCTGGAGTTAAGTTTGCAGTGGCTGGAGGCCCTGGAGTGCCCATCCCGCCCCCCTGCCTCTTGCTCGATCTCAAAAAAAATAAATAAAGCCGGGCGTGGTGTGTCCATTCTCCCTCTATCTGCGCCACCCCCGCCTCTAATACATACATACATACATACATACATACATACATACATACATACATACATAAATATAAATAAATCTTTAAAAAAATAGTTAATAAATTGCCCGGCGTGGTGGCGCACGCCTTTAATCCCAGCACTCGGGAGGCAGAGGTAGGAGGATTGCTGTGAGTTCAAGGCCACCCTGAGACTAGATAGTTAATTCCAGGTCAGCCTGGGCTAGAGTGAGACCCTACCTTGAAAAAACAAACAAACAAAAAAATAGTACTAAATGATCAGAAAGATTACACACAGCTTTATCTGGCTATGGTCACTCCCACAGGAAAATGTCTTTGGAACTGTAATAGAAATCTCTGCCCATTTTGTCCATCCTTAGTAATGTATGTTATTTGGAAATCAGACTTACATAACTGGATGTTGGGCAGTCTCTTCCACATATGGAGTAAAACTGGGAAGCACAGGAGGTATGTTTGTCCCAGAAGTTGGATCGCCACGAGGCTAAAAATGAGAAAATTTAAATGATCACCATTTTATATTCTGCTACAACATGTGCAGATTATGCCTAAATATTCAAGGAGTGAAAAGATGAGCAGAGTAGTACACAACTATAATGCCAACACTCAGGATGCTGAGGCAGGACTGACAGTTTTAGGTCAGTCTGAGCTACACAGGTGAGATCCCATGTCATGATCCTGTCTGAGAGGGAGAGAGGAGTAGTTCTTATGTTGACAAATACATATATTTGGTTCATTTAATTTTAGCAAAAAGGCTGATGCTGAGAAGTGATATATATTTATGAAATATATTTATGAGTCCATACCCTATATTCCAAGGGCCTGTCTATGTTCCAAGGGCCTGGTTGCAGCTCATTTTCTTTGGCCCTTGGGATAGGAGGTGCCATCCATGGCTGAAGTGTAGGCTTAGGTAACTCTGCTGTAAAGCTTTTATCAGCATTTTCATCAAAAACAGTAATTCTACGATTGCTTTGTATCTGCTGAGGAACTGGATTTTGGAATCCTCTGATCTGACCTGGAGCTAAAAGAAAAATATTAAAATTTCATGTCAAAGTTTGAGTTACAACTTAGATGCCACTTAAGGTATACCTAATTCTTCCCCAAATCAACGAGAATACTTAAACTATCATAGAACCAAAAGACTTAAAAAAAAAATAATTTCTGGGCTGGAGAGATGGCTTAGTGGTTAAGGCGTTTGCCTGAGAAGCCAAAGGATCCTGGTTCAATTCTCCAGGATCCACGTAAGCCAGATGTACGAGGGGCACATGCATCTGGAGTTCGTTTGCAGTGGCTAGAGGCCCTGGCGTGCCCATTCTCTCTCTGTCTGCCTCTCTTCTATCTCTCTATTTCTCTGCTTGCAAATAAATAAATAAAAATTTTAAAAAGAAAAAAAAATAATTTCTTTTAAAATATTTGTCTTAAAAATATTTTTATTGATTTGCAAGCAGAGAGAGAAGAGAGACAGAGAGAATGAGCATGCCAGGGTCTCCAGCCATTGCAAATGAACTCTAGATGCCTGTGCCACTTTGTGCATCAAGTTTTACATGGGCACTGGGGAATCAAATCCAGGTCATTAGGCTTTGTAGGCAAGTGCCTTAACTGCTGAGCCATCTCTCTGGCCCCAAAATCCTTTTTTTAAAAAATACGTTTTATTTTATTTGAGAGAGAGAAGCAGATATAGAGAACGGGCACACAAGGGCCTTTAGCTGCTGTAAATGAACTCTAGACACATGCAAAACCTTATGCATCTGGCTTATGTGGGTCCTGAGAACTCGAACCTGGGTCCTTTGGCTTCACAGGCCAATGCCTTAACTGCTAAGCCATTCCCCTAGCCCTAAAAATTTTTTTTTTAATTTCAAGGTAGGATATCACTCTAGCCCAAGTTAACCTGAAACTCATTCCATAGCTCAGACTAGCCTTGAAATCACAGCAATCCTCTGCCTCCTAATTGCCAGGATTCAAAGCTAGGGAGATGGCTCAGTGGATCAAGCACTTGCTACATAAGCATGAGTAGCTGAGTTCAAATCCCCAACCCACAGAAGCAGTTACAGGATTAATTCACAATCAGCTAGTCTGGCACTGTAGCAATGAGTAACAAGAAGAGAGAGACCCTGCTTGGAACAAGTAGAAGGCAAGGACAGATGTCTGAAAATTATCCTCTGACTTCCACAAGCATAACAGGATAAGCATGTACCCACACACCCAAAAAAAAAAAAAAAAAAAAAAAGAATTTTAAACTATTAATGAGTGAACTAATAACATTTTTATCCACTCATATTTTCTCAGCCAGGCATAGGACTACACACCTTTAATCCCAGCACTTGGGAGGCAGAAGTAGGAGGATCGCCATGAGTTTGAGGCCACCCTGAGACTACCATAGTGAATTCCAGGTAAGCCTGGGCTAGAGTGAGACTGTACCTTGAAAAAAACCATTTATATGGTAGCTCATGCCTGTAATTTCAACACTTGGGAGGTGGAGGTATGGAGGAAAATCAGGAGTTCAATGCCAGTTTCTCCTACAACAAGTTCAAGGCCAGCCTGGGCTATGTCATACACTGAGAGCGCGAGAGAGAGATAGAGGAGAAAAAGCTATTCATCATATTTAGGTCCAATTTTATCATTCTCTATGGTAAGTAAACCTTATTATGGTAATACCTATTGTACTATTACATCTTCTTTCAATTAACTTTTGCCCCAAAACATTATACATTCTACTAGCCAGGTGTGGTGGCACATACCTTTAATCCCAGCACAGAGAGAGAGAGTGAATAGATGGGCCAGGGCCTCTAGCCACTGCAAATGAACTCCAGATGCATGTGCCACCTTTGTGCATCTGGCTTTAACGGGTACTAGGGAATCAAACTCAGGCTGTTAGGTTTTGTAGGCAAGTACCTTAACCACTGAGCCATCTCTCTAGCCCCTCCCTACCTTTTTTATTGTTTTTTTTTGTTTTGTTTTGTTTTTCGAGGTAGGGTTTCACTCTGGTTCAGGTCAGCCTGGAATTACCTATGTAGCCTCAGTGCGGTCTCGAACTCATGGCGATCCTCCTACCTCTGCCTCCCAAGTGCTGGGATTAAAGGTGTGTACCACCATGCTTGGTTACTACCTTTTTTAAAAGATGAATTCTTCACCAGTCATGGTGGTGCACGCCTTTAATCCCAGCACTAGGGAGATTGAAATAGGAAGATTTCTGTGAGTTCAAGGCCATCCTGAGACTACATAGTAAATTCCAGGTTAGCCTGCATTAGAGCCAGACTCTACCTCAAAAAACCAAAAAATAAAAATAACAAAGATATATTCTGGGCTAGAGATAGCTGAGCGGTTAAGCTGCTTGCCTGCAAAGTCTAACAACCCAAGTTCAATTCCCCAGTGCCCATATAAAGCCTGATGCACAAAGTGGAGCATGCGTCACCGGAATCTGTTTGTAGTGGCTAGAGGCCTATTCTCTCTGTAGCTGGGCATGGTGACTCATGCCTTTAATCCCAGCACTCCGGAGGCAGGGGCAGGAGGAACACTATGAGTTTGAGGCCACCCTGAGTCTACATAGTGAATTTCAGGTCAGCCTCAAAAAAACAAAAAATAACAAAAAACAAAGACAAAAAGATTCATCCTAAATATCAGGTTCTTTTGAAAATCGTGACACAAAACTGCTAAAACTTTGGGTTTTATTGCTCACCAGCTCTTTTTTGACTTCCTTCTTTTGGTACCTAGTACTCAGAAAACTAGGACACTGTCCACATACATATCTATGCATTGTCTTACATACTTTGCCTATCATAAGAGTCTGTGCTTTCCGAAATATTTAACGAACTTACCCTTGAGAGCACCTCCTACACGACTGATAGGAGCTCTGGCTGTCTTTTTCCCTTTGCTCTTTAATTCAGCTAGTGTGCTTCGCTGTGGGTCAGAAGATCCAGAAGCTTCCTCCTCCTCTTCATTCTCCAGTGCCAACAGAGCTTGTCGAGACACTCGAGCCTGAAACTGTCTAAAGTAAGATAAAGGAAAATTAACTTTGGTTGAAATGGCCACTATTCACCAGACTCAAAATTTCCAATCTACTAAAGAAAGCAAAGGTAAAGAATAGACTGAGAGGAGAAGCATAAAAAATGTCCAAGGAAGCTGGGCGAGGGAGCGCATGCCTTCAATCCCAGGACTCGGGAGGCAGAGGTAGGAGGATCACTGTGAATTCGAGGCCAGCCTGAGACTACATAATGAATTCCAGGTTAGCCTAGGCTAGAGGGAGACCCTATCTCGAAAAACCAAAAAAAAAAAAAAAAAAAAAAAAAAAAAAAAAAAAAAAAAGAAAAGAAAAGAAAGAAGGAAGAAAGAAAGAAAGAAAGAAAGAAAGAAAGAAAGAAAGAAAGAAAGAGAAGGAAAGATTCCAGGAATAACAAAAAGAACAAAAGATTTAAAAAACATATAGAGTTGGGGGCTGCAGGAAACCTAAGGACCCCAGTTCAAGGCTCCATTCCCCAGTACCCATGTAAACCAAATGCACAAGGTAGCTCATGTGTCTGGAGTTCATTTGCAATGGTTGGAGGCCATGGTGCGCCCATTCTCTTTCTCTCTGCCTCTTTCTGCCTGTTGCTCTCAAATAAATAAATAAAATAAACAAAAATTTTTTTAAAAATACAGAGTCAGGTGTGATGGTGCATGCCTGTAATCCCAGCACTTGTGAGACAGAAATAGCACTGTGAGCGAGTTCAAGGCCAGCCTGAAACTACATAGTGAGTTCCAAGACAGCCTGAGCTAGAGTGAGACTCTACATAAAAAACAATAAATAATAAATAGCCAGGGGCTAGAGAGATGGCTTAGCGGTTAAGGCGCCTGCCTGCTAAGCCTAAGAACCCGGTTCCAATCTCCAGGTCCCACGTTTAGCCAGATGCAAAGTGTCGCAAGGGCGCAATGCCGCTCTTGCCCACAAGGGGGCGCACACATCTGGATTTCGTTCCCAGCAGCTGAGAGACTGCTGGTTGGCCCATTCTCTATCTGTCTCCCTGTCCCTCTCTGTGTATCTCTCCAAAAATAAAAAATTAAAATTAAATAGCCAGGTGTGATGGCGCATGCCTTTAATCCCAGCTCTCGGGAGGCAGAGGTAGGAGGATCGCTGTGAGTTGAAGGATACCCTGAGACTACATAGTGAATTCCATGTCAGCCTAAGGTAGGGTAAAATTCTACCTCAAAAAAATAAAATAAAATAAATGAATGAATGAATGAATAAATAAATGATAAAATCCCAGGAGGGAGCTAGAGAGATGGATTGACAATCAAAGGCACTTATTTGCAAAGCCTGGCTGCCTGGGTTCAATTTTCCAGTACACTCTCCACGTAAAGCCAGATGTACAAAGTGGCAAGTGCATCTGGAGTTCATTTGCAATGGCAAGAGGTCCTGGCATACCCATTTTCATTCTCTCTCCCCTCTTGCAGATAAATAATTTTTTTTTTTTTTTTTTTGAGATAGGGTCTCACTCTGGCCCAGGCTGACCTGGAATTCACTATGTAGTCTCAGGGTGGCCTCGAACTCATGGCAATCCTCCTACCTCTGCCTCCCAAGTGCTGGGATTAAAGGCATGTGCCACCATGCCCGGCACAATAATTTTTTTTTTAAGTTCTGAAACTGAAGCCGGTTGTGGTGGTGCATGCCTTTAATCCCAGCATTTGGGAGGCAGAGGTAGGAGGGTTGCCATGAGTTCAAGTAAACCCTGAGACTACACAGTGAGTTCCCAGGTTAGCCTGGGCCAGAGTGAGACCCTACCTCAAAAAACCAAAAACCAAAACAAAACAAAACAAAAAAACCAGTTTTGAAATTGCATCGATGACATTTTGTTTAGTATGTCCCACCTCAGCAATGCCCTATAGCACAGTAAAAAGCCTGAAAAAAAAAAATACCAGGAATTGGGCTGGAGGGATGGCTTAGTGGTTAAGACATTTGCTTGCAAAGCCAAAGGACCCAATTCTTACACTCCACCCCCCTTTCTCTCTCTGCTTACAAATAAATAAAACTTTAAAAATTAGGGCTGGGGCTGGAAAGATGGCTTAGCAGTTAAAGCGTTTGCCTGCAAAGCCAAAGGATCTCATTTCAATTCTCCAGGACCCACATAAGCCTGATGCACAAGGAGGCGCATGCATCTGGAGTTCATTTGCAGTGGCTGGAGGCCCTGGAGTGCCCATTCTCTCTCTCTGCCTCTTTTTCTCAAGCAAGTAAATAAAAGATATTTTAAAAAATAGGGCCGGAGAGATTGCTTAGTGGTTAAGGCACTTGCCTGCAAAGCCAAAGGACCCAGGTTTGATTCCACAGGACCCATGTGAGCCAGATGCACAAGACAGCACATGCATCTGGAGTTGGTTTGCAATGGGTAAAGGCCTGGTGCGCCCATTATCTCTCTCTCACACACAAATAAATAAATAAAAATAAAATTTACAAAAAATACTATGAGCCAGGCATGGTGGCACACGGCTTTAATCCCAGCATTCAGAGGCAGAGGTAGGAGGACCACCATGAGTTCAAGGCCACACTGAGACTCCATAGTGAATTCCAGGTCAGCCTGGGGGACCCTCTGACATGGGGCTGAGAGATGCTCAGTAGCTAAAGGAATTTTGCTTGCAAAGCCTGACTGTTAAGGATCAATTCCCAGCACCCAGATAAATCCAACAGCACAAAGTGGTGCATGAGTCTCAAGTTCATTCACATTGGCCAGAGACCCTGGTATGCCCATCACTCAAACAATCAATCTCTATCTCTCTGTCAAATGAATAAATTAAGTTAGATTAAATAAACTTTTAAAAATACTCTCAATAGCAAGAATACTCCAAATAGCTGCGTGTAGTGGCATATGCCTTTAATCCCAGAATGTGGGAGGCTTAGATAGGAGGATCACCATGAATTCAAGACCAGCCTGGGTCTACAGTATGAGTTTCAGGTCAACCTAGGCCAGAGTGAGACACTGCCTCCAAAAAGCAAAAACTGGGCTGAAGAAATGGCTTAGCGGTTAAGGCATTTGCCTGTGAAGCCAAAGAATCCCAGTTCGATTCTCCAGGACCCACATAAGCCAAATGTACAAGGGGCACATGCATATGGAGTTCATTTACAGTGGCTGGAGGCCCTGGCATGCCCATTCTCTGTCTGTCTCTCTTCTATCGCTCTCTCTCTCTGCTTGCAAATAAATAAATAAATAATTTTTTAAAAAAGCAAAAACCTCTGGGGGAAAAAAAATCATCATAAAGAGCCAGGTGTGGTAGTGCATGCCTTTAATCCCAGCACTCAGGAGGCAGAGGTAGGAGGATTGCCATGAGTTCGAGGCCACCCTGAGAGGACATAGTGAATTCCAGGTCAGCCTGAGCTAGAATGAGACCCTACCTCGAAGAATCAAAAAAAAACAAAAACAAAAACAAAAAAACATAAAATTGTCCTGAGGATTATATTTAGAGTGTGACTAATATAAAATTTATAAAACTAGGTCTGGAGAGATGCCTTACTGGTTAAAGGAACTTGCTGGCAAAACCTGACAGCATTCAATAAAGTAGCACATATATCTGGAGTTTGTTTGCAGTGGCCCAGCCCTGACGTGCCCATGCCCATTTCCTCTCTCTCATTCTCTATCTCTGATTGCAAATAAATAAATAAATAAATAAATAAATAAATATTTTTATTATATCGGTTTTGCATCAAGTTTATTATACAACTTTTAAAAAATTACAGAATCATTGAAATAGTAAGCACTCATACACCCTTCACTTAGACCTATCAATTGTTAATACCCTGACATAGCTATTTTATCACTGTCTTTCTCCACAACACACACACACACACACACACACACACACACACACACACACAGTTTTATGTGACCCATTTGAAATGAAGTTACATACCACATGACATTTTACATTAGTAAAGCTGGCAGAAGTTTGAAAACTAAACTTTCTATGCTGCTGTCACAATGTTAAATTATTATCAGAAAGGAAAAAAAAGTAAATAGACTGCAGGTGCTAGCTAGAAAGAACACAGTATGCCCAATATAGCTTCTCTCTTTTCCACTGCTAGAATTAAAAACTCCAGACAACATGCAAAAAGAGAAACTGACAACTCTGAAAAGGAAACAAAAGCAAGTGGACTGTGGAGAGGAGTCAAAACTTAAAACATCCTACACTGGGTGGTTTCCTGTTTTGTTTTGTCTTATTTTCTCTTGTGGTTTTGAACTATTGAAATGGTGTGATAGGAATCTAAAACTCCTAAAGAAACTCCAACTTTCTAGCCAAAGGAGTAAGAATAGAAGACTCTGGAGACAAAAATATAGGAGTAGTATTTGAGGAGACTAAGCTGATGGAGAATGCATGCACAGGAAAGGCATTAAGAACAGAATTATTAAAGAAAAAAAAAAAGAACAGAATTATGACATAAGCCACTGCCCAACTCTCACAACAACCCTTGAGCAGCACATGTATGAGACAGACCAAAGCAGTATAACAAGTCTTGAAAACTAATCTGACATTAAAAGTACTAACATAAGGGGAGACAAATTTGTGATGTCTAAAACATGGTTGTTCACGAAAGAAAAAAAATTGACTTTTTCCAGAGAATATCAATCAACAGGATTCAGTGTCTAAACACAGTATCAGACTAAGTGCTGTGGATATTATTCATAATTATGTGACACATAAAAGAGCAGAAAAGGCTGAGCATGGTGGTGTATGCCTTGTAGGAGGATCGCACTGAATTCAAGGGCAGCCTGAGACTACATAGTGAATTCCAAGTCAGCCTGGGCTAGAGCGAGACCCTACCTCTAAAAAAAAAGAAAGGAAGGAAGGAAGGAAAGAAGGAAAGAAAAAAGGGAGGGAGGGAAGGAAGTCAGAAGTTAACAGACAACTATAATGTGTTCATGGCAATCCAAGTCAAAATCCCAGAAAGGTGACTCTAAACTGATAAGAGAGCTAGTTATCATGATATTCACCCATAATCCCAGCACTAAGGAGTGTTTTAGGCCAACCTGTGCTACATAGGGAGATTCTGTCTCAAGTAAGTAAACACATCTATATATATATATAAACTTATAGAGAAAGCTGGAAACATGACTTAGTGATAGAGTACTTGACTAGTACACACCAAAGAGTTTGATCCCCAGCACTTAAACACACACACACACACGTTAAAGGTACTAGAAGAACTACAAAATAAGAGCAAAGTTCTAGAGCTCAGGACATAATCCAGTTGGAAAAGTGCTTGCTTAGCATGCAAGAAATCTTGTATTCAATCCCCAGAATGGCATAAAGAATGTGAGCTTGCAAACAAGAGGTACAGGCAGAAGGATCAGAAGTTCAACCGGGCATGGTGGCACATGCCTTTCATCCGAGCACTCGAGAGGCAGAGGTAGAAGGATCACCGTGAGTTTGAGGCCACCCTGAGACTACATAGTGAATTCCAGGTCAGCCTGGACTAGTGCGAAACCCTACCTTGAAAAACCAAAAAATTAAAATAAAATTTTAAAAAGTTCAAAATCATCCTTGGCATGGATCTGGAAAGGATGACACTAAGTGAAGTAGCTAACAGGCTCAGAAAGTCAAATACTACATGTTTTCTCTCATATGTGGATACTACTTTCAAATATTTAGATTTCTAGGTGAATGGAGTAAAAGACACTAACAGAGGCCAGGAAGCTAGAAAGGGGTCATGAGGGAGGGAGGGAGGAGGAGGCCTAAGAGGATACAAGTCTGAAGAGATGGCTCAGTGGTTAAGGCACATGCCTGCAAAGCCTAAAATCCTGGGATTGATTCCCCAGTACCCACTTAAAGCCAGATATACAAGGTGGCACATGTGTCTGGAATTTGTTTGCAGTGGGTAGAGGCCTGGCCTGCCCATTCTCTCTGTCTGCCTCTTTCTCTCTCTCTCAAATAAATGAACAAATAAAATATAATTTAAAAAATTTAAAAACATTTTTAAAAGACAATTAATGGCCTAGGGAAATGGCTCAATTGGTGAAGCACTTGCTATACAAGATCTGAGTTTGGATCCTCAGCACCCATGTAAAACCTAGATGTGGTAGAACATGCTTATAATAGCAATGCTCATAAGGTCCAGATAAGAGGATCCCTACTGCTTGCTGGCCAGTTAGTCTAGTCAAATTGGTGAGTTCCAGTTTCACTGAAAGAACCTGTCTCAAAAAAATAAATAAATAAATAAATAAATAAATAAATAAATAAATAATAAAGTGGAGAGCAATTGATAAAGACATTTAACACTGACTTTTGCCCTACATACCTATAACTACATATACACGAAGACAATTTAAATAAATAAACGGTATAAGGTTGGACTTGGAAGGGATACAGTGACTAAAGGAGCTTTCTTATAAAGCCGTGGGCCTGGGATTGGATTCTTCAGCACCAATGTAAAACAAGATGCAAAGTGGTGCATATATGGCATGCCTGCCTCTCATACATGCACACACAAATAAATACATTTTTTTAAAAGTCTATGCTTCAGTAATCCACTTAAAAATTTATTTTATTATTTATTTATTTGAGAGAAAGAGATACAGAAATAGGCAGGTAGAGAGAGAGAGAGAGAGAGAGAGAGAGAATGGGATGCGCCAGGGCCTCCAGCCACTGCAAACGAACTCCAGATGCATGCACCCCCTTGTGCATCTGGCTTACGTGGGTCCTGGAGAATCGAGTCTCGAACCGGGGTCCTTAGGCTTCATAGACAAGCGTTTAACTGCTAAGCCATCTCTCCAGCCCATAAATAAATACATTTTTTAAAAAAGGTATGAGAGGGCCGGTGAGGTGGCACACGCCTTTAATCCCAGCACTAGGGAGGCAGAGATAGGAGGATCACTGTGAGTTTGATGCCACCCTTAGACTACATAGTGAATTCCAGGTCAGCCTGGGACAGAGCAAGACCCTACCTTGGGGGAAAAAAAAAAAAAAGGTATGAGAGGGACTGGGAAAATGGCTTAGTGGTAAAGATGTTTGCCTGCAAAGCTTAAGGACCTAGGTTCAATTCCTCTGTACCCACATAAGCCAGATGCACAAGGTGGAACATGCATCAGGAGTTCTCTCTCTTTCTCTCAAATAAATAAATACAATATTTAAAAAGTAAAAAAGGTATGAGGGGGTTTGGAGAGATGGCTTAGTGGTTAAGGCGCTTGCCTGCAAAGCCTAAGGACTCATGTTTGACTCCCCAGATTCCAAGTAAGCCAGATTCACAAGATGACGCATACACAAAGTGGCACACCTGAAGTTTCATTGCAGTGGCTGGAGGCCCTAGCATGCCCATATTCTCTCTCTCTCTCTCTCTCTGCCTCTTTCTCTCTCAAATAAATAAAACATTTTTTTAAAAAAGGTATGCAGTCATGGGTTCAATCTCTACTTTCTCAAAATTAGACTTAATCCATGAAAAATATTTCAAACCATACATGAAACAAAAGTCTATACTTTAGAATATGTAAGGAACTCCTAGAACTCCTAAAACAAGTATGATGAAGAAATCAAATGCAGGCCAGTTGTGGTGGTGTACACCTTTAATCCCAGCACTAAGGAGGCAGAGGTAGGAGGATCACTATGAGTTCATGGCCAGTATGGAACTACAGAATTAGATCCAGGTCAGCCTGGGTGGGAGTAAGATCCTACCATCAGATAGCGGTGACCTTGGGATGACTCAGAAGGCACCGTGGGGCTGAGAAGAAGGGACAGAGGAGTGCTTAGCACTGAAATATCTCTAATACACCTTCCAAGGCTCAGGGTCCATTGTGGAAGAGATGGCAGAAAGAATGTAAGAGCCAAAGGAAGGGTAGGACTCCTTACAACGTGTTCCTCCAGACAAAAATGGCCTAGATATCTATAACCTCACAGTGTCTGACACTACCTACACAAGACCATCATAATAGGAAGAAAAGATCATGACATCAAAATAAAAGAAAGACTGAGTGAGATGGGGAGGAGATATGATGGAAAGTAGAGTTTCAAAGAGGAAAGTGGGGGGGAGGGAGGGAATTACCATGGGATATTGTCTACAATCAAGGAAGTTGTCAGTAAAAAAAAAAAAAATTAAAAAAAGCAAGCAAACAAACAAAAGAACAGTAAGTAGATAAATATAACTTGTGATACATGAGAGAGTATTTCATTCTTGTTTCAATAAGAGCAAAACAAGTTCCAAAGAAAGCAGTTTACCGGTGCTGGGACTGCAGTCTTTCTAGTGGTTCAGCCTTCCGTTGAATTCCTTCCTGAAACACTGTATCTGCTTTCTTAAAGTTTTCTCTAGCTTCATATTCTTCAGCCCATGCGATATAGAACTGAGCAAGTGAAACACCAATCCCTTGGTTGTGTAAATAACTGTACATATCCAATGGCTCATTGCACAAATGTCCCTGAAACAAATTAAACATGTTAAGTTAACCAACTTCCTCCCACTAATTAAATGCATGTTATGACCGAACAATCACTGGAGAAACTATATGCAATTCCTGCACTAAAGAAAACTTGTTTATTTAATACATTTGGGTAAGTACCCTATTTGGAGGAGCTAAAGAAGAGGTGACATTTGAGCTTGGCCTTAAAAGAGAAATGAACTTTTACCAAGTACAGAACAGAAGCGTGGGAGACATATTTCAAATAGGAAATAGCATAAGCACAGGGTGTGGTGGTGCACACCTTTAATCCCAGCACTTGGGAGGTAGAGGTAAATGGATCACTGTGAAATCAAGTCCAGCCTGAGACTATGAAGTGAGTTACAGGTCAGCCTGGGCTAGCATGAAACCCTACATTAAGAAAAAGAGTTGGGGCCAGGCGTGATGGCACACACCTTTAATCCCAGCACTTGGGAGGCAGAGATAGAAGGATCGCCATGAGTTTGAGGCCACCCTGAGACTACATAGTTAATTCTAGGTCAGCCTGGACCAGAAATCCCCCCCACAAAAAAGAGAAAGAGTTGGGCATGGTGGTGCACGCCTTTAATCCCAGCACTTGGGAGGCAGAGGTAGGAGGATCACAGTGCGTTCCGGGCCACCCTGAGACAACATAATGAATTACAGATCAGCCTGAGCTAGAGTGAGACCCTACCTTGAAAAACCAAATAAAAGAAAAAAGAAATAGAAAGGGCTGGAGAGATGGCTTAGCAGTTAATGCACTTGCCTGTGAAGACTAAGGACTCGTGTTCAACTCTCCAGGTCCCACATAAGCCAGATGCACAGTGATACAAGTGTGCAAGGTTGCACATGCGCACAAGGGGGTGCACGTGTCTGGAATTCTATTGCATTGGCTGGAGGCCCTGGCACACCAATTCTTTCTCTCACTATCACATAATTAAAAAAAAAAAAAAGGCCAGTCTGTTTGGCTTGCCTTGAAAGAAAGAAAGGAAAAGGAAGGGAGGGCTGGAGAGTGGCTTAGCTGTTAAGGCACATGTCTGTGAAGCCTAAGGATCCCAGTTCGATTCTCCAGGTCCCATGTAAGCCAGATGCACAATGGGGCACACATGTCTGGAGCTCATTTGCAGTGGCTAGAGGTCCTGGTGCGCCCATTCTCACTCTCCCTCTGTCTCTAATAAATAAATAAAAATAAAATATTTTAAAAATAAATAATAAATACATAAATAAATACATGAAAGAAAGAAAGAAAGAAAAGAAAAGAAAAGAAAAGAAAAGAAAAGAAAAGAAAAGAAAATAGCATAAGTGAGCACAGAGAAGATTAGAGAAGATTAAAAGTACATCAGGGCCATGCTGGGTGTGGTGGTGTGTACCTTTAATCCCAGCACTTGGGAAACAGAAGTAGAAGGACTACAGAATGAGTTCCAGGTGAGAATGGGCTAGAGTGAAACCCTACTTGGGGGTGGAGGGGTTGGGATTTGGGGAGATGGCTTCACAGTTAAGGTACTGTCTTGCAAAGTCTGTTGGCTCAGAGTTCAATTCCCCAAACCAGATGCACAAAGTGCCACATGCATCTAAAGTATGTTTGTACTGGCAAGAGGCCCCAGAATGCCCATTCTCTTTCTGCTAGCAAATAATAAAAATATTTTGGAGGACTGTAGAGATGGTTTAGTGGTTAAGGCACATGCCTGCAAAGCCTAAGGACCCAGGTTCGATTTTCCAGGTCCCACATCAGCCAGATGCACATGGTAGCACATGCATCTGGAGAACATTTGCAGTGGCTAGAGGCTCTAGTGTACCCATTCTCATACACACTCTCTCCCTCCATCTCTAATAATGAAATAAATAAAAATAAAAATTTTTTAAAATTTTAGGGCTGGAGAGATGGCTTAACGGTTAAGGCACATACCTGCGAAGCTTAAAGACCCAGGTTCAATTCTCTAGGTCCCAGGTAAGCCAGATGCACAAGGGGACACACATCTGGAGTTCGTTTGCAGTGGCTAGAGGCCCTGGCATGCCCATGCTCACTCCCCTCTCTCTCTCCCTCTCTCTGTCTCAAATAAATAAATAAAATAAAAACCAAATATTTAAAAAAAATTTTTTTTAAGAAATATATTTTGGAAAAAATAAAAATTCTACACTATAAACATTTTGATATATTTTTTTGTTGTGGTTTTTCTGAGTTAAGATCTCACTCTAAGCCGGGCGTGGTGGCTAATCCCAGCACTGAGGCAGAGGTAGGAGGATCTTCAAGGCCACCCTGAGACTACATAGTGAATTCCAGGTCAGCCTGGGCCAGAGTGAGACCCTCCTTGCAAAACCAAAAAAAAAAAAAAAAAAAAAGATCTCACTCTAGCCCTGATCTAGAACTCACAGAGATTCTCCTCCTACCTCTGCATCCTGAGTGCTGGAATTAAAGGCGTGTGCCACCACCCCCAGCATGATGTATTTTTGACATGTCATTTTGTAAAGTTTTGGCCGTAAGAAATCATTGGGTTTGTTGTTGTTGTTGTTGGTTTTTTGAGGTAGAGTCTCACTCTGGCCCAGGCTGACCTGGAATTCACTATGTAGTCTCAGGGTGGCCTTGAACTCACAGTAATCCTCCTACCTCTGCCGAGTGCTGGGATTAAAGGTGTGCGCTTCCACACCTGGCTCTGAAATCATTGTTTTATTCCAATTAACATTGCATCATTTTTATTTTCATACAATTCATTTTTTTCTATCTATTCATCCATCCATTCATACATACAATGACAGGGTCTCATTTTGTAGATGTAATATGGCAATGAGGATGGCCTTAAACTTGTGACAATCCTCTTGCTTCAGCCTTTGAGTACTGGGACTACAGCTATGAGCCACACATCTGACTTTAATTTGGCAGTAAGCTCAATATAGGGAGGCTGGAAAGATGGCTCAGCAGTTAAAGGTGCTTGTTCGCAAAATCTGCTGGTCCAGGTTCAAGTCCCAAGCAAACCACATAAGCCAAATGCAAAAAGTGGCCCAAAGGCCAGATGTGGTAGTGCATGCCTTTAATCCCAGCACTTGGGAGGCCTAGGTATAGGAGGATTTCTGTGAGTTAGAAGCCAGCCTGAGACTACATAGTGAATCCCAGGTCAGCCTGGGCTAGAAGGAGATCCTAACTCAAAAAAAAAAAAAAAGTCTCTCTAATTCACATCATTTTGCCTGATATCACATAGGCACAACTCAGCCATTGCACTAAACTGTTAGAAAATAATCTCCTAAATCATAGTTCAGACCTGCATTATCAGAGCAGTACAGAAGCACTGTTGCAAGTCAAGGTCTGGTTGAAAGACACTGTGTGCAGGAAGCTTTACAGGGTAGTGCTTTGGGGATTAACACCTGAGAAGACAAGTGCAGGGCTTTAATGCAGACCCAAGGACCTTCTATGGGCTAGGACAG
Source organism: Orientallactaga sibirica (assembly GCA_036365145.1). Classification (NCBI taxonomy): domain Eukaryota; kingdom Metazoa; phylum Chordata; class Mammalia; order Rodentia; family Dipodidae; genus Orientallactaga; species Orientallactaga sibirica. The sequence continues at coordinate 40,220,760 of JAEOAD010000006.1, read as the reverse complement.
CTCTATAGACTTTTCTCCAGTTGGGGTAGAAAGGCCAGCCTTTTAATCTCCACATGAAGTAACCAAGGGTTACAGGTTCTAGGAAAGGGGTATGCCCTTCAGCAGGGGAAATTCCCAAACAGCAATGACAGCTGAGAATTAGGTAACAGCACTACTCCCAGCAACTGGGGACCAAATGCTTTTTGGTCCTGCAGAGCTTCTGGAAAGCTGGGCCCAGCACCCAATACTAGCACCATTACAAATAAGTATAATGAGTAGCATATTCAGCCACTATCAAACACAGCACTTATGACATGCTTTGTTTTTCCATGCTGCTGCTTACTGTTGGCAATTATTTTCTTTTACTCACTCACTTATTCATTCATTGGTAAGGTCTCACTCAGCCAAGGCTGACCTGGAACTTACTTTGTAGCTCAAGCTGGCCTCAAACTCAGTGATCCTTCTACCTCAGCCTCCCAAGTATTAGGATTAAAAACATGAGTGTTACCACACCCATCTCTCAATTTAAAAAAAATTTTTTTATTTACTTATTTGCAAGCAGAGAGAGAGAATGGGCATACCAGAGCCTCTTGCCACTGCATACTCCAGACACATGTGCCAGTTTATGCATCTAGCTTTATGTGGGTACTGGAGAATCATATCCAGGCCTTTAGGCTTTGCAGTCAAGTGCCTTTAACTGTTGAGCCATCTCTCTAGCCCCTCAATTGTAGGTGAGTACTGTTACATATAGTCAACTTTCCATAATTTAATTGTTTCTGGATATTTAAACAACTTCTAATTTTCATCAATTGTAAATAATTCTAAAGCCTTTTCATGTACTTTACATTTCCCTCATTGTTGCCTTTTCTACCTGTTATTGATCTGCTAAGCCTAATTGTAGTCTTCTGTGAATGTGTTCCCATACACTTGCTTTTGCTACACTTAGAATTAATGACTTCAAATCTATCTTCTTCAGTAAGTTTCATGACAGCAGAAAACATTGCTATCTATTATATTTTTATCCCTAGACAGGGTTTTATATGACAAATGTTGAATAAACAAAAAACTCTATTTACTTTTGTCTTTTGGTGCTTCTGGCTTTATGTAGGCACTAGGGAATCGAATCCAGGCTGGCAAGTAAGCACCTTTAATTGTTGAGCCATCTCCCCAGCCTTGTTTTTTTTTTAATTAATTTATATTTATACTTATTTGAGAGAGAGATAAAGAGGCAGAGAGAGACAGAGAATGGTCATGCTAGGGCCCCCAGCTGCTGCAAATGAACTCGAGACACATTTGCCACCTTATGCAGCTGGCTTACGTAGGTCTTGGGGAACTGAACTTGGGTCCTTGGCTTTGCAGGCAGGTGCTTTAACCACTAAGCCAACTCTCTAGAATCCTGTTTTTATTTTTTTGACAGTCTCACTACGTAGCCCTGGCTGACCTGGAAACCACTATGTGGACCAGGATAGCTTCAAATGTGTAGTGATCTTCCTGACATGTTGTGACTACAAGTAGGTACCACTACCTGATTTCTTGCACATGGAACAGCCAAAATGGGTCAGAGTATTTAGAGTAGTATTTAAGAAATAAAATAAAGCCAAGTGAGATGGTACATGCCTTTAATGCCAGCACTGGGGAGGCTGTGGTAGGAGGATAACTGTGAGTTCAAGGCCAGCCTGGGCTAGACAGAGTGAGACCCTGATTCCAAACAAACAAATAATAAATAAAAACTAACATAAATGAAAAGAAAATATGGCTAGATGAATAGATCAGAAAGTTAAATAAGGGTTGAGGAGACAGTTGAGTAGTAAAGAGTGCTTGCTGCTTAAGCATGAAGGCTTCTCAAGATGGAGACCACCAAGATCAACTTCCCAAAACCTGCATAAGAAGTTGGGTATGCACATCTGTAACCCCAGTTTGCGAGGGGTAGAGATTGAAAATTGGAGAAGAGACCCCAGTTAAGGAAAGAAATATACAAATGAGTAATAAGGGAAGTATGCCTGATGTTCTCCTCTGGCCTCCACATGTGTATGCTTAAGCTGCATGAAGCTATGCACACATACATTCATATACCACACATACATAGTCCATACACACACACCTAGAAGTTAGAAAAAAAAATGAGGATGTACTTAGATGTCCAATTAATGTCTATTATTTATTTATTTGAGAGAGAGAATATGAGCACACCAGGGCCTTTAGCTCTTGCAAATGAACTCCAGGCACATGTGCCACCTTGTGCATCTGGCTTACATGGGTCCTGGGGAATCAATCCTTGGTTCTTTTGGCTTCGTAGGCAAGCGTTTTAACCAAGCCATCTCTCCAGTCCCAATTTTTTTGGGAGAGAGACAGAGAGAGGGAGAGGAAGATAGAGAGAGATGGGTGCACCAGCAGCATCTCAGCTGCTGCTAATGAAATCCAGATGCGTGTGCCCCTTGTGGTCAAGTGCAGCATTGCATCACTTGCATCTGGCTAAAGGTGGGACCTGGAGATTGGAACCGCTGGAGATTGGAACCAGTGTTCTTAGGCTTAGGAGGCAGACGCCTTAACCGTTAAGCCAACTCTCCAGCCCCAGTCCCAATTTTTAAAAAAAATTTTATTTATTACAGAGAGAGATAGAAAGCGGAGAGAATGGGCGCACCAGGGCCTCTAGCCATTGCAAATAAACTCCAGATGCGTGCACCACTGTGTGTATCTGGCTTACGTGGGTACTGGGGAATCAAATCTGGGTCCTTGGGCTTTGCAGGCAAGTGCCTTAACTGCTAAACCATCTATCTAGCCCTAATGTCAAATTTTTATGTTTTAGGGGTGCAGTGGTTTGAAATGAAAAATGTTCCCCATAGCCTCATGTGTTTGTGATTAAGCCTCATACTTAATCCCCAATGGGTGAAACCTTTGGGAGGTGGAGCCTTATAGGAAGAGATGTGCAGCTGGGGATAGGCCTTGAGATTTTATAGTCCAGCACACCGTTGTCAGTGCTAGAGAGCTCACTGTCTCCTTCTTCCCTGACAACATATGACTATGTGAGCCAGTTTCCTACTCTTCCCATGCTTTCCCACCATGATGAATCTTCCCCTTGAAACTGGAAGCTGATATAAACCTTGCCTTCCATAAGCTGCTTCTTATTGGGTGTTTCGTCCCAGCAATCAGAAGGTAACTATTATGGATGTTTTGACTGACTGGTTGACTTTATGAAACAGGATCATGCTATGTCAGTTTCAAATATTGATATTTTATTATATTACTGTTAACAATTGTAAATACTTACTGCTATTTAAAAAAATTAATTTGTTTATTTATTTGCAACAGAGAGAGAGAGAGAGAGAGAGAGAGAGAGAGAGAGACAGAGAGAATGGACATGCCAGGGCTTCTAGCCACTGCAAATGAACTCCAGATGCAGGTGCCACTTTGTGCATCTGGCTTTACATAAATCTGGGGAATCAAACTTGGGTCACTAGGCACTGTAGGCCCCTTCAAAATATTTTTATTTGGGCTGAAGAAATGGCTTTGCAGCTAAGGTGCTCCATGCAAAGCCTAAGGAACCATGTTTGACTCTCCAGATCCCATATAAGCCAGACCCATAAAGGTGAGGCACGTGCAAGGCCGCACATGCCCACTAAGTTCAGCAAGAGTCTGGAATATAATTGTAGTGGCTGAGGCCCTGGTATGCCAATTCTCTCCCTGTCTTTTTCTCCAAAATAAAATAAAAATTTTAAACAATATATTTTTATTTATTTGCAAGCAGAGACAACAGAGGAGACAGACAGAAAGAGAGTAAGTGAATGGGTATGCCAGGAACTCCAGCTACTGCACACAAACTCCAAATGCATGCACCACTTTGTGTATCTGGCTTTACATGGGTACTGAGGAATTGAACCAAGTACATCAGGCTTTGTAAGTAAGTGCCTTTAACTGCTGAGCCATCTCTCTAGCCCTACTGCTATCTTTTTGCTAAAAAATATTTTATTTGGCCAGGTGTGGTGGCACATGCCTTTAATCCCAGCACTTGGGAGGCAGAGGTAGAAGGATCGCTGTGAGTTCAAGGCCACCCTGAGGCTACATAGAGACCATACCTCAGAAAAAAAAAAAAAAAAAAAAAAAAAGTGGCACATGCCTTTAATCCTAGTACTCAGGAGGCTGAGGATCACTATGAGTTTAAGGCCAACCTGAGACTACATAGTGAATTCCAGGTCAGCCTGGGCTAAAATGAGACCCTATGTTGAAAAACAACAACAAAAGAAATATACATATATATATCATATAATCCTTGCACTTAGAAGACAGAGGTAGGAGGATTGTCATGAGTTCAAGGACAACCTGAGACAACATAGTGCATTCCAGGTCAGCTTGGGCTAGAGTGAGAACTTACCTCAAAAACAAAAAAAACAAAGGGCTGAGAGATGACTTAGCGGTTAAGGCGCTTGCTTGTGAAGCCTAAGGACCCATGTTCGACTCTCCAGGTCCCACATAAGCCAGACGCACAAAGGTGAGGCAAGTACAAGGTCGTACATGCCCACTACACTAAAGGAGCACAAGCACCTGGAGATCAATTTCAGTGGCTGAGGCCCTGGCGTGCCAATTCTCTCTCTCTCTCTCTAACCTAAAAATTTTTTTTTAATTATCTTAGGATAAAATTAATAAAATTAATGTCTAAAAAATCCTGGTTATTGGGCTGGAGAGATGGCTTGGCAGTTAAGGCGCCTGCCTGCCAAGCCTAAGATCAGAGGTTCCAATCTCCAGGTCCCATGTTTAGCCAGATGCAAAAAGGGACACAAGGGCGCAATGCCGCATCTGGCCACGAGGGGGACACACAAGTCTGGAGTTCATTCACAGCAGCTAAGAGGCCGCTGGCATGCCCAATCTCTCTCTCAAAAACCTGGTTAAAAAAACCTGGTTATTCAAAAATAGGTTCCAGAAACCAATAAGCGGGTAAAAGGCTATATGGGAGGGAAGAAAGTGAAGGACTTAAGTGTATGGTAATGCACATATGTAAGTAGAAGAACTGAGTACAGGGAGGGGAATGGCCTAAGCGAGGCCATGGGAAGAGAATGCATACAAAAAGGGCAGGGGGAGGGTCAATCTAAACTCAAGATATTATCAATAAGACATATGTAAAAATTATTTTTTTTGAATAAGGGCACGTCTAGAAGATGTAGACTGTTACTAGAAAATTTTCAGTACCTGGGATGGAATACCTTTCAGTGAGTTGTTGGCCAAGGAGGTCCCGGTAGCCTCCAAAACATTAAGGCTTTTGCCAAAGCCCTTGGTTTCCCTAGAGAAACAGATAGTAAGACCCTATTGCTGAAGACATCTCATGCCTGAGAGGCAAGGTCACTGAGAAAGCAAGCTGATGCTGACCAGAAAACCTACTCCCTGTAGACCAGCCAATTGAAAACTGGAAAAGCTGCACTGCACGCAGCGTATGGGAGACAGAAGCCATCAACAGTGAAAACAGTGGATGCTGAATATTCAAGCTTGGCCAGACAGGCCCAATGACTGAACGAGTGCAATAGTGGCGTGTCTACTCTTGGGGTAACCAACTGCTCCATAATTGGACTGAAGGCCCGCTCTATGGGAGGAATACATACCTGGTACTGAAAAACCTAAGTAATAGTCTAAGGTAGGTGAGGTCATGAGCCTTGGGGGTATAAGCCTGCTCATGTCTGACTAAATGTATATATTATTCCCACCAAGCTGCCCTGGGGACACTACACTAAATGTTCATGTTCACATATTAATGCTACTCTCACTTCTGGCTAGAGAAGCTTCTCTTTTCAGATGGTGATGACCACTGGGATGACCCAAAAGGCAACATAGTGCTGAGAAGAAGGGATGGAGGAGTGTCTAGCACTGAAACACCTCTGTCACACCCTCCAATGGCTCAGGGACCATTGTGGAAGAGGGGGCGGATAGAATGGAAGAGCCAAAGGAAGGATATGACCTCTTACAATGCAGCTGCCCAGACAGAAATTGGCCTCGATATCCATGATCTTGTGGTACCTAGCAATACCTTTGCAAGACCCTCAAAATAGAAGAGAAAGATGATGTCATCAAATTAGGAAAGAGACTAATGGAGAGAGGGAGGGGATATGATGGAGACGGGAGTTCTAAAGTGGAAAGGGGGAGGGGAGGGAAATATCAGGTGGGGTTTTTTTTTGGTATGTAAGATTAAAAGTCAATAAAAAAATAATTAAAAAAAAAAAAAAAACCTGGTTATTATTTTATGAAAAAGCTCCTCAAACATGTTCTAGAAATAAAACTACTACATGTTAAGTTGGACAGTGCAAAGTGTTTAGGCAGTCTTTATTTTTTGCATGAGTGTGTGTGATTTGCATTAGTATGCATATGTGGAGGTGAAAGTTCAAGTGCACATTTTTGTTAGTTTTTTGATTTTTTGAGGTAGTCACCCTCTAGCCCAGGTTGACCAGGAGTTCACTATGTAGTCTCAGGCAGACCTCAAACTCACAACGATCCTCCTACTTCTGCCTTACAAGTGCAGATTAAAGACAAGCACCACCATGCCCAGTGCTGGTTTTATTTTTGTTGTTGTTTCTTTTTTTTTTTTTTTTTTCAAGGTAAGGTATTACTCTATCCCAGGATGACCTGGAACTCACTCTGTATTCCCAGACTGACCTCAAATTCATGGTGAGTCTCTCAACAATGTCTTCCAAGTGCTGGGATTAATGGCATGCGCCACCAGGCCCAGCTGCACATGCATATTTGTGTGGAGGTCAGAAGTTCAGGTTGGTAATTTCTTCTATCACTCACTGTGTGTATGTGTGTAATCTGTGGTGTGTTTATGGTACATGCATATGGATGGATATGTATGTACAGACGCACATGTTGCATCCATATGCATGTGAAAGCCAGAGAGGACAACGGGTGTCTTCCTCTATTGCTCTTCCCTCTTTCCTTGAGAAAGTCTCTCACTGAACCTGGAGCTCACAGCTTTTGGTGAGGTCAAGCAATCCTCCTGTATCCACTCAGTACTAAGTATACAGGTGCAAATGTGGCCTTGCCCAGCATTTTACATGGGTGTTAGGGATCAAAGCTAGGTCTTCATACATATGCTACAAGTACTCTTATCCACTGAGCCATCTCCCCAGCCTTTCCCTGTATTTATTTTTATTTATTTTTTTATTTTTTTCAGGTAGGGTCTTGCCTAGACTGACCTGAAATTCACTATGTAGTCTCAGGCTGGCCTCAAACTCACAGCAATCCTCCTACCTCAGCCTCCCAGGTGCTGGGATTAAAGGCGTGAACTACCATGCGTGGCTTCCTTTATTTTTGAGGCTGGGTCTCTCACTGAACCTGGAGCTCACCAATTTGGCTAGACAAGCTAGCCAGTATGACCAAGGGATCCCATCTCTGCCTTTTTATTTTTTTAGCAGTAGGGCATCTGCCATCACACACCATTAGGCAAACATTTTTGGCTACAGTAAGATACTAGATGAAAGAAGTTCAAAGACCAGTAAGACACTAAGATAGCACTTTTTTTATGGTAGGGATTCTTATAAAAGCAAGAAAGGGAGACCAGCATAACCAAGTAAGCTTTTGCTATACTTTCCTCCTCTAGTACATTTGCATAGCCTAATTTAATGTTTACAACAAAAAAACAAAACCCCATTCCTGGGATGGAGAGATGGCTTAGTGGTTAAGGCTCTTACCTGGGAAACCTAAGGACCCAGGTTTGGTTCCCCAGTACCCATGTAAGCCAGATGCATGTGTCTGGAGTTCATTTGCAGTGGCTAGAGGCCCTAGGGCACCCATTTTCTCTATCTGTCTCCCTCTCTGAAATAAATAAGAACTTTAAAAGCCCATCCACATTTAAAAAAAAAAAAAAACCATAGATCTAATGATCAATCCTAAAGAATGCAAAGCCTCATCATGCTTTACTTAAATCCTTAATTCAGTCATCACCCACTTAGTGGAGTAGGTGGTGTGTCAGTCTCATAAATCTTTTTTTTTTTTTTTTTTGGTTTTTCAAGGTAGGGTCTTACTCTGGTCCAGGCTGACCTGGAATTAACTGTGTGGTCTCAGGGTGGCCTTGAACTCACGGCGATCCTCCTACCTCTGCCTCCCGAGTGCTGGGATTAAAGGCGTGTGCCACCACGCCCGGCTTTCTTTTTTTCTTTATTTGCAAGCACAGAGAGACAAGAGACAGAGAGGAAGGGGACTTCAGGGCCTCCAGATGCTGCAAACTATAAATGCATGTGCCACTTTGTGCATCTGGCTTTATGTGGGTACTGGGGAATCGAACCCAGGTTATTAGGCTTTGCAGCAAGCACCTTACACCACTTGTACCTCACATACCACTTATACCTCACACACCACACACTCATACCACGCTACACACATATACATGCACATCAATTAAAAAACTTTTTTGATGCAGTGTCTATCTCTAGTCCATGCTGACCTGGAATTCACTATGTACTCTCAGGCCTCGAACTCACAGCAATTTTCTTACTTTTGCCTCCTGAGTGCCAGGATTAACGGCTGCGTCACCACACCCTGCAAGTAATTATTTTAAATTATTTTTTGTTTTTATTTATTTGAGAGTGACAGACAGAGAGAGAAAGAGACAGATAAAGAGAGAGAGAATGGGAGTGCCAGGACCTCCAGTCACTGCAAACGAACTCCAGATGTATGCACTATCTTGTGCATCTGTCTTATGTGGGTCCTGGTGAATTGAGTCTCAAACTGGGATCCTTAGGCTTCAGAATTGAGCCTCTAACCGGGGTCCTTAGGCTTCACAGGCAAGTGCCTAACCGCTAAGCCATCTTTCTAGGCCCATAATATTTTTTTAAATGCATATAACACTTACCAATTTGAGCCAGAGACTGAGAAATCGAGGATCACTATAATAACGTTTTTCTCCTTGTAGTGCTTCTATAGCTCTTTCCAATAATGTTGACATGTTACTCTCCTTACCCCCTTGAGGATAGTTCTGCTCTGTCCAGTTAATGTACCTGAATGGGAAGAAAAAGAAAGAGCACATTTTGAGTTGAAGGTAAACTTCTGTTCTGGCCCTAAGACCCATTAGAGACTTTTTGAGCAGAAATAGCTATCATATTAAAAGTATGTTTCTTAGCAGTCCTCAATGCCATACCAAAAGCTTCAATCTCTCAACCTTTTCTAATGTATTTCTAACTTAAGATCTGGGGAATCCTGGGAATAGGGATAGAAAAATATAGCTTATATTGCATGTCATAAATTCTAAATGTTTTCAAACATAAATACTGTGGTGGTTTAGATCCTGGCTAGTGGCAATTATGAAGGTGGAGCCTTGCTGGAGGAGGTATGTTGTTGGGGCAGGTTTAGGGATGTTACATCCAGCTCCCCCTTTGGTAAAACTCACTTTCCTGCTACTGTTTGCTACCTGCTATTGCTGAGATCATGTGCAGACTCTGCTCTGCTACCTTTCCCCTGCCATCATCAAGTTTCCCCAGGAGACTGTAAACCAAAAATAAATCCTTTACTCCCATCAGCTGCTTTTGGTCAGGTGCTTTGTTCCAACAACATGAACCTTATGGGGTTTAGTTCAGAAGTATATCACTTGCTGAACATTTGTGCAAGGTCCTGGGATCTATCCATAAAATCAAAAAGAAAACAAAACAAAGTACCTCAGAAAATGACTATCCTGGATTTCTGTGTCCCCCAAGACACTACTTTCTACTACATCACATCATTCCACATACCTCAATTTGAGAAACATGGCCAAAAGGACTGATCTGTTAATGCTTCTGTTGCTCTTTTTAAGTAAAATACCCACCTATCCCAGACATCCAGAGGGTCATTGCCAGTATAAAAGCGAATTTCAGATTCAAATTCCCTAAAATTTAAAACAAAGAATGTTAGCATATATAATACCAACTCTAGCCAGTAAACAGGCATCACTTCCATTTTTATTCAATTGATCTAAATATTGTACTGGAGTTTGAGGATTTGTTAAACAGAAAGAATAGAAATTTGGACTAGAGAGCTGGTTTAGTGACTAAAGGTACTTGCTTGCAAAGCACGCTAGCTGTGGTTCAATTCCCCAGTATCCACATAAAATTAGATGCACAAAGTGGCTCATGTGTTGGGAGTTCCTTTACAGTAGCAGGAAGCCTTGACATACCCGTATTTATTCTCTCCCTCTCTAATAAAAAATAAGAAAAAAAAAAAGATTGTCCGGGCGTGGTGACACATGCCTTTAATTCCAGCATGCAGGAGGCAGAGATAGGAGGATCGCTATGGGTTCAAGGCTAGCCTGAGAATACACAGTGCATTCCAGGTCAACCTAGGCTAGAGTGAGACCCTACCTGGAAAAACAAAAACAAACAAACAAACAAAAAATATTTTTATATATTTATTTGAGAGCAATCCAGACAGAGAGACAAAAGACAGGAAAGTGAGTATGGGCATGCCCAGGCCTACTGCCATCTCAAATAGACTCCAGATGTACACACCACTTTATGAATGTGGCTTTACATGAGTACTGAGGAATCAAACCTGGGCCATCCAGGCTTTATAAGCAAGCACCTTTAACCACTTAGCCATCTCTCCAGCTCCTCCTCCCCCTCCTGTTCCTAACACCCCCAGTAGTGGTTTGATTCAGGTGTCCCCCATAAACTTAGGCGTTCTGAATACTAGTTTCCCAGCTGATGGAGATTTGGCAATTAACACCTCCTGGAAGCAGTGTATTGTTGAGGGTGGGCTTATGGGTTTCCCCTTGCTAGTGTTTGGCACACTCTCCTGTTGCTATTGTCCACCTTATGTTGGTCAGGGAGTGATGTCCACCCTCTGCTCATGCCATTGTTTTCCCCCTGCCATCATGGAGCTTCCTCAAGTCTGTAAACTGGAATAAACTCTTTTCTCTCAAGTTGCTCATGGTCAGGTGATTTCTGCCAGCAATGCAAACCTGACTGCAACACCCCAAATACTTTCAGACACAAAGTAATTTATATACCTAATAAATAATGCAGGCTTAGGAGATGGCTCAGGGGATAAAGTATTTGCCTGTGAGCATGAGGATATGAATTCAGATCCCCAAAACCCATATTAAAAACCAGATACAGGGCTGGAGAGATGGCTTAGCGGTTAAGGTGCATGCCTACGCCCTAAGGACCCAGGTTCAGTTCTCCAGGTCCCACGTAAGCCAGATGCACATGGTGACGCATGTGTCTGGAGTTCGTTTGAAGTCCCTAAGCCCTGGTACACCCATTCTCTCTCTCTCTCTCTCACTGTAATAAATAAATAAAAATAAAATCTTTTAAAAAACAATAACCAGATACAGTAAGGGTGAAGCAAACCTTTAATCCCAGCACTTGTGAATTCAGGCCAGCCTGAGACTGCAGGTGATTTCAAGTCAGCATGGACTAAAGCAAAACCTTGACTTGAAAAAACCAAACACACACACACACAGAGCGAAGTGAGTAGAGGGACTAGGGAAATGGCTTAGTGGTTACCTGCAAAGCTTACAGGGGTTTTAGGACCCATGTGAGCAGTCTCATGCGTCTGGGTTTGTATGCCTGGAGGCCCTCAACTAAATAAATAAATAAAATATCAAAATTTCCAGGTATCAAAATTACAAAGGAAAAGGGATTAACAAAGTGAACTACCATCTTCATCCTGGATTTAAACAAGACTCTACTCCACTGAACCTAGACTGCCTTTTTGGCTGTATTTGGCAAAGTCCACATGCCAGTAATGGCCTAAACTTAGGCCATGGGAAGAGAATAACATACAAAAAGGGCAGGGGGAGGTCAATCTAAACTCAAGATATTATCAATAAGACATCTGTAAAAAACTTTTTTTTTTTTTTGAATAAGGCACGTGTAGACTGTCAGTACCTGGGATGGAATACCTTTCAGTGAGTTGTTGGCCAAGGAGGTCCCGTAGCCTCCAAAACATTAAGGCTTTTGCCAAAGCCCTTGGTTTCCTAGAGAAACAGATAGTAAGACCCTATTGCTGAAGACATCTCATGCCTGAGAGGCAAGGTCACTGAGAAAGCAAGCTGGTGCTGAGCAGAAAACCTTCTCCTGTAGACCAGCCAATTGAAAACTGGAAAAAGCTGCACTGCACGCAGCGTATGGGAGACAGAAGCCATCAACAGTGAAAACAGTGGATGCTGAATATTCAAGCTTGGCCAGACAGGCCCAATGACTGAACAGAGTGCAATAGTGGCATGTCTACTCTTGGGGTAACCAACTGCTCCATAATTGGACTGAAGGCCCTCTCTATGGGAGGGAATACATACCTGGTACTGAAAAACCTAAGTAATAGTCTAAGGTAGGTGAGGTCATGAGCCTTGGGGGTATAAGCCTGCTCATGTCTGACTAAATGTAAATATTATTCCCACCAAGCTGCCCTGGGGACACTACACTAAATGTTCATGTTCACATATTAATGCTACTCTCACTTCTGGCTAGAGAAGCTTCTCTTTTCAGATGGTGATGACCACTGGGATGACCCAAAAGGCAACATAGTGCTGAGAAGAAGGGATGGAGGAGTGTCTAGCCTGAAACAACTCTGTCACACCCTCCAATGGCTCAGGGACCATTGCGGAAGAGGGGGGGGGATAGAATGGAAGAGCCAAAGGAAGGATATGACCTCTTACTATGCAGCTGCCCAGACAGAAATTGGCCTCGATATCCATGATCTTGTGGTGCCTAGCAATACCTTTGCAAGACCCTCAAAATAGAAGAGAAAGATGATGTCATCAAATTAGGAAAGAGACTAATGGAGAGAGGAGGGGATATGATGGAGACTGGAGTTCTAAAGTGGAAAGGGAGGAGGAGGAAATATCAGGTGGGGTTTTTTTTTTACATGTTAAGGTATGTAAGATGAAAGTTCAAAGAAATATTTTTGTTAGTTTTTGATTTTTTTGAGGTAGTCATTTGCAGCCCAGGTTGACCAGGAGTTCACTATGTAGTCTCAAGGTCCTACAGCAGATTAAGAGACAACACCACCATGCCCAGTGCTGGTTTTATTTTTAAAAACATAAAAGGTAAGGTTTACTCTATCCCAGGATGACCTGGAACTCACTCTGGACTGACCTCAAATTCATGGTGAGTCTCTCAACAATGTCTTCCAAGTGCTGGGATTAATGGCATCTTACAAGCCCAGCTGCACATGCATATTTGTGTGGAGGTCAGAAGTTCAGGTTGGTAATTTCTTCTATCACATGGGCTGTGTTTATGGTACATGCATATGGATGGATATGTATGTACAGAGGCATCCATATGCATGCATGAAAGCCAGAGAGGACAAAAATCTCTTCCCCTTTCCTTGAGAAAGTCTCTTTGGAGCTCACAGCTAAAATCCTCAAATCCACTCAGTACAAAAATGTCTGGATTTTACATGGGTGAAAAAATAAAAGCATATGCTGAGTACTCTTATCCACTAGCCATCTCCCTTTTCCCTGTATTTTTTATTTTATTTTTTTCAGGTCCTAGACTGACCTGAAATTCACTATGTAGTCTCAGGCTGGCCTCAAACTCACAGCAATCCTCCTACCTCAGCCTCCCAGGTGCTGGGATTAAAGGCGTGAACTTTGTAAATGGCTGTATTTTTGAGGCTGGGTCTCTCAGAACCTGAGCTCACCAATTTGGCTAGACAAGCTAGCCAGATGACCAAAGGGATCCCCATCTCTGCATTTTTTTAGCAAGGGCATCTGCCATCACACACCATTAGGCAAACATTTTTGGCTACAGTAAGATACTAGATGAAAGAAGTTCAAAGACCAGTAAACACTAAGATAGCACTTTTTTATGGTAGGGATTAAAAAGGGAGACCAGCATAACCAAATAGCTTTGCTATACTTTCCTCCTCTAGTATCTAATTTAATGTTTTTCAAAAACAAAAACCCCATTCCTGGGATGGAGAGATGGCTTAGTGGTTAAGGCAAACCTAAGGACCCAGGTTTGGTTCCCCAGGCAGATGTAAGCCAGATGCATGTGTCTGGAGTTCATTTGCAGTGGCTAGAGGCCCTAGGGCACCCATTTTCTCTATCTGTCTCCCCTCTCTGAAATAAATAAGAACTTTAAAATAAATCCACATTTAAAAAAAAAAAAACCATAGATCTAATGATCAATCCTAAAGAATGCAAAGCCTCATCATGCTTTACTTAAATCCTTAATTCAGTCATCACCACTTAGTGGAGTAGGTGGTGTGTCAGTCTCATAAATCTTTTTTTTTTTTTTTTTTTTTGGTTTTCAGGTGGGTCTTACTCTGGTCCAGCTGACCTGGAATTAACTGTGTGGTCTCAGGGTGGCCTTGAACTCAAACACTGCCTCCCTAGTGCTGGGATTAAAGCACACACGCCCGGCTTTCTTTTTTTCTTTATTTGCAAGCACAGAGAGACAAGAGACAGAGAGGAAGGGGACTTCAGGGCCTCCAGATGCTGCAAACTATAAATGCATGTGCCACTTTGTGCATCTGGCTTTATGTGGGTACTGGGAATCAACCCAGGTTATTAGGCTTTGCAGCAAGCACACACCACTTGTACCTCACATACCACTTATACCTCACACACACACACTCATACCATGCTACACACATATACATGCACATCAATTAAAAACTTTTTTGATGCAGTGTCTATCTCTAGTCCATGCTGACCTGGAATTCACTATGTACTCTCAGGCCTCGAACTCACAGCAATTTTCTTACTTTTGCCTCCTGAGTGCCAGGATTAACAGCTGCGTCACCACACCCTGCAAGTAATTATTTTAAATTATTTTTTGTTTTTATTTATTTGAGAGTGACAGACAGAGAGAGAAAGAGACAGATAAAGAGAGAGAGAATGGGAGTGCCAGGACCTCCAGTCACTGCAAACGAACTCCAGATGTATGCACTATCTTGTGCATCTGTCTTATGTGGGTCCTGGTGAATTGAGTCTCAAACTGGGATCCTTAGGCTTCAGAATTGAGCCTCTAACCGGGGTCCTTAGGCTTCACAGGCAAGTGCCTAACCACTAAGCCATCTTTCTAGGCCCATAATATTTTTTAAATGCATATAACACTTACCAATTTGAGCCAGAGACTGAGAAATCGAGGATCACTATAATAACGTTTTTCTCCTTGTAGTGCTTCTATAGCTCTTTCCAATAATGTTGACATGTTACTCTCCTTACCCCCTTGAGGATAGTTCTGCTCTGTCCAGTTAATGTACCTGAATGGGAAGAAAAAGAAAGAGCACATTTTGAGTTGAAGGTAAACTTCTGTTCTGGCCCTAAGACCCATTAGAGACTTTTTGAGCAGAAATAGCTATCATATTAAAAGTATGTTTCTTAGCAGTCCTCAATGCCATACCAAAAGCTTCAATCTCTCAACCTTTTCTAATGTATTTCTAACTTAAGATCTGGGGAATCCTGGGAATAGGGATAGAAAAATATAGCTTATATTGCATGTCATAAATTCTAAATGTTTTCAAACATAAATACTGTGGTGGTTTAGATCCTGGCTAGTGGCAATTATGAAGGTGGAGCCTTGCTGGAGGAGGTATGTTGTTGGGGCAGGTTTAGGGATGTTACATCCAGCTCCCCCTTTGGTAAAACTCACTTTCCTGCTACTGTTTGCTACCTGCTATTGCTGAGATCATGTGCAGACTCTGCTCTGCTACCTTTCCCCTGCCATCATCAAGTTTCCCCAGGAGACTGTAAACCAAAAATAAATCCTTTACTCCCATCAGCTGCTTTTGGTCAGGTGCTTTGTTCCAACAACATGAACCTTATGGGGTTTAGTTCAGAAGTATATCACTTGCTGAACATTTGTGCAAGGTCCTGGGATCTATCCATAAAATCAAAAAGAAAACAAAACAAAGTACCTCAGAAAATGACTATCCTGGATTTCTGTGTCCCCAAGACACTACTTTCTACTACATCACATCATTCCACATACCTCAATTTGAGAAACATGGCCAAAAAGGACTGATCTGTTAATGCTTCTGTTGCTCTTTTTAAGTAAAATACCCACCTATCCCAGACATCCAGAGGGTCATTGCCAGTATAAGCACAGATTCAAATTCCTAAAATTTAAAACAAAGAATGTTAGCATATATAATACCAACTCTAGCCAGTAAACAGGCATCACTTCCATTTTTATTCAATTGATCTAAATATTGTACTGGAGTTTGAGGATTTGTTAAACAGAAAGAATAGAAATTTGGACTAGAGAGCTGGTTTAGTGACTAAAGGTACTTGCTTGCAAAGCACGCTAGCTGTGGTTCAATTCCCCAGTATCCACATAAAATCAGATGCACAAAGTGGCTCATGTGTTGGGAGTTCCTTTACAGTAGCAGGAAGCCTTGACATACCCGTATTTATTCTCTCCCTCTCTAATAAAAAATAAGAAAAAAAAAAGATTGTCCGGGCGTGGTGACACATGCCTTTAATTCCAGCATGCAGGAGGCAGAGATAGGAGGATCGCTATGGGTTCAAGGCTAGCCTGAGAATACATAGTGCATTCCAGGTCAACCTAGGCTAGAGTGAGACCCTACCTGGAAAACAAAACAAACAAACAAACAAAAAATATTTTTATATATTTATTTGAGAGCAATCCAGACAGAGAGACAAAAGACAGGAAAGTGAGTATGGGCATGCCCAGGCCTACTGCCATCTCAAATAGACTCCAGATGTACACACCACTTTATGAATGTGGCTTTACATGAGTACTGAGGAATCAAACCTGGGCCATCCAGGCTTTATAAGCAAGCACCTTTAACCACTTAGCCATCTCTCCAGCTCCTCCTCCCCCTCCTGTTCCTAACACCCCCCCCCAGTAGTGGTTTGATTCAGGTGTCCCCCATAAACTTAGGCGTTCTGAATACTAGTTTCCCAGCTGATGGAGATTTGGCAATTAACACCTCCTGGAAGCAGTGTATTGTTGAGGGTGGGCTTATGGGTTTCCCCTTGCTAGTGTTTGGCACACTCTCCTGTTGCTATTGTCCACCTTATGTTGGTCAGGGAGTGATGTCCACCCTCTGCTCATGCCATTGTTTTCCCCTGCCATCATGGAGCTTCCCCTCAAGTCTGTAAACTGGAATAAACTCTTTTCTCTCAAGTTGCTCATGGTCAGGTGATTTCTGCCAGCAATGCAAACCTGACTGCAACACCCCCAAATACTTTCAGACACAAAGTAATTTATATACCTAATAAATAATGCAGGCTTAGGGAGATGGCTCAGGGGATAAAAGTATTTGCCTGTGAGAGCATGAGGATATGAATTCAGATCCCCAAAACCCATATTAAAAACCAGATACAGGGCTGGAGAGATGGCTTAGCGGTTAAGGTGCATGCCTACGAAGCCTAAGGACCCAGGTTCAGTTCTCCAGGTCCCACGTAAGCCAGATGCACATGGTGACGCATGTGTCTGGAGTTCGTTTGAAGTCGTTAGAAGCCCTGGTACACCCATTCTCTCTCTCTCTCTCTCACTGTAATAAATAAATAAAAATAAAATCTTTTAAAAAACAATAACCAGATACAGTAGGGCAGGGTGAAGCAAACCTTTAATCCCAGCACTTGTGAATTCGAGGCCAGCCTGAGACTGCACGGTGATTTCCAAGTCAGCATGGACTAAAGCAAAACCTTGACTTGAAAAACCAAACACACACACACACAGAGCGAAGTGAGTAGAGGGACTAGGGAAATGGCTTAGTGGTTAAGGTGTTTGCCTGCAAAGCTTAAGGACAGGGGTTCGAGTCCCCAGGACCCATGTGAGCCAGATGCACAAGGGGACACATGCGTCTGGAGTTTGTATGCAGTGGCTGGAGGCCCTGGCATGCCCATTTGCTCTTTCTCTCGGCCTCTTCCTCTCTCTCTCAAATAAATAAATAAAATATCTTAAAAGAAAAAAAAAAAAAAAAAAAGTGAGCAGAGTGTCTGTAACCCAGCACTCCTATGATGAGATGTGAAGTGCAGATAGGAGCATCTCTGAAAGCTCGTGGGCCAGCTGGCCTGGCATCTACATCCAAGAACAACATAGAGTACCAACAATGAAGGTTGTCCTCTCACCTCCACATGTACATCATGGTCCACACACACCTGCACTCACACCAATTTATATGTATGTACACAGAGAGAGACAGAGAAATGCAAAAACCGAATTAACAATACAAAGCAGCACAATATTCTTTATTAAAATTGCCCAAAATGCCTGTCTCCCCTACCCAACCAAAAAAAAAGCTTAGAATTAAGAGCCTCACTGGGCGTGGTGGCACTCAGGAGGCAGAGGTAGGATTGCCGTGAGTTTAAGCCCACCCTGAGACTACATAGTTAATTCCAGGTCAGCCTGGGCCAGAGTGAGACCCTACCTCGAAAAAAAAAAAAAAAGGCACCCATAACATGAAAATGAAAAGGGAAATTTTTCTAGTAGATTGCTTGCCTAGTATGCAAAGGGTCCTGGGTTCAATCCCTAGTACTGCAAATAAAAAAGGGGGCAGAGAAGGAAATGAAAACTGACTAAAGTTGAGAAGGTAGGAGAAGCTGGGCGTGGTAGCACACGCCTTTAATCCCAGTACTTGGGAGGCAGAGGTAGGATTGCCAAGAGTTTGAGGCCACCCTGAAACTACATAGTGAATAGGTCAGCCTGAGCTATAGCAAGACTCTACCTCAAAAAACAAAACAAGTTGGGCGTGGTGGCGCACGCCTTTAATCCCAGCACTTGGGAGGCAGAGGTAGGAGGATCACCATGAGTTCAAGGCCACCCTGAGACTACATAATGAATTCCAGGTCAGCCTTAGCTAGAGTGAGACCCTACCTCAAAAAACCAAAAATAAATAAATAAATAAATAAAGAGTTGAGAAGGTGGGAGAGTTTAACCCGAACAGACTGTGGACAATAAACTGTAGTCAGTATTAAGAATAAAGGAACTTGGGCTGGAGAGATGGTTTGCAGTGGCTAGAGGCCCTGGCATGCCCATTCTTTCTCTCTCTCTCTCCCTCTCTCTCTGTCTCAAATAAATAAAAATAAATCTTAAAAAAAAAATAAAGTACCTCTTTATTCACTTACAACCTATCTCCTAGCCATGTCCAACAGGGTTTGCTCTCCTGTCCTGACATCACTTGTACTGATACAATCATTAAAGCAGTGGAAAAAAAGATTAAATGCACTTCAGATTCTATCTGCTCATGTCACTATTGGTTCCTTACTTGGAGAGTATCTTGAATATAAAAGTAAATATTTCAAAAATATCTATAAGGACAAGGAGGCAGTCAAGCATGATAGCACATGCCTACAATTCCAGGACTTAGGTTGAGAAAGGAAAATTAAGAATTCAAGGTGGAGGGGAGGGGAGGGGAGGGAAATATCATGCATTTTTTTTGTATGTAAGTATAGAAGTTGTCAATAAAAAAATTTATTAAAAAAAATAATTCAAGATGGGGCTGGAGAGATGGCTTATCAATTAAGGTGTTTGCCTACAAAGCCAAAGGACCCCAGTTCAACTCTCCAGACCCCATATAAGACAGATGTATCTGGAGTTTGTTTGCAGTGGCTGAAGATCCTGAAGTGCCCATTCTCTCTCTCTGCCTCTTTTTCTTAAATAAATAAATAAATAAATAAATAAATAAATAAATAAAATATATTTTTTTTTAAAAAAAAGAATTCAAAGTCTCCAAAAAGAATCTGTATTTGGGCTGGAGAGATTGGTTTCGCAGTTAAAGCGTTTGCCTGCAAAGCCAAAGGATCCCGGTTTGATTCTCCAGGAACCCCGTAAGCCAGATGCACAAGGGGGCACATGCATCTAGAGTTTGTTTGTACTGGCTGAAAGCCTGGTGTGCCCATTCTTTCCTTTCTCTCTCTTTCTCAAGAAAAAAAAAAAAAAATCTGTATTCATGACCTCCAGAGCCTGGCACTACCTATACAAGACCTTCATGATAGAAGGAAAAGATGATAACATCAATAAAGAAGAGAGATTAAATAGAAAGCAGAAGGGATTTCATGGAGAGTGGATTTGAGAAGGAGAGAATAGAAGTGAGAGAAGTTAATTCTCATGGTTTATTGTCTACACTTATGAAAGCTGTCAGAAAAAGTTAAGGGAAAAAAAAAGGCACACACCTTTAATCCCAGCCTGAACTACAGATTGAGAGCCAGGTTAGTCTGGGCTGGAATGAAGCCCTACCTCAGTGGGGAGGAAGGAAAGGTCTGGAAAGTAAGGTAACCCAGGCCCAGAAAGTCAAACACCACATGTTCTCTCTCATATGTGGATCCTAGCTTCAAATATTTAGATTTGCGCTGGAGAAGTGGCTTAGCAGTTTAAGATGCTTGCCTGAGAAGCCTAAGGATCCAGGTTCAGTTCCCTAGTACCCATATAAGCCAGATGCACAAAGTGACACATACATCTGGAGTTTGTTTGCAGTGGCTGGTGGCCTTGGCACGCCCATTCTCTCCTCTCTATCTGCCTCTTTCTCTCTCTTAAATAAATAAATAATTTTTTTTTAATTTAGGTTTGTGCTGGGGAAATGGCTTAGCAGTTAAGGACCTTATCTGCAAAGCCAAAGGACCCAGGTTCTGTTCCCCAGGACCCAGGTAAGCCAGATGCACAAGGTAGCAGATGCATCTGGAGTTCGTTTGCAGCAGCTGGAGGCCCTGGTGTGCCCATTCTCTCTCTGCTTCTCTTTCTCCTCTCTCTCTCTCCCAAATAAACAAATAAATAAATAAATAAATAAATAATTTTTTTTAAGTTTTAAAAAATTTTAGGTTTGGGGCTGGAGAAATAAATGGCTTAGTGGTTAAGGCGTTTGCCTGCCAAGCCACAGGATGCTGGTTCGATTCTCCAGGACCCACGTAAGCCAGATGCACAAGGGGCACATGCATCTGGAGTTCATTTGCAGTGGCTAGAGGCCCTGGTGTGCCCATTCTCTCTGTCTGCCTCTCTTCTCTCTCTGCTTGCAAATAAATAAATAAAATATATTTTAAAAAATTTAGGTTTGTATGTGAGTTAGAGTAACAGTCAATAGTACAGGAAAGGAAGCTAGAAAGGGGCTATGAGGAAGGGAGGAGAATGGAAGGCTTAAGGGGAGGGAATTATTAATACATAAGTAAAGGGGCAGAATACTGGGAATAGAATGGTCTAAGTGAGATCAGGGGAAGGGATGGAGGAAAGGAAGGGTGGGAGGAGGATTAATTTAAGATGTTATGAATAAGCCTATGAAAAACTACTTCTGGGCTGGAGAGATGGCTTAGCGGTTAAGGCACTTGCCAGCAAAGCCAAAGGACCCAGGTTCAATTTCCTAATATCCATGTAAAGCCAGATGCACAAGGTGGCATGTACATCTGGAATTCACTTGCAGTGTCTAGATTCCTTGATGCACCCATTCTCTATCTGCTTCCCCAAATAAAGAAAGAAAAATCTCCTTTTTTACTAGCCAATAATATATGTTAAAAAAAAATAGGACTGGAGACATGGCATAGCAATTGAGGTGCATGCCTGCAAAGCCTAAGGACCCAGATTCAACTCCCCAGCACTCACATAAGCCAGATGTACATGGTGGCACATGCATCTGGAGTTCATCTGCAGTGACTGGAGGCCCTGGTACACCCATTTTCTCTGTCTCTGTTTTTTCTCTCTCTCTCTGCTTGCAAATAAATAATTTAAAAGAGAGAGAGAGTTTTAGCAAAAGTATCCTATGGATGTGGATAATAGTTCATGCAGATTGTGACTAAAAAAATTTCAGTGTCAAGGGTGATACGGTAATTGAATGCATGGCTCCAGACTAGGGTGTTTTATTAAAATAGAGTTTGCAGCTTCAGACCTTAGCAAGCAGACTCCTGCTATAAGGGTTGTGTGTACACTGGGGGCTGATGTGAATTCCAGCCCAAAAATGTACAGAAGCCTGACCTCTGGGGGTCCTACTTGCTGCTGGTTAATTTTTGCTGGTGTTGGGGTATGTGTGCTGGTGCTGATATTTTCCTTGCTGTTTTTCTTCCTGTTTGGATCTATGGAACTAAACAGCTTCTTCTGCTATTGATAGAACTTCCCTGAGACTGTAAGCTTAAAATAAACCCTTCCTGCCATGAACCGTGCCTGGTTTGGATGTTCATCCTAGACACTTGGTCCCAGACTTGGTGGTGGGTGGGAATTATCACAATATTTATGTAGGCTGTCATTAAGAAAATAAAATAGGGAGCTGGGTGTGATGACAAATCCCAGCACTTGGGAGGCAGAGGTAGTCCTGACATCACTTGTACTGATACAATCATTAAAGCAGTGGAAAAAAGATTAAATGCACTTCAGATTCTATCTGCTCATGTCACTATTGGTTCCTTACTTGGAGAGTATCTTGAATATAAAAGTAAATATTTCAAAAATATCTATAAGGACAAGGAGGCAGTCAAGCATGATAGCACATGCCTACAATTCCAGGACTTAGGTTGAGAAAGGAAAATTAAGAATTCAAGGTGGAGGGGGGAGGGGAGGGGAGGGAAATATCATGCATTTTTTTTTGTATGTAAGTATAGAAGTTGTCAATAAAAAAATTTATTAAAAAAAATAATTCAAGATGGGGCTGGAGAGATGGCTTATCAATTAAGGTGTTTGCCTACAAAGCCAAAGGACCCCAGTTCAACTCTCCAGACCCCATATAAGACAGATGTATCTGGAGTTTGTTTGCAGTGGCTAAAGATCCTGAAGTGCCCATTCTCTCTCTCTGCCTCTTTTTCTTAAATAAATAAATAAATAAATAAATAAATAAATAAATAAAGTATATTTTTTTAAAAAAAAAGAATTCAAAGTCTCCAAAAAGAATCTGTATTTGGGCTGGAGAGATTGGTTTCGCAGTTAAAGCGTTTGCCTGCAAAGCCAAAGGATCCCGGTTTGATTCTCCAGGAACCCCATAAGCCAGATGCACAAGGGGGCACATGCATCTAGAGTTTGTTTGTACTGGCTGAAAGCCTGATGTGCCCATTCTTTCCTTTCTCTCTCTTTCTCAAGAAAAAAAAAAAAAGAATCTGTATTCATGACCTCCAGAGCCTGGCACTACCTATACAAGACCTTCATGATAGAAGGAAAAGATGATAACATCAATAAAGAAGAGAGATTAAATAGAAAGCAGAAGGGATTTCATGGAGAGTGGATTTGAGAAGGAGAGAATAGAAGTGAGAGAAGTTAATTCTCATGGTTTATTGTCTACACTTATGAAAGCTGTCAGAAAAAGTTAAGGGAAAAAAAAGCTGGCACACACCTTTAATCCCAGCCTGAACTACAGATTGAGAGCCAGGTTAGTCTGGGCTGGAATGAAGCCCTACCTCAGTGGGGGAGGAAGGAAAGGTCTGGAAAGTAAGGTAACCCAGGCCCAGAAAGTCAAACACCACATGTTCTCTCTCATATGTGGATCCTAGCTTCAAATATTTAGATTTGCGCTGGAGAAGTGGCTTAGCAGTTTAAGATGCTTGCCTGAGAAGCCTAAGGATCCAGGTTCAGTTCCCTAGTACCCATATAAGCCAGATGCACAAAGTGACACATGCATCTGGAGTTTGTTTGCAGTGGCTGGTGGCCTTGGCACGCCCATTCTCTCCCTCTCTATCTGCCTCTTTCTCTCTCTCTTAAATAAATAAATAATTTTTTTTTTTAAATTTAGGTTTGTGCTAGGGAAATGGCTTAGCAGTTAAGGACCTTATCTGCAAAGCCAAAGGACCCAGGTTCTGTTCCCCAGGACCCAGGTAAGCCAGATGCACAAGGTAGCAGATGCATCTGGAGTTCGTTTGCAGCAGCTGGAGGCCCTGGTGTGCCCATTCTCTCTCTGCTTCTCTTTCTCCTCTCTCTCTCTCCCAAATAAATAAATAAATAAATAAATAAAAAATTTTTTTTAAGTTTTAAAAAATTTTAGGTTTGGGGCTGGAGAAATAAATGGCTTAGTGGTTAAGGCGTTTGCCTGCCAAGCCACAGGATGCTGGTTCGATTCTCCAGGACCCACGTAAGCCAGATGCACAAGGGGCACATGCATCTGGAGTTCATTTGCAGTGGCTAGAGGCCCTGGTGTGCCCATTCTCTCTGTCTGCCTCTCTTCTCTCTCTGCTTGCAAATAAATAAATAAAATATATTTTAAAAAATTTAGGTTTGTATGTGAGTTAGAGTAACAGTCAATAGTACAGGAAAGGAAGCTAGAAAGGGGCTATGAGGAAGGGAGGAGAATGGAAGGCTTAAGGGGGGGAATTATTAATACATAAGTAAAGGGGCAGAATACTGGGAATAGAATGGTCTAAGTGAGATCAGGGGAAGGGATGGAGGAAAGGAAGGGTGGGAGGAGGATTAATTTAAGATGTTATGAATAAGCCTATGAAAAACTACTTCTGGGCTGGAGAGATGGCTTAGCGGTTAAGGCACTTGCCAGCAAAGCCAAAGGACCCAGGTTCAATTTCCTAATATCCATGTAAAGCCAGATGCACAAGGTGGCATGTACATCTGGAATTCACTTGCAGTGTCTAGATTCCTTGATGCACCCATTCTCTATCTGCTTCCCAAATAAAGAAAGAAAAATCTCCTTTTTACTAGCCAATAATATATGTTAAAAAAAAAATAGGACTGGAGACATGGCATAGCAATTGAGGTGCATGCCTGCAAAGCCTAAGGACCCAGATTCAACTCCCCAGCACTCACATAAGCCAGATGTACATGGTGGCACATGCATCTGGAGTTCATCTGCAGTGACTGGAGGCCCTGGTACACCCATTTTCTCTGTCTCTGTTTTTTCTCTCTCTCTCTGCTTGCAAATAAATAATTTAAAAGAGAGAAAGAGTTTTAGCAAAAGTATCCTATGGATGTGGATAATAGTTCATGCAGATTGTGACTAGAAAAATTTCAGTGTCAAGGGTGATACGGTAATTGAATGCATGGCTCCAGACTAGGGTGTTTTATTAAAATAGAGTTTGCAGCTTCAGACCTTAGCAAGCAGACTCCTGCTATAAGGGGTTGTGTTACACTGGGGGCTGATGTGAATTCCAGCCCAAAAATGTACAGAAGCCTGACCTCTGGGGGTCCTACTTGCTGCTGGTTAATTTTTGCTGGTGTTGGGGTATGTGTGCTGGTGCTGATATTTTCCTTGCTGTTTTTCTTCCTGTTTGGATCTATGGAACGAAACAGCTTCTTCTGCTATTGATAGAACTTCCCCTGAGACTGTAAGCTTAAAATAAACCCTTCCTGCCATGAACCGTGCCTGGTTTGGATGTTCATCCTAGACACTTGGTCCCAGACTTGGTGGTGGGTGGGAATTATCACAGGTTGTTGTCTATATTTATGTAGGCTGTCATTAAGAAAATAAAATAGGGGAGCTGGGTGTGATGACGCAAGCCTTTAATCCCAGCACTTGGGAGGCAGAGGTAGGAGGATCGCCATGAATTTGAGGTCACCCTGAGACTAATTCCAGGTCAGCCTGAGCTAGAGCAAAACCCTACCTCAAAAAACCAAAGGGGAAAAAAAAAGGAAAAAGAAAAAATACAGGCTAGAAGAATGGCTCAACAGTTAAGGTGCATTCCCTGCAAAACCTAACACCCTGAGTTTGATTCCCCGTACCCAGGTAAAGACAGATGCAGAGTGGTACATGCATCTGGAGTTCATTTGAAGCAGCTAAAGGCCCTGGTGCGTCCATTCTCTCTCCGTCTCTCTCTTCTCTCTCTCCTTGCAAATAAATAAATAAATTTTATTTTTAATAAACAAATAAAAATTAAACAATAAAAATATTTTAAAAAGAAGCTAGGTGTGGTGGTACACACCTTTAATTCCAGCACTTGGGAGGCAAAGGTAGGAGAATGGCTGTGAGATTGAGAATACCCTGAAACTAAATAGTGAGTTCCAGGTCAGCCTGGGCTAGAGTGAGACCCTACCCTAAAAAACCAAAACAAACAAACAAATAAATAAACAAACAAAAATAAATAAATAAAAGTTTGTGGGCTGGAGAGATGGCTTAGCAGTTAAGACACTTGCCTGCAAAGCCTAAGAACCCATGTGCGACTCTCCAGATCCTATGTAAGCCAGACACACAAAGGTGAGGCAAGTGAAAAGTTACACATTCCCACTAGGTGGTGCAAGCATCTGGAGTTTGATTGCCATGGCTGAGGCCCTAGTGCACCAATTCTCTCTCTCTCTCTCTCTCTCTGTGTGTCTGAAATGAAATGGAAATGAAATAAAATAAAGAGAGCTGGGCATGGTGGCACACACCTTTAATCCCAGCACTAGGGAGGCAGAGGTAGGAGAATTGCCATGAGTTTCAGGTTAGCCTGAGAATACATAATGAATTCAAGGTCAGCCTGGGTGAGAGCGAGACCTTACTTCGAAAAACCAAAAATAAAAAAATAAAATAAAAATAAATAAATAAAAAACAAAATGGAGGGGGGCTGGTAGGGGAGACTGGAGGGATGGCTTAGCAGTTAAGGTGCTCACCTACAAAGCCAAAAGTCCCAGGCTCAATTCCCCAGATCCATGTAAGCCAGATGCACAAGGTGGTGCATGTGTCTAGAGTTCATTTGCTGGAGGCTCTGGTGTGTCCATTCTCCCTGTTTCTCTCTCCCAAATAAATGAATGAATGAATGAATGAATGAATGAATGAATAAATAAATAAATAAAAATTAAAGAGAGAGAGAGAGAGAGGCCAGGTGTGGTGGCACATGCCTTTAATCTCAGTACTCAGGAGGAAAAGATAGAAGGACTGCTTTGAGTTTGAGGCCAATCTAAGACTACATAGTGAATTCCAGGTCAGCCTGGACTAAAGTGAGACCCTACCTTGAATTAAAAAAAAAAAAAGAGAGAGAGAGAGAGAGCAAGGGGTGGTGGCACACACCTTTAATGCCAGCACTGGTGAGTTCAAGGCCACCCTGAGACTACATAGTAAATTCCAGGTCAGCCTGAACTAGAGAGAAGCCCTACCTTGAGAAAACCAAAAAAAAAAAAAAAAAAAAAAAGAGAGAGAGACACAGAGAGACTGTTACAGCAGAAGTATCCTGTGGAAAAGAAGCCACAGATTGTTATTAGAGAATTTTCAACTCACTACTTGTTGGCTAGAGAAGCCTCTGTTGCTCCCAAAACATTACAGGCTATGGCAAAGGCTCTTGGTTGCCCACCAGAACTAGACGGTAAGAACCTATTGCCGAAGACAAAACATGCTTGGGTTGCAGGTCACTGAGAAATAAAGCTGAAGCTGAGCTGGAAACCTCCTCCTCTTTTTTTTTTTTTTTTTTTTTTTTTTGAAACCTCCTCCTCTTGACTAGCTATCAGGATGCTGCAAAGAGCTATGCAGCCTGTTAGGGGAGGAAAGTCTGACATGTTCTTAACCACCTGTGAACTGTGCAAGTTTTGTGACTAGTCTGCCAGGCCAAGCTGAATGTACCATTGGTGCAATGGTAGTATGTATGTTATGGGGAAAACCAACTACTCTCTGATTGGACTTGAGGCTCATTTCCCCAGGAGTGAATTCCTGCCTACTACTGAAAACATAATCAAAAGTCTGGCTGGGGAGCGTGGTGGCGCACGCCTTTAATCCCAGCACTCAGGAGGCAAAGGTAGGAGGATTGCCATGAGTTCAAGGCCACCCTGAGCCAGAGTGAGACCCTACCTTGAAAAACCAAAAAAAAAAAAAAAAAAAAAAAAAGCCGGGCGTGGTGGCACACGCCTTTAATCCCAGCACTTGGGAGGCAGAGGTAGGAGGATCGCCGAGAGTTCGAGGCTACCCTGAGACTACATAGTTAATTCCAGGTCAGCCTGGACCAGAGTGAGACCCTACCTCGCAAAACCAAAAAAAAAAAAAAAAAAAGTCTGGCTGGGGAGGTCATAAGCTCTAGGCAGGGAAACTTCTACAGTTGTCTGGCTAAATGCATATATTATGCCCACCAAACTGGCCTATAAATACTTATGTCTATGCCCACGTATTAATGTTACTCTCACTTTTGGTTAGAAAAGCTTCTCTTTCCAGATGGCAGTGACTACTGAGAGTGACTCAAAAGTTACCTAGCGCTGAGAAGTGACAATGGAGTGTTCAGCACTAAATGAGACATCTCTATCACACCCTACAACCTCAGGTACCATTTCAGAAGAGTTAATTGAAAGAATGTAAGAACCAAAGGAAAGAGATATCTATGACCTCACAGTGGCTGATGCTACCTACACAAGACCTGCATAATAGGTTAAAAAAAAAAAGACAGCTGGGCGTGGTGGTGCAAGTCTTTAATCCCAGCACTCAAGAGGCAGAGGTAGGAGGATTGCAGTAAGTCTGAGGCTACCCTGAGACTCCATAGTGAATTCCAGGTCAGGCTGGGCTAGAGCAAGACCTTACCTCAAAAAAACAAAACAAGACTTCCAGTCAAGATGGCACCCACCTAACCACGCTTTGCCTCACGCGGAAGGAAAGATGGATGCAGAACCGGAAGAGAATCAGCCCACTGCTCCCCACCAAGGCCCCAGCTGAAACCATAGAGTAACTGGGGAAATGAGCAAGAGTGCTGCTTTCTTGGTGAACCTGGTATTAGCATAAGGGTGAAGGATATAGACACAGAGAACACTGAACTCCTACCAAACCAGAGATCTAGAGACACAGAGCCTCCCTAAACCTCACCACTGAAGTAGACCTAAAACGATCCCAACATGGCTCAGGGACATTCACAGAAGAGGGGCGGAAATATTGGTAGAGCCACAAGTTGGGACATTACACACAGAGACGTTGCCTCTTCCCCATAACTGATAGCTACCCCCACAATGCATGACCCACAGTCCCCAATGAGGAGGGTCCCTTCGGAGGGGAGAGGACAGGGAGGAGGCTAAGGATAGCACCAACATGTATTATTTACACAATGAGTATGTACATAATAAAGAAAAATAAATAAATGAGTGAATAGGCATCAAAACAGAAAGAGAGGCTGGGTATGTTGGTACACACCTTTAAACCCAGAACTTGAGAGGCAGAGGTAGGAGGACTGTGTGAATTCAAGGTTCAAGGTCAACCTAAGACTACATAGTCTAGGTCAGACTGAGCTAGAACGAGACCCTACCTCACAAAACAAAAACAAATGAACAAAAGAAAGAAAGAAAGAAAGAAAGAAAGAAAGAAAGAAAGAAAGAAAGAAAGAAAGAAAAAAAGAAAGGAAGGAAGGAAGGAAGGAAGGGAGGGAGGGAGGGAGGGAGGGAGGGAGGGAGGAAGGAAGGAAGGAAGGAAGGAAGGAAGGAAGGAAGGAAGGAAGGAAGGAAGGAAGGAAGAAAGAACACTGACTGGATGGAGAGATGGCTCAGCAGTTAAAGGTACTTGCAAAGTCTGATGACATGGGTTTGATTCCCCAGTACCCACATAAAGTCAAATGCACAGTTCACTTATTGTGCCATGAGACCCTGGCACGCAAATTCCCTCTCTCTCATTCTCTCTACTAAAAAACAAAAAGACAGAAATATGGCAATTTAAATTAGATGGATATTATGTGTAGAAATGGTAAAATAAAATTATTGATCAAAGCAATCTTCCAAATTCATCCATAGATTCAGTGTAACTGAACCAAAATCCCTGCAGGCTCTTTTCTACTGACGATTATAAATATGTTTAGAAAGAAAAAGGACCAAAATATATTGCTCTGGCATGCCCAAAGTCTCTGTCTCTCAAATTACATATATGTTCTTTTTTTTTCCTTTTTCTTTTTGGATTTTCAA
This sequence comes from Orientallactaga sibirica, assembly GCA_036365145.1. Taxonomy (NCBI): domain Eukaryota; kingdom Metazoa; phylum Chordata; class Mammalia; order Rodentia; family Dipodidae; genus Orientallactaga; species Orientallactaga sibirica. The sequence goes on along the minus strand of JAEOAD010000006.1, from coordinate 40,191,178 downwards.
GGTAGGGTCTCACTCTGGCCCAGGCTGACCTGAAATTCACTATGTAGTCTCAGGACAGCCTTGAACTCACAGTGATCCTCCTACCTCTGCCTCCTGAGTGCAGGGATTATAGGCGTGCGCCACCACGCCTGGCTTTTTTTTTTTCAATTTTAAAAATATTTATTTGAAGCCGGGCGTCGTGGCCCTTGTGCACCCATTGTTTCTCTGTCTCTGTTTCCAAATAAATAAATAAATAAAATTTTTAAATATTATTTATTTGAGAGAGAGAATGGACTGCCAGGTCCTCTAACCTCTGCAAACAAACTCCAGACACATGCACCACCTTGTTCATCTGGCTTTACATGGGTATTTGGCAATCAAACCTGGGTCCTTAGGCTTCACAGATAAGCACCTTAACTTCTAAGCCATCTCTCCAGCCCAATAAAAATATTATTTTTTAAATAAGAAAATTCTGGGCTGGAGAAATGGCTTAGCAGTAGTTAAGGCACATGCCTGTGAAGCCTAAGGACCCCGGTTCAATTCTCCAGGTCCCATGTAAGCCAGATGCACGTGACGGCGCATGCATCTGGAGTTCGTTTGCAGTGGCTGGAGGCCCTGGTGCACCCATTCTCACTCTCTCTCTCTCTGTCCCCTCTCTCTGTCTCTAATAAATAAATAAATAAAAATAAAATATTTTTTAAAAATAAGAAAATTCACTTTACATGTGGCTGGGGAGGGTGTGGGAGATGGTTCAGTGATTAAAAGCACTTGCTGCTCAAAGCTGAAGACCAGAGTTTGGATCTCTAGAACCAATGTAAAGCTGGACACCCCAACAAGCTTATGACAATGGGAGGTGGAACCAGGAGAATCCCAAAGCTTATGTGCCAGCTATCTGGCATTTGCAGCAGAAAAAATAAAAAGAGCTGGGCCTGGTGGCGCACACCTTTAATCCCAGCACTAGGGAGGCAGAGGTAGGAGGATCACCGTGAGTTCGAGGCCACCCTGAGACTACATAGTGAATTCCAGGTCAGCTTGGGCTAGAGTGAGACCCTACCTTGAAAAATAAATTAAATAAATAAATAAATATAAATAAATAAATAAAAAGAGAGACCCTGTCTCAAACAAGGTAGAAGGCCAGGACCAACACCTCACACCTCAAGAATGTCCTAACACACACACTAACACACACACACACACAC